>CM052804.1:6568224-6657362 GCA_028533885.1 Nasua narica | reverse complement strand
GGGCGAACACGTCCCCCTTAAGGGGGACACAAATGATTTCGGCTCCTTGCACACAGCTCCAGGACTAATAGGGACCATTACTGCAATGACTCCGGATTCGTCCCCTTGCTTGCTCCCACGATTCTTGTCTTTTCCAGTAAGCGAAGCCAGGAGGCCACAGGTGACCAAGTGAGAGAAGGTCTTAGAAAGGACCCACCTGCCAGGGAAGGCCCCCACCTGAGACCGGGGTAAGGTCTCTGCAAGGGGGGAGTGAAAAATCCCCCAGTGCGGGTAATTAGACCCTCGCCTGTCATTCTTCGCAAAGCTCCGTCACTGACACGAGTTCATTTGACCCTCGCAAGGGCTCTGCCGGGGCGGCGGGACTCCACTTCATGAAGGAGGAGCTGAGGCCCAGAGAGGTCAGACGACTCGCCCCGGATCACACAGCTAGCTTGTGACACATCCTCTCAGCACAAGTCTGGAATTATGCCTCCGTTAAGCACACCCACCAAAGTTGTTTGGGGATGGGCAGCCCCCAAAAAAAATTCCTGACCAAGAAAAATGCAAATATGCACCATTAAAATAAAAAAACCCCCAAACCTGCAGGTCAAACTGATTTCTGCAGAGCCCATCTCAGACGACTGGGACAGAAGCCGCCGAGCGTGCATCTGGCTAAGTCCGATTTTTTTTTCTTTTCAACAACAGGAGAGGTTTTTCCCTGCTCAGCATCCCAGACTTCCGTTCTCTCCCTTCCCGTCAGGCCCCAGATGCCTTTCCATCTTCCCAGCAGCCGCACGAGGAGGGGAGACGCGGGCAGGAGGTCGTCAGACGTGCCGGACTCCGGGCTGCCCGGGACCTCGTCTGCGCAAGTGCCCAGCAGCCCAGTCAGCAGGGGGCCAGCCCCGGGTCCAGGCAGCTCTGTGGTCTGCAGGCTCCACAGAGATGCGTCTCCACGCCTGGACCCCAGACTCTCTGGCGGGACAGACGCCAGGGGCCACCTGACTGCGTGGCCCAGAAGTGGATCGTGTGCTCCTAAAGCGTCCACACCTCTGTCAGCTGGGAGGATCCCGCACACCAGCCCACGCCGACCGGATGCCAGGGAGTCCCCCCTTCCCCCTAAGTTGCAGCAATCAAAAGAGGTCTCCAAACATGGCCAGAGATCCCGGGGGCTGGGGGGGGCAAGACCACCCCCGGTTGAGACCGCTGACATAATGGCGGGGGCGAGGGAGCCTCGGGAGCAGGGGCCCCATCAGATCATACCCCCTGGGGCCACCGCCCGACGAGGCGTACCTGGGAAAGTCTGACCAAAGGGCATTTCGGAAACCTCAAGGTGATACCAGCAGAGAGGACGAAACGGCCTTCTCCATCAGGAGACAAAGCCAGGGCACGATTGGCGCGCCAGAGCTCTCCAGCCTCGTCGTGGACAGAGGGATGAGACGCTGGCGAGTGAGAGCTGAATGGAGGAGACCTTTCTAGGAAGCCGAGGGCCGCTCCTAAAATCCTCACCTCATACGGGAGATGACTTGCCCACCATTGTTCCCTCCCCCGCTCCTGATGTGTCCCTCCATCCCTTCTAAAGGACAGTTGGCTGAAGGTTTCTCCTTAGCACAGGAGACACCTGGAAAGGCCTACGCTGGTTTTCATTTACCTGGGCAGGTGCCCGCTTGGCCCCTGAAATGATCCCGGAAGCTGGAGCCAAGCTCGGCCCGTGCTAAAGATGCTGAGAAAACAGGAGGAGAAAGGGAAGGGGGGCAGGCTCCCAATCATTGAGAAGACACAGCCACATCGCCACGCTTGAATTAGACGGCCCAGCGGAATGTGGGCCCTTTGTGCTCACTGGTTTGAAACAAAAGCGAGCAGAGTGGGCGACAAAGGGCTCAGGGGGAGGGGAGAGGGAGGACCTGTGGGTTCCTCTGAATGGACCCTGTTTGCGGGAGACGGGGGGCTGCTACAGGACAGGGGCCTGCCAAGGCAATAACGAGCATTTGTGGATAAAGTCTGTCCACACATATCTTTAAATTCATTTTCGGTCCCTGGTTATGGAGAACGGTTTATTTCCCAAGTTCAGCCGCTTAAACTTCCTCCCCAGACCTGTGTTGTCCGATACAGATGCCACCGGTCGATGGACCCCGGAAATGGGACAAGTCCACACTGGAATGTGGTCTAGGGTATAATACACACCAGATTTCCTAGACTTTGTATGAAAAAATAAATGAATAAAGTAGTAAAAACAGAAACAAAAATTTGGAGCCCCAGGGTGGCTCAGTCGTTAAGTGGCTGCCTTCGGCTCAGGTCATGATACCGGGGTCCTGGGATCGAGCCCCGCGTTGGGCTCCCTGCTCAGCAGGAAGCCTGTTTCTCCCTCTCCCACTTCCCCGGCTTGTGTTCCCTCTCTCCCCGTTCTTCTCTCTGTCAAATAAATAAATAAAATCTTTTAAAAAATAAAGTAAAATAAAATAAAGTAGAATATCTCACTAATAGGTTTCTTTTATATCAATTGCATGTTGAAATAATAAAATTGGGGATATACTGGGTTATATAAAATGTATTAAAATCGACTTCATCTGTTTTCTTGTCCTCTTTTAAATGTAGTTACTAGAAGGTTTAAGATTACATATGTAGCTTGAGTTTTTTTTTTTTTTTAAGACTTTTATGCATTTATCTGACAGAGAGAGAGAGATCACAAGTAGGCGGAAAGGCAGGCAAAGGGAGAGGGGAAGCAGGCTCCCCGCTGAGCAGAGAGCCCGATGCGGGGCTCGATCCCAGGACCCTGAGATCATGACCTGAGCCGAAGGCAGAGGCTTTACCCCACTGAGCCACCCAGGTGCCCCACGTAGCTTGAGTTTTACTTCTACAGGACAATGCAGCTCTAGGCTAATGGTTCTCAGTTTCTGCCTCTCTCTCTCCTACCTTACCTCCTCTTTTCCTCGCAGAGCTGCCTCAGATTTTCTGGCTCCTTATAAAGAGTATATCTATCTTAATTCACTTGCCAAAGACATTCAAGATGTCTTCTGCACATATGGCACTCAGCTGGGATCTGTGGGGGACCCCAGAATGAATCAGACTCTTGGATAGGGGGCCAAGGCTCCGAAGGACCTGGCTTACCCCTTTAAGAAGTGAAGCCGAGAGAGCCAGCTGTGGGGAACCCACCAACACAGAAACTGCAAACGCCCTTCCCTTCTAGGCTTGGCCGCCATGTTGGATCAGTTCCATGCGGGCAGCTGGTGAAGCTTAGTTTTTACTTTCAACACACAAGTGGCTTTTCTGGTTATTTTCTCTCCCTGGTGACACTAACCCCACCACCAGTTGTCTCTCTATGTACCACAGCTCTTTTCTCCTTCCTCATCTGACACAGGGATCGTATATTTCAGAGGAAAGAATCTGTGTTTGAGGACATTGTGTTGTAGCTCCTGTCCCCCAAGCCAACCCCTTCCCTGGTGGAGGGCTTCGGTCTTTCAAGTCAGGGAAGGCCCACGGAAAGCAATGGGAGAGGGCTGAGAAAGGGCATTCATCATCCCAACCTGCTCCGTGGACTTGGAAGGCTAATCTTCATCCAGATCGGTACCATAACTCCAACAGGGGTTCTCGCTGGGAGCAATTCTGACCCCGCCAGCGGGAACGTGGCAATGTCTAGAGTCATCCTTGATTGTCATAACTGGAGAAGGGGACACTCCCAGCACCTAGTGGGCACAGTCCAAGGGATGCAGCGAAGCACAGAAGAGAATTATCTGGCCCAACAGGTCAATGGCGTTGAGGCTGAGAAACTCTGATCTAGAATATGGAGGAGGCGAGCGCCCCCCGCCCCCACCGCCAAGCCAGAGCTTGCTCTCGCCTCTCTGGCATCAGCGAGCAGCCATCCTCCCTCAACACCACCTTCCAACAAACACACCTGGGAGTAGATCCAGGAAAACCTGAAGGATCAGGGCAAGAAGAACAACCAGGAGAAGAAAAACAGTCCAAACATGATTAAATAAATTAGCTCCGCTAATTACCGAGGTTCTAACTTAGCACCTGGAGCAACAGCTGGGGTTGCACAGAATCGAGCAAACATTAGCTCCAGCTAGGCCGACTCCAGGCATACTGACTTGCTCCTCCCCGCCTTCCTCTGGCCAAAGAGTTGCCTGAGAAAGGACTAAGCAATAAAGTCTTCGAGCGGAGTGGCCGCCCTCGGGAGGTGGGTTCAACGCCACGGCCGCCTCTGCCACACCTGCACACCCCAGCAAGGACATTCCCGGAAGAGTCAGTTGCTCAATGCAGTAAAATCTCCTCCCAGGCTGAGGTCCCAGCTTCCCGAGCTGCTGACTTCTGCAACTTACCCAGTCTCCCGCCTCCATGAATATTGTTCACCTTTATGCTTGGGAAACGTCCGCACAGAACGCGATTGCCCCCTCTCCCAGACTCTGCTTTAATGACTTCTCCACTCTGTTCCTTTGGGCCTAACAGTATTTTCTCTGGAAAAACTGTTATTTGTTCTACAAGGTACTCCCACAGCCCTGTGTCTCACTGCTGTGATTCCACACGTGCCCCCCCACCCCGGGTCACAAAGTCTAACTAGATGCCCACTGAACGTGGGAGACTCACTAGGCCACCCGGACACCGGGGCATCGCACAGGTCGCCAGTGCCCAGGGCTGCTTCCTCCCCGTCACCACGGAAACGCAGCTACGTCACAGCCACGCGGTTTACGGGTAAGAAGTACCAGGACTCCGGTCTGGGGCTGTGTTCCATTTCGATTTAAAAGCTGCCTTTGGAGGGATTTTCCCAGAGTGCACACTTTACTGGGTTAAACTGTGGTCCCCAAAAGATACGCCTACATCCTAACCCTCAGAATCTACGCATATGTCCTTATTTGGGAAAAGCGTCTTTGCAGGTGGTATTACATAAGGATCTCAAGACCAGATCATCCTGGATCACCCAGGTGGGCACAGAATCCAACGACAGGTATCCTTACAAGAGACTGGAAGGGGAAAAGGCAGACGCGCCGAGGAGATGGAGGCAGAGATTGGAGCGGTGCTGTCCCAAGCCACGGAAAGCCCGTGGCCCCCTAAAGCGGCAAGAGGCAATGGAGGGTTCATCCCTAGAGCCTTCAGATGGAGCACGGCCTTGCTCACATCTTGCTTTTGGACTTTTGGCCTCAGAACCGTGAAAGAAGAGATTCCTGCTGTTTTGTCCCTTGGTGGCAATTTGTTCCAGCAGCCCTGGGAAATGAAGGAATGCACATCCAACGCATTTCTCAGTAACCTTGCTGCCCACGTATACGGCTTATTTAGCACAAAACATGGCACTCCGGGCTTGAGTTGTGAGTTCATTCATTCGCACTTTTATTAGACATCGGCTCTGCCCTAATACGCCTCCTTGCGGTTTCCATCAAAATGGTCCTTCCTGAACCCTCCACATATCCCTCTCTCACCTCTTGCCCTGTTTCTCCACATCCCCTATTGCTTGGCGGCATTATACATTTATTTGTCTACTTGGATAGCCTCCATCTCCCCCGTTGAATGTATGCTTCCTAAGGGCAGAGGATCGTTCTATTCATTTACCGTTAAGACTCCAGGAAGGAGAATGCCTAGCACATGGAGGTTCTTAAAAAAATTGGGTGGGATGAATAAAATCATAGCCCTCATCTTCCAAAGCAGAGAAAGTCTAGAATGTTCTACTATATTTTAATTCCAGAGCATTGTCTGCCAATAAAAAGTCCTCCCACACCCTCCCTTCAGGTTACCATGGACTTTTATACATATCACACCGGCTCCATGAGTTACAAGTCCATCATGATTTGTCTTCGGAAAAAAACGGGATTTTTCTCTGAAGGGAAATTCCTGTGCCCCTGTTGGCTAAAGCATATTGCCTAAAATGCCCCTAAATTTTTAACGAGTGATTTTTTTTTTCATCCCCCATCGCTAGCACTTTCTTCAAGACATACAAGTTGAGATGCACAGGGAGTGACGATTCGGGACGCCTCAACACACAGAGCTCACGCTGATCGGCAGGCAGTGCTCCCCTGGGCAGCCAGTGGCTTCCAGCAGGTGGTTGCCACCAAGGCTTGCCACGTTCCTGACACACCTGAGGACATTCGTGACACTGAAGTCACACAGAGAAGATCCAGCTGGACCTTTCCTCTAGAAACTCTAAGGTCCAAGGACCCTCTGCGTAAGTGCATTACAGCATTTGGGCACGGTAGCTGTCGTTCAGCTCAGCCCAGAGGAGGGCAAGAGGACCGTTCATAACTGGTAAGCTCTGGTCTCTCCGTAAGGGACAAACGAAGCCCTCCTTATTCATGCTTTTTTCAGACGTTAGTTCTGCGAGTAACAGCATGGAGCTTTTCAGGGCGGGATAATAAGTAAACAGAAGTCTTTCAGGTTTGGATGCAAGGGGCCTTAATAGGAAGGAAAAACAAAACAAAACTGGAGTCACAGGGGGATTTGAAAATAAAAAACCAAAACCCAAAACCCAAAAAACTCTGTCCTTCTAAAGAAAGCCAAAATACTGTCAGTACTCCTATCTGCGTTTGTTTGGCTCTTTTTTCTAAGCTTTCCATCAAAAACAGCCCCATCACCATTTTGTTACTCTCGCCCAAGGATCAGGTTGGGAAAGGGAGTCTACCCTCAAGAGGCAGAGAAGAAAACAAAATGACCTCAATGTGCCAGAATAAGAAAGCTCATTAAAATGGTTTCAAATTTACATTGCAACTAACTTTAAAGCAAAACAAAACAAAAAACCGAAAAGCAACCACTTGTCGAGTTTTGGTGAAGTATCAAAGAAGAATATTCACAATGATCTAAAAAAGTTACGAATATACTCACAGATCTGGCTGCAGCTGGATTTGTCTACACAAATGCAATATGTAACGCCTACAGACTGAATGCAGAAGCAAATCCCGCAGTCCGGCCAGACGAGAGAGAGTTTAGCAAAGGCAGGAAAAGACGCCACTCTTCCCAATTTTTTGTTTTGGTAAATACGGTTATCTTTCATAAAAATGTTATAAGGTCAGAATGCAATGTGTGATTGCATTATTTATTATTATTTTGATAATGCCTTATTATCGTCATTTTTCAGTGAACAAACAACTTCTAAAGATTTCTCAGTTTTCATTACGAATACAGTAACTATCAATAAGTACAAACCACCATACAAAAGCTGTTGGACTCTCAGAAATCTAAGAGTGAGTCCTGAGATGAAAATGGGAGAACCAGGGCCATAGATGAATATTTCACGATTTCACTAAGGAGGACGGGGGGCGGGGGAAGAAACAAAAACCAGATCA
Source organism: Nasua narica (assembly GCA_028533885.1). NCBI lineage: Eukaryota > Metazoa > Chordata > Mammalia > Carnivora > Procyonidae > Nasua > Nasua narica. The sequence continues at coordinate 6,650,121 of CM052804.1, read as the reverse complement.
TCAAAGACGATGGCAAATACCTGCGATTTTATCTTCCTCTCTGGGTTCTTTCTCCATTTCTGACTTTCTGTGACTACATAGTGCAGACTAGGTGTAAAGACAGGAGGCAGAGTATTTCTCCAGCTCCTATGGCCAACACTGTTTTCACAACGCAAAGAACAGTATTTGGAGCATACCTTGGGTTTAGGTTCAGAGGTACAATCCCTGCAATGAAATTTATTTTCTTCTGGCAAGCGGGGGAGGGATTAAGTTCACAAAAACCAGTAACAGCAATATCTGATCATTTCGATGAAAACTTTTTTTTTTTTTTAAAGCCACAGGGGGTGGGGAGTAACAAAGTCCTAACTTTACCCACGCTGGGTATGGGGGTTTCTACTTCAAAAAGAAGGTGGAGGGCTGAAGCCTGAATTTGTTTACCCTCTGCAAACAGGGAAAATAATCCTAAATAGCAACGCTCCCATATCCTTAGAAGATGCCCGGAGAAGAATAACTTAAAAAGAAACCTGCCTGGTCTTTGGTCACCTGGCTCTTTCTGGGTGGCCCTTCTGAGTAACCACCCCGGGAGATTTCTGTTTCTGCGGCCGCGGAAAAGAAGCTAATGAGCCTTCCCAGGGGAGCAGTGAGACCCCGGCGTGCTCAAGACCAAGGTGGTTAGTTCTGAAGAATTTCTGGAATGGGCATGCTGGAATTCAGAAGCTCCGGGGACCTCTCCAGCCACGGACTCTCGGGCATGGAGGTCCTCCAGAAGCCTAGTTTGGAAACCCATTCCTGTTGACACGCAAGTGGCCGGAGCATCCCGTCCTGTTTCCCCCCCACACACACAGGCTTGGCGGCCCCGCCCCGAGGCTATTCCCTGGGCAGACCCAAGGCACACAGACACCTTCTGAGGTTTTCCAAGCCGCCTCTCCTCCGGGCAGCTCTGGCCAGTCCCCACGGCTCCCTCGGGCTGCATAATTAGCGGGCTTCGGGCCGCCGTGCCCGGTCTGCTGAGGTTCCCCAAACCCAAACACAGCCCACCCCGAGCCCCCTCCTCACTGGCGCCGCCTCTGTATCCCCACCGCCTCCCCCGGGGCCACCTCGCCAACTGTGGGTCCCCGCACCACAGCCCCTGGGCCCGCGACCGCCACCCTCACACAGACACGGTCCCTAATCCCCTGGCAACTGCGAAGCAAGTCTACAAAGCCCTCCTGTCACCACCTCGGAGCCCAACTTAGTCTCAACCCATTGAGAGCCTTTTCAAGGCTACGGTGGGAAGAAAGAAAACACAGGGACTACAAGGAAGGCTTAGCTCTCATCTGGATTCTGCCCTCTCTGTCTCCTTCCCTCTTTCTCCTTCTCCTCCTCAATAGAATCACAATCCCACCGCGGGAAGGTGAAGTCTCAGGAGGTCATTTCTTCTGTCCTCAAAATAAACGTGCAAAATGCTGTCCGTCTCTAGAAGGCCAATGCCACGGCCAACCCCCTTTCTATACGTACCTGGGCTATGAACCCAGGGTCAAGCTCGCTCGCACCCGTGCTCTGGAAGGAGCAACAGGAAACACAACAAAACACCGTCACCGTCTCCACGCCCACTGGGGGCACTCCCCCGGGGCCGCGTGGACACCCCACTCCCCACTCAAGCCATCACGAAACCCTCTTCTAAAGAGCCTGGAAAAGGCAAGAGCGAACACACCGGTCGATGAGTTTTCCATCATAAAGAATAGGGACCCGAGGAGTACACCCGTTCTTTGTGTTCCGAAGTTTACTTTCAGCTTCAGCAAGCGAAAGGATTTTTTTTAATATAATAAAAAAAAGTTATATGACTTTAATTAAATGCACTTATTAAAAGGGTGAAATATTTGGAGAGGCTGTTTCTGTGCTCGAGGCACATTTTCCAGCGTGCTGTAGACCGTCTGCATCCGTCCGCTCTAGGCAATTTTTAATGCACAAATAAATCCGCACCTGACGTGCTGACAGATTATTATGCCGTGTGGCAGCCAACAAAAGTAAACACAGGGGCAAGTTTTAACCTCTTGCAGTCACAGAGCTTTCCCTACTGGGCTCAGGTGTATGGAACCGAGAGCAAAGGCTTGGCCTCCAGCGCCGCATCTTCCTGTCGCTGGAAATGGGATGCCCTCCCATCACGCTGGCTGGAGTGTGGCCCCAGCGAAGGGACCCGAGCCGGTGGAGGAAGGGGATGGAGAGGAAGAGTGGCCATAGGAGGTGACCTCTTCTCCTCTCCCCCCCACCCCCCCCCCCCCCGCCACCTGGCACCCTGCCTTCCCTCCATCCTATTTACCCTGCGGCCCAGAGCTCCTGGGGCTTCTGCACGGCAGGCTGGTCCGCGATCGATCGGCCAGCGCGCTCCATGGATCCTTCCAGCCGGCCGAGCTGGCCCGGCAGATGAGGAGCCCGGCCACGTGTTTCTCCCAGCTTTGCCCAAAGTCCGGGCCATTACTAGAAAGCTAAAGAGGGACTAGGCGGTTTCCTCATCTGGAGAACAGGACGTCAGCTGAGGGAGCGGGCAGGGGGAGGGAGAGTCTGGGAATGGAGGCGTCTAGAATCTCCCAGTCTGTGTGGCAGGCTTAGTTAGCATCCCACCAACAGCCCTGGGGCACAGCTGAGAGCACGCCTTCAGCATCTGTAAATCCTCCCCATTGTTACTATAATTTACTGAGTGTTTACTACAAACAGAATCCAGCCAGTGCTCTAATACATTATCTCATCTTATCTCCAAACTCTTCAAGGTCTGGACCACTAAAACTCCTGCTTTCTTATCGCTAATTTGAACAGCCTCCTCCATGGCCCATTCTCCCAACAAGTTTACTATCCTCATGCTTATTAGAAAGACTAGGTTATTCGCCCTGGTGAATCCATAACAAAGCACAAGTACAAAGAAGCAAACACATCTGCCTTTAACAACCCTGAGCACACACATATTTTTTTAAAGATTTACTTATTTTGAGAGAGAGAGAGCGCACACGAGCAGGAGGAACAGAGGGAGAAAGAGCGAATCTCAAGCAGACTTCGCACTCAGCATGGAGCCCCATGTGGGGCTCGATCTCAGGGTCATGAGACCTGAGCTGGATACAAGAGTCAAACACTTAACCGACTGCGCCACCCAGGGCGCCCCTCCCCCAACCAAGAACAGGTGTTTTAAGTATAGAGAGGAGCTCAGTTATGACCCCTGAAAAAATACTTTCGTTTTCCTCTAGGGATAAGTTTGGGGATACATAAATTTATATTTAAAACAACAGAAAGGCTTGGGCACCAGGAAAGTTGATCAGATAAACACAGAAAATCCCCACAGTGCGTGGAAGGCTGAAACAGGTGCCCTGCAGGATGTCCCACTCCACTTCACGGAGTAGAGCTCGGAGCTGCCCCCAGGCCAGGGATGTAGGTCCTTCTTTTCCCAGCCTCTCTTGCACCCAAGGCAAGAGCTACTAACAGGCTTAGGTTGCTGGCAGCTGCCACGCCCATGGCCTGACCTTGAACATGAAGCCGGAACACAGAGCAGAGGGGAGTCCTGAGAGACCCCGCCGGGTGAGCTGGGGTACCAGCTGTCCCAGGACCGACAGCCACTCCGGGAGGCGGTCGCTATACTGCGGCCTCCTGCGCCCGACGTCAGTGGCGTGGTCTGTGACCGATGTGCCCAGCGATAGAGGTGACACGGTCATCAGACCACCTCTGCAGCACTTGAGACGTTCCCGGACCCTGGTTTCCCGTCCTCCGCGGAGATGCTGAGCAAATGCCCTCTGCTTTCAGAAAATCCTTTCTCTGGCCTAACTTCGCCTGAGGTCATTTCTGGTGCTTGCACACAAGGCCTGTGATGGAGATGGGGTTCCGGACAAGCTTCCTAGCACGGATACTTGGAAGTTACAGCAGTTGGATTTTTCCTCTCTTTCCTTTATTAATTTTCATTCTATTGCAATAAAATATGCAGTAGAAAAAAAAAATGTACATTTCATGAGAGTACAGCTCATGGAATTTTCACCAAGTAAACACACGCATGTAACCAGTACGCCCAGAGGCTCACCTTCCCGTCATCAGAACCAAACAAGGACTAACCGCTATGCTGACTTCTGCCACTGGAGTCCGGTCTGACCTCATGTCAGCATAGTAATGCAGCGTGTAGTCTTTACCTTTCACTCAGCATCCCGCTCGGGAGGTACATCTCCCCTGTGGTGTGCAGCGGTGGCTCGTTCACTTTCGCTGCTGTATACTATTCCGCCTGCGTATAGCATGGTCTATTTATCCCTTCTACCGTGGACAGACATCTGAGTGCTCTGTGACTTGGGGCTATTTCAAATGAGGCTGCTATGAACATTCTAGTACATATCTGATGGCAAAATGTGAACCTATTTTTGATGGGTTATACATCAATGTATGTAAATTATATCTATGTGTGTGTGTTTGTGTGCACACGCATGTGTGCACTCAACTTTGGTGAGTGCTGCAAACAGTTTTCTAAAGTGATCAACCCTGGGGTGCCTCCGTGGCTCAGTCGGTTAAGCGTCTGCCTTTGGCTCAGATCCTGATCCTGGGGTCCTGGGATGGAGCCCTCAGTTGGGCTCTCTGCTCAGTGGGAAGTCTACTTCTCCCTCTCCCCCTCTGTCCCTCCTCTCTGCTTGTGCTCTCTCTCTCAAAATAAATATTTTTTAAAAAAATTAAAAATAAATTTAAAAAGTGAAAAATCGGGGCACGCCTGGATGGTTCAGTGGGTTAAAGGCTCTGCCTTCGGCTCAGGTCATGATCCCAGGGTCCTGGGATCGAGTCCTGCATTCGGTTCTCTGCTCAGTAAGGCGCCTGCTTCTCCTTCTGCCTGCCACTCCCCCTGCTTGGGCTCGCTCTCTCTCACTGTCTCTCTCTCTCTCTCTGGCAAATAAATAAAATCTTTAAAAAATAATAATAAAAATAAAAAATAAAGGGACCATATCCATTTAGAATGATTTTTCATGGGACTCCCAGAACAATTTTGCCAAGATATAAGCCACCGGGGAAGGACGGGATGAGTAAGGAGAAGGATGTCGGTAAAAATTCCTTCTTCTTCAAGGATTCCTCCGCAGACGTATGAGTCAGTCTTGGTGTCCAGCAGGCTGCCACCCAGCTCAGTCTGGGTTAACTGACTGCTGACAGGTCATCGGGAAAGTCAAGGGCACAGCTGGAACGGGACTTCGGAACTCACGGCCTTTTGACCCAGCAGCAGAGACTCACATTCCTGCCAGGCCCACTGGCCCCAGGAAACCGGCGGCCGCATGGGGATCACCACCTTCCCCTGCATCCGAGGGGCGACGGCTTGCATGTGGACGGGGACCCCGGGCCCGAATGCCTGCAGGGCCAGCAGCAACTTCAATAAGACCACGAGGGCCGGGCAGGGTGGGGATCAGGTCAGGAGTGGTGGGGATTTGAATAAATTGAGAGCGAATGTCTAGTCTTAGAGGAACATTTATTACTCAGCTTGCTGATTTCTACCATATGGGAAAGAAGACCCCACGGCTGCCAGATTTTCTGACTTTTCAAAGAAGCTAGAAAACTGGATTTTTTTTTTTTTTATGAGATACGGCCATTTGTAATGTTGGTTAACTATTAAAAAACAAACAAAACAACCAACCCACCTGTGAACACCATCGGCCCGACAAGACACATCTAGAGATCGGCGCTGGCCCCAGAACCAGCCCGGGCTCAGGTCGGTTCGGCGCCACACATTCCCAAGAGGCGGCATCTGGGGCACCACAGCGCAGAGCCGGATGGAAATCACCACGACAGCTCTCCAGAGAGGCTCAGCCGAGCCCCAAATTCCTTCCCTCTCACGTGGACGGGCTCCCTCCTTATCGACGACCCTCTTTCTTTTCCTGATTAAGACGGCGTTAGAGCGAAAACCCTAACCGTCATGAACACCTCCGACAAGGTGCCTCACACCTGATGGGGGGGCTCTTTGTGTTCTTCCCTCTACATCTGGCGGCGAGGTGTCGCGTAATTACCGCAGGTCGCCGGCTCTGCCCCCAGGCCTCATTGCACTTGGCAGGATCCTTTAGAATTGACTACATCTGGTGAAGTTAAGCACAACCTGAAAAACAATTTATCCACGCAAGACGTCATCAGTGAGAAGACACTCCCACTCCTGCCCATCAGACCTGCTTTCCCATTGGCGCAACCTCCACGTGTGAGCTTCCCCGAGCTGCCTGCGTGGGCGATTATGAGGAGGGTCACCTACCTCTTCTTTTCTTGCCTCTCCCCTGACCCCAGGGCACCGACACCACCTCCCCGCCTTTGCCCTCATTCAACACATCCCTAGGCACACACATCCGTTCACCAATTCCAAGAGTGAACAGGTTGTAAGCAATCTAGCCACAAACACGGTTGGGAATAAATTTGCCCATTTACTTTCTCCTGGCCTCAGCACCCACTTTCCAGATCTTCCTCAGGCAGGTACACAGTCGACGCTCAGTAAATGCTGGTAAATGTCCTGCATAAATGGCAGAGTCGCCCACAAGCAAACAGCTGCTGTTGAAGGACACGAGCGCCTAGCCAGGATGTGTAATCTCACCACACCCCACAGGCAGGCTGAGACAGGTGTCCCCAGACAAGGGACCAGAGGCACAAAGAGGTCCTGCGGCCACCTCGGCAGAGGGCGGACGGAGAGGCAAGAGGCAGGGCCCGTTCCAGGTTGTAAGCCTCTGAAACCCCACTTCTCGAGTGCCTCTGATGATTATTCAATAAGTTAATAACCTAAATGCTCAATAAACATTAACGACCTACCAGACACTTAATTTACATCGTGAGCTCAGGCAACTCTTCCAGCAGCCCTACAAGGTTCGGCTGAGGAGTCTTAGGAGGATAAAGAGCTTGCCCAAGGAAATTAGTAGAGCCCGTCTCAGAGGTTCTTAAGTGGGGGCATCTGAGGTAACATGGGGTGGGGGGCATCTTGGGTTGTCCCAATCCATGGCGGGCAGCTGGCAGGGATGCTGGAAATCTGCCTCAGACTGGACTTTTCCCACCTGAATGCCATTTTTTAATGCTAACTTTTTTTTTTTAATAGAGGCTTTGCTTCAAAGGCTGCAACGTCGCAGAAGACGGAGGATGAAAAGAATAAACCAGACCGTGAGGAGCACGCGCTCCAGGATCGGAGAGCCAGCGGAGACGCTTGGTGACTCGGGGGTTCGGGGAAGGTGCCACGAAGAGAGCAGGACTTCAACCAGGCTTCAGGGATGGAACTGATTCCAATCGGCACGAGAGGAGGAAGGAGAAGGCAACAGAGTCAAGTGTGCAGAAGTGAGACTCTGCCAGCCGAGTTGAGGGGCACGCAGGAGAGCACCCCAGGTAGGTCGCAGGGTCATCTGTTCAGAGCAGGGGAGGGGGGACCTAAAAAGGCGGTTTGCACGAGGTCGAGGCCTTCGACAGATGTAGATGTAGATGTGTTTCATCTACACCCAAGGAATTCCAACCTATCTTGTAGGACGTCGCAACTCACTATATAGGTTGAGTGCACGAGAGACCTAAGTGGTGGTTTCAGGAGTGAATGGACCCGACAAAAGAGAGGGTGGAGTGACGGGTCAGTTAGAAGTCCTCTCCATAAACCCCATGAGTAGGAGTCGCTGGTACCAGCAGAAATCAGCCGCCGAGCCCTGCCAACTCATCCTCGGTACCCTGTTTGTATTTGGTTAGGACAGGAAGGCATGCCAGTAGGCTGAGAGAAGAGGAAGGGTTGGATCCCAGTTTCGAATCCGATAACCAGAAGAATGATGGTACTACCTTCATTAAAAAAAACACCGAGGAAGGGGAATTTAGCCCCCAGGTCATGTAGGTAGAAATGTCAAGGGGACAGTAAGAGCTAATCAGAGAGTCCCAGCTGTGGTTCAGAGACACTCTTGTCATTCTCAGATACAAAATGAGACCCTTCCTATCAGCTGGCTTTTAGGACACTAGCAGCAGCAGCTCCCGTGCCGACTGGGAGGTCAGGGGCTCCCAGGGAAACTTGCCCCCTTACGCTCCGCCTCTGTTTAGTCCCCTAGCCTTGAATCCAGGCTGCCCCTGGGACTTGCTTTCACCAACACAATGCGGCAGAAGGAATGCCGGGCTGGTTCCAGGCCCAAGTCTTAAGGAGATCCGAGAGAGCCGTGCTACCCTACTGGACGAATCATGTGGGAGACCATGTGGACAAAGAGAAGCCCTAAAACGATAAAGACACAGAGAGAGGCCCAGGGTCCCAGCTGAGCCCAGCCCCGGCCAACTCTCCGGCTGGATGAAGCTTCCTGAGTGGCCACTACCGAGCAGACTAGCAGAAGGACTGCCAGCCACATCGAGCTCAGATTCCAGAATCACTCACAAATAAGAGAGCTGCCGTTTGAAGCCACTAAGTTTGGGGCGGTTTGTTATGCAGCAGTAGATAGCTGATACACGTCCACGAGGCCATCGTGCTGCACTGGAGGGCACTCCCGGTCTGCGCGCAGCTCTGTGCACCGGCAGGTACCCGCTTATCCCGCGGGAGGAAAAGTGCGAATGTAACCAGCAACACGGAATCCCCGCCATCTACAACCTACTGGTATCCCAGCTTAGGGCACAGCTGGCACCCGCATAAACATTTATAAAATGGACACAAAGTAGTTGATCTGATTTTAATAGATGCTAGCGAAGCCGGTCCAAAGCTTACTTATTCCTGCAAGCCCTCCTAGGAACTTTCAAGCTTCGGCATCAGGAAATGTTCTCACCAATCCGACTGTAGTCCCCGAGGCTCCTGAAGCCTATTTTCTTGTATGCAGTCGGATGGAGGACAGCTGGTCCCTGTCCCCATGACCACCAACGTGGCACCGTCCTCCGCTTAACTGAGTTCTCTTTTCATCAAGAAAGATGGCTACTGCATTCTGACTTCGGCAAACTGATTTTTTCAGGCTTTTCTGGGGTGGCATTGTTTCTCTTTAGCAAGAACATCCTGGGCAGTCTTGTGAAAATGCAGTTTCTGCTTCAGGAGGTCCGGGCTGGGGCCTGACAGTCTGCATTTCTAGCTTCTAGCAAGCCTAGCAAGAGGCTGCTGCTGGCGATCCAAGGACCACACTTGGCATGGCTCTCTCGTTTTACAGAGGAGGAGAATGAAGTGCAGAGAGAAGGTTCTCCCGCCAGCTTCAGGTCCCCCAGGCCCGACTGCATGCTCCCCCGGGGAAGGGTTAGCTAGAAACCAGCGTGAGCAATCAGGGCAGGCCTTACCCACTGACAGAACACTGGGTCTGAAGCAGATGCCCCTTGGTTACTTAAGGAAAAGCCTGCGGTATTGGAATCAGCCCCAGAGCTTATGAAATGCAGACCCCCAGGCTTTCCTGCTAGGAACTGACTCAGGGGCTCTGGCCTGGGGCTTCAGAAACTCCATGGGCGATTCTGATGCCCCGCTGGGGTCGGGATTATTCAACTAGACTACCTGCGAGGCAGCAACCCCCAGAAAGCCACGAAATGCTTTGCTAGCCAAGACTGAGTAAGGGGCTTCTACGGTCCAGGCGGCTGCTCTGATTTAAGTCAATCCTGCATGATCTAAACGTCACCACGACTCTATCTAGTCAGCCCTGTCGCCCTTCCCATTTTACAGAGGCCCAAACTGAGGCTTGGAGCAGCCGTGTAACATGGCAAAGGCCACTCCCTTAGTCAAGGGGCTGAGGCGGGATTAGAACCCAGGTCCTTAACTCGAGTCTACATCGTAACCACGATGCCCTGTTGCTCTGATCTACCGAGAAGGTAAGCTTCTTGAAAAACCCCAAGGGCCCGCTGTTTGATCCACTGGGGCCTTGCTCCCCCCAAGGAGAAGCCACACACCACCAGCGCTCAAGACTGTCAGCACGTGTTCCTCGGGAGAGGAAAGGTAGGCGATCCGCATCGAGCGCGGTAAATCCTGAGTCCGAGCAAAGCCCGCAGCTCTCCTCCTGCAGATCAGGTCGTCCCCGGCAAACTCAAGCACGCGCATCGCCAAGGCTGGAGGCACGTGTTGCAACACTCTCCAGACTTACTGGCCATGGGATCCTTTAGTCCAGAACATCTCAGAGGAGGAGGAGGATGCCAGGAGCTCCACGGCATGGGGAGACTGGGCCCAGAACTCAGACTGTAGCACGCACGTGAAAGTCCCAGGGATCTTGTTAAAATGCAGGTTCTAATTCCCTAGGTCTGGGTGGGGCCTGAGCGTCTGCATTTCTAGCAAGCTCCCAACTGATGCTGCAGCCGAATCGCATTGGCCTGACGACGGTCTGGAACTCCGTGCTGGCCGGCGGGCTCCGCTCCTTGCCGCCGCCCCAGACAAGCCTTAGTCCAGGACATCGGCCCCAAGAGAACGCCCCTGATGCAGATTTCCAGAAGGGCCGGCCACTGCCGACCTCCCTAGACGTGGAACTCATCCACAACTTGCATGGTTCATCAGGGACCCCAGGACGATGGTTCATCAGGGACCCCAGACCTTCTAGAGAGGCGTCTTCCCCAGGGTCCGCACCCCAGCCCGCCTCTCTGTCTCTCCCCAGCCCTTGCCTCTGGAGCCCTCCTCCTGCAGGTGAAGCCCTCTCAGCGGGCAGCCCCCCTCCCCTGGCCGCCCAGGGTCGCCGTGGCCCCATCATCGTCATCGTAGCAAGGAAGGAAGAGGGGGTAAACGGAGGATAAGCAGAGAGCGAGGAGGCCCCGTGAGGTCTTGTGACCGACTGGGCCTCCCGGTGCCGCCGAGGCGGCAGTGCCCACGCGCAGCGCTGAAACCCTTGGCCGGGCTCCGAAGGAAACACCCAATCCAAACAGGCCCTGGTGTGCCTCCGAACAGACTGTGTAAATAAGGGGGGGGGGGGAGGGAAAAAAAACCCCAACTGGCCACAGATCCCGCTTTCAAACACGTTGAAACAAAATAATCCCTCTCACTCACTCCCTCCTGCTCCCCCTTTTTTTCTTTTTCTTTTTTTTTTTCTAAATTTCCACTGGTGCCGCGGCCTCGGTGGAGCCTGGCTGGCGGCGTGTTAGAGCCTGCAGCCTACCTGTCCTGCATAGGAATGAAGGCTGGAGGAGTCACTCGATATGCCCGCGCTGCAGGCCCGGGGACGCCGGCTCCCGCATTCAGAGGCCGGCAAACAGAGCAAAAGCTGTTCTCAGAGCTCCGCTGGGAAGGGACCTTGTGGGGGCCGGGGTGTGGGGGGGAAACAAGTCGGGGCGGGGGAGGCGAGCTGCACGGGAGCCGGTCCGATTAACCTGGCTCCGACCAGAGTGGCCCTCCGTCCGAAGTGCAGAGGACTGAACCCCAGAGAAGAGAGCTGGAAATCCAAAGCCCAGGAGAAGGAGCTCCCCCTGGACAGCCTCTCTCCAAGGGCGCTCTGAACTCCCAAGTGTGTGCACAGACAAGGGGGCAACTTGCTTGTGGTTTGTTGCTGGTTTTGTATTTGGTTTTGAACTTTCTAAGGGCAGGGCGGGGCGGGAGGGGGCCGGGGGCGGGGGGGGGGGGGCATGAGTCATCTTGCTGATGAGAACCCATCTCCCCCTCTGCAAGTTGAAACAATTGAGTTGTCTCTCCTGGTTCTTGCCAACGTCTCTTACTCAATCTTGGATCAAAAGGGCGGTGGGGAGGGAGGCCGGGGACAGGAATCCAGACAGTTCTGGGCCTCTGACATCAGGCCCAGCTGCTAGAAGCGGCGCGGAGGATACGTGACCCAGGAGGGAAGCCGGGACGGGCTTGGCGAGGTGGGCGAAGGAAACCGCAAAGAGCGACCCGATCTGCAGAGCCTGGGCAGACGACGCTGGAGAGGACTGGACATTGTAGGGAGAAGGGCCGGCTCCGGGGTGGCCTTCCCGGGTCACGGCCACTCACCGTGTCCCTCCTTGCTCATATTCTTGGAAGCAGGGCTGGGACCCTGTCCTGGGCACAGGCTCGTCCCCGGCAGGCATTTCACGGCGATTATTTACAATCTCGCTACTCAGAAGAGACGAGCCTCCGCCGGGTAAGCTCCAGAGCCTGCGGCTCGGCAGGAAGAGAGGTCTAGGTCCCCCGTCCAAGAATATCAGCAAATCCTCATGAAGCATTCGTTGTTGTAACGCAATTTAAAAGGCCTGGTTTGGAGAGCCTGTCTGACACTGCCCCGGTCTGCGGGCAGAGCCAACGCCGCGCCTGTTGTGGGATCTCAGGCTGCCTTTTCAAAATTAAAAAAAGAAAAAAGAAATTGGGGCCCCTGGGTGGCTCAGTGGGTTGAGCCTCTGCTTTCAGCCCAGGTCATGATCTCGGGGTCCTGGGACTGAGCCCCGCATGGGGCTCTCTGCTCAGCGGGGAGCCTGCTTCCCCCTCTCTCTCTGCCTGCCTCTCTGCCTGCTTGTGATCTCTCTCTCTGTCAAATAAATAAATAAAAACTTTAAAAAAGAGAGAGAGAGAGAGAGAGAGATATCCCTTCACGTGAATCTCCATTTACCATGGTGTGGGCCTCTGGTCTGCACTCGGGGACTCCGCGCCGTGTACAAGGGGAAGGCCCGGAAAAAACCGGACAGGGCAATAATGCCAGCTTCTAAGGAACGGATGCTTTTGCTGGAGGAGAGCCAAGGGGCCCACTGGAGCTGGGTGGCTTTTGTCTCTTCGGAGACACCCCTGGGGACGTAAGGAGACCACGAGCTGGCCCTCCCGAGCAGCACTGTGTACCAGGCATCTCTAGGCAGGGGTTCTGACCCCCTCCACCCCCTTGGAAGTGGAAACCATTACCTCCCAGTGCACAGGTGAGCACGTGGAGGCCCTGAGGAAGAGCCAAGGTGCCGCCTCCCAGGGGACAAGTGACAGCGTGCTGGCTGAAGGCACTTCCTTCCTGTGACTCTCACAGCACTTTCGGCCCGGAAGTCGGAATCAGAAAGCTCTCAGCTACTAAGAGAAAGGAAGCCACCTGAGGTCCCCAGAGGTCAAACCCTAAAGCAGCTTCGTGTGTGACTCCCTCTTCCCACGTCTGTCCCAGCAGAGGTGACACACAGAACGTACAGTGAGGGCACAGGATCTACCCACACCCCCCCCCAAATGGCTAAACGTCACCCAAGTGACAGCCCCAAACACTCTGGAGCCCCGGGAACGTCTGGCCGTGGTGGCTGGAGGGGCAGCGGTGTGCAGACACGTGGGGCAGAGGTCCGCGGGTCTCTCACGGAACGAACCCGACAGCGGCCCTGGGAGCCCGAGGTCCCACTCCTGGTCATTTACCGAGAGGAACGAAAACGTGTGTCCACGGGATGTTTTGTTCGAGAATGTCCCTGGCGACTTAATTCGATGCAGCCGGAACCCGGAAACCAGGCAGATGCCCGTCCGTAAAGAGGAGAACGGACGGACCGTGGGTTAGGCGCTGAATGGAGTGGCGCCGAGCGGCACAAGGCACGGGGCCCTGGATGTGCAAGGAGGGGCTGCATCTCAGAAACATTACGCTGAGTCTGAGTCGTCACATGACCCAGGGCATGACTGCATTTCTGTGGAGCGCCTCCTAGAACTGGCAAAACTAATCCAGGGAGAAAAAAAAAAAATCAGAAGAGTAGTTGCCTCTGGGGGCGCGGGGGTGGGGGATGGACTGGCAAAGGCCACGCGGGAACGGGCTGGGCGCTGTAGCACCCACGCCTTCAGGACCCCGGAGGTCCGTGCATCGCGGCGCACGCAAACATTGCGTAAAGGAAGCAAGAGGCCCGCAAGCAAATACCGGATTCTGCTTAATGATATGCACGCTGCACTTTCGGGGGGCATTCATGTCTATGACTTCCTTGGGGCGGATCAAAGAAAATGGGACATCAGGGGGCTGTGTGATAAACTTGGTTGGCAGAAGTCTATCACGGAATCGAGGCAGCGGGTATCGGGGTGCTGGCTGCAGAATGCTTCCCACTTGGATGTATGTTTATAAGTTTCCATCGTAAAATACCAGGAGGGCGGAGAAAATGAAAGGGTACCCCAAAATGCTGATTTTTCTAGAGCTGCTTGCTGATCTCAGTCCCGTAAGTCAAGGGCTCTTTAATACGCAAATGACTTTGAGAAATATTTCTTCTCCTGGAAAGCAGAGGGAAAGGAAATGCTTTGAAGCCCTCCTGGTTATTTAATTATTTTTTTCAAAGGTAAGGCGGTATATTTTTATCCGGTATTAAATAAACATTTCTGAAATGGTATGTTCAAAGCCCTTAAGCCTCTGATGTTGGTTCGGGATGTTTTTTGTTTTGTGTTCTGGGCACCGAGTGAGGAGGAAGCTTCTTTCTTGCCAAATGTTCTAGAATCAGGGAACATTAGACCCAGGAAGCCTACGCGGCCAGGATGGTATCGTGGAAGAGAGGGAGACTCGGACAGGCTCTGGTGACCTTGCTTGAGAGGGAAGCAGTGACCCGCGGGGGTCAGGAGGGGGGCGTGGCTTCAAAGGTCACGTGTAGAGTGTCCTGGTCTCCACAGGGAATTGCCGGGTCCGGCTCCGAGCTGACGATCCCCGGGCCTCCCTTCCTGGACCTGCGAGTTTATAGAAATGTCTGTTATCAGCCACCACGAGGGGTGATGGCAATGGCCACCTCCCCAGGGACACACGGAGACACCACGAGTGCTTAGAGGGAAGGTGGGGTGAGGACACGTGGAGTCAATGAACCTTTATGAGGGAACTGGAGCTCAGAAAAAAAAAATCACACCTCTGAAGGATTTTTCTCAACTGGCCTAATTTAGACACAACATATACAAACACAACCCACAAAGATTATTTGGGCACAGAGCATGGGACAGTGGGGTGGGAAGGGAACGGCATAATCACGGTCCTCAAATACTTCATGTTTGAGTAACAGCCTATAAATTCTTATTAAGTGAATTAACAAATAAGTATAACACACACTCTCGCCTATCACAGAAGTGGTAACAGTGAGCATAGAAGCTTGCGAAGGGGTACATTGGAGTAAGACACAGCCCACACCACGAGCTGCTAGGGACAGAGTCCCCTAGAGGACCGTGGCCTCCCCTGTTAGTAACACTGTTAGTAACACTGTAGGGACTTGACTAGCTTTCGCCATGGCCTTAAGAGAACAGAGTCACTAAGCCCATTTTATAGATCTTAATTTTTTTTACAAAGAGCAAAGGCTATGCTCTTGATCACGACATATCTTGCCTGCTTGGCTGTGCTCACGGACCGAACCAGGGGCCCCTGAGGGGCACGATCGGTTGAGCACCTGACTCCAGGTTGCAGATCGGGTCATGATCTCAGGATCGTGAGATCGAGTCCAGCTTCGGGCTCTGGGCTCCGCAGGGAGTGGCCTGAGATTCTCTCTCCCCCTCCCGCTGCCTCTCCCCGATCCCATGCAAGAGAGTGTGTGTGTGTGCTCTCTCTCTAAAATAATAAATAATCTTTTAAAAAAAGAAGAGTGAACTAAAATCCTTACCCCAAAGTCTAAAGGGGAGAGAGAGAAAGGCAGTAATACCAAAACGATGATGACAAAATTATACTGTGTTCTACTTTCTTTCCCCAAAGGGAATAAGCTTTCCTGATTTTTTTTTTAACATAAACTGATTCTCATCGCAAACTAAAAAATTAAGATCACCTATAATCACAGCACTCGGGGGGGTGATCGGTTCACCTTTTGTTAAAAATCCTCCAAAAGTTGTAAGTGAGCTCATATGCCTTAAAAAAAACCAAACTTTTTATTTTGGAGTAATTTTAGATTTACAGAAAAGTTGCAGACGGTACGGAGTTCCTGTATGTCCTTCACCCGGGAAAGATAAAACGTCAGAGATATTTTCTGTAACTATGGCATATCTGTCAAAACTAAGACATTCACATGGACGCGATACTGCAAACTACAGATTTCATGTGGATTACTGCAGTTTTTCAACCGTCTTTTTTTTTCTGTTTTGGGATCCAGTCTGGGCGACCACACTGTAGGGCTCAGAGTTTGTAAACGGATTGTTTTCACGGAACAGTACGCATCGCGATCGTATTTCTAAGTAGTCGAACAGAAATCTGTAGCATTATTTCCAGCAGCTTCCTAGCACGCATGCCACTCTGTGGCTGGGTGACCCCCTCCTCTCCAAGGGCGCTCCCATTGCTTTCGGTTTTTCACTGCTCCACAAATGCTAATGAGCACACCCACCCACACTGGGCATCTCCGATGGCGTCAGAGTAACTTTCTAGAAGCGCACAGAGAGTGTGACAAGGAGTGTGTTCTTCCAGGCTCCCATTCATGGTGCCACACTCTCCTCCAGAACGTCCGAACCCATGTGCCTTATCGCCCTTAGATGCCTCACTTTAAATTCATTTGGACATGAAGAGACTCTCCTATGCCCTAGAGAGAAAACTGTGGGACAGGAAAGAGTTAACAGACATTAAGGACAGGCATTCCACCCCCCCCCCCCCAGAAAACCAGACTCATCATTTCAAAGAACCACCCAGAAATTAAACCTTCATTCCCTTCAGCTCAAGCTACTCCCACTCTCCTCTTTCTGGGTCTGACAGAGAGAAGGATCTTGGGATCTTCGGCATTTCAATCATGGAATTGCTTTCGGGGTGCGGGGGCAACCCCCACCGGGTTTAATTTCCTTCTCGTCCCTCTGTAGTGTCCCCAGGAGCTCCCTGAAGGAAAGCCTGAGCAGGCTGGGGCAGTAATGCATGCAACAGGAAGGACAAAAAGATCTGGTAGTCAGCAAAGCTGTGTGCCTTCTATTTTCCTTTTTTTTTTTTAATGGTGAAAGAAATAGGGGGAGGGGTGGGGACCAGAAAAACGGCTTGCCTATCTAGAAAGGGCTCGGCTCACGGCGAGCCGGACCAGGAACCTGCCCAGAATGCTAACTGGAACTATAGTCTCTCTTCCAAAAGAAGCCCATATTTTATTTTGAGACTCCTGTTCTTCAATGCAAAACACTTTGTCCCCATGCTTAGCGCTGGAAGACGTTATATATTTAAGAAGCCTGGAAAAGAGGGTGGCAGGGAAGGTTTGGAGAAAAGGAGCCAGGCCCCATGCTGGGGAATTCTTAAGTGCCATCCTGGCCTGCAAAAAAGAAAAAAGAAAGAAAGAAAAAGAAAAAACAAGCTACTGGTCAGAGGGAATGCTTTTCCATGCCAAGCTCAGCTTGAATTAATACACAACACAACCTCTTAAAGGGGGAAAGCACTGCTTTCAACTCAGAGTTTCTTCTCTCAATGCAACTGATTAAAAACGACAGGAAGTTCGAAATATTCTGGGAGGAAAAGGGCTGCAACATGAGATACTTTCTTCACCCCAGTGTTTGCAATCTTGTCACTCTGGTCAAGGCCACACCTTCAGGTCAGGAAGGATCAAGTCTTTGTGGCAAAGGATGCCAGTTCATTTCCCCAAGAACAATGCCCAAGGTCTCCAGCTTGTCAGCTCCCTGGGGCCTCTGTGGTCTAGTTCTGTGGCTAGTAAAAACCCATTTTGCTTTTGAATTCTGCCCAGAAACTACGGGAGGATCTTCCCAGGGAAGAGAAAAATCTAACTGGTTACAGGGATGTAGGGCCTTTTGCCCAGAAGAACCCCGCCCCCCCGCAACACCCCTTTCCTACAGGGTCCCCTGACTGTTAGAGAGGAGAGGACTTCACCGTATGGAATCTGGTTGCCAGAAAGAAAAAAAAATAGGCTTTAAGATGAAGGGGACACTTTCTCTCGTTAGCCGATAAAGTACTATAGTAATTCAATAGGAGTAGGTAACCACACAGAGAAATTAAAACCTTAGAAACCAAGGCCCCATTATCCAGTGTATGTCATGCTGGGTGAAGCCCTCACATTGCCCCATGAGGCCAGTTTGGAGATCTTTGACATTTAGGTGATTCAACCTATCAGCCTGGAATTAAAACCCAAGCCGTGCCAAGATGAGACCCGGGGATTCTAACGGCGGGAGGGTCTATGAGTGTGCCTTCTCACGGGGCCGATTTGCCAAGTGACCACGTTTTAACTGAAGCCCCGAGCTCTAAGCAATACTCCCTCAGTGTTGTGTTTGTTTTCTTTTAATTGTGAAGACTCCTGCATGCTCCATAAGCACAAACTGTCGAAGAGGGAGGGTACAGGGACAGACCTTCGTCCTGTAAATAAAACACACTGTCGGAATCGAATACAACTTGCAGCAAATTAGGCCTGACATTTAGGAATAACCATCGTGTTGCTGCGTTACGCGCGACTCCAGCATAAAAGACAAGCCTCCTGACGGGTGTGTGTGTGTGTGTGACTCAAAGTCATCTCTGGGGGCCTGTGGTGGGGGAGGGAACCGGGGAGAGCAGAGAAGTCCCCGCAAGTCCCTCGAGAGGCTGGATTAGAGAGGCTTTAGCCAGGACTCCAACTCGGGGCGTCCTGGATTCCGCATGCCACCCCGGGCTGTGTCACAGGATAAACAAAACCACATGACTCCCTCTCTCCGAGTTCTGATTCCAGCCTCAGTAGGTGGCAGGGCTGAAGCCTGGGGGCTGGCAGGGGAGCACCTGCTGGAAGGCAGGGGGCGGAGGACCTCAGAGGTCCCCTTCCTCCCCGAGCGTCCAGGTCGGAGAACCCGGGAGGCGCAATGCAGGACGACTGGGCCACTTCTGCTTTAAGGACACCCAGTTGCCTTCATATCCCCTGTAATCCCCCAATGTGTGTATGCCCTCGCATTTAAAGCCGACTTCGGCGGGAATCCTAGAGCGCCGTCAGTGGCTCGGAGCTTGGCCTGGTTGTTCCATGCAGTGGAGAGTTGGCTTTCCGGGCCAGGATCCGCCACAGAAGTGTGGGGTGACATATATGAACACGGGCTTCTAGAGAACCCACCCCCTCCTCCCTTCACCTGCTCTCAGGTCCCCCCGCCCCTCCCCCACCCCAACCGCACTGCCTGGACCTGAGGAAGGAAGGGGTCACATTTCCCATATCCCAGAGCAGAGAGAAATGATGGCAATCTGGAATACAGGGCGCTTCGGGAAAGAAATACAGGGACGGCCAGAACCCATCCAGGGGCGTGAGTGCTCAGAGCTCTCTGCAGCCAGGCAGAGAGGAACAAGGAAGAAAGTGAAGGTGGGGTGGGGGGCACCTAATCCCAAGGCCAACTCCCGGCTTGTCCCTGCCCCTCCACCCCTCCAGAAGACAGGAGAGCTTCAACTCTGGGGTCCCTCCCATCAGCCCTCCTTACTGGGCCTACCCAGAAGTGGGCAGTGAGAAGAGGCAGAAGGGAGAGCCACCCAGTCCACGGGCCACCCCAGCCTCCGGGCTGCAGGGAAGAGCTGGTGTCAAGTCCACGGCTGAGCCCCCATGCCCGTCGCTCAAGAGGGAGGGGAACTTGGCCACCCGTGTGCGGAGGGCCTACGCATGTGCCCAGCCCAGGCAGGAGCTGGGGTCTACCAGATGGCAGAAGGGCTGACTGCAGGAGCTCTGGGATCACTCATCTATGCTGGAAGATTCCGATAAGATTCTGTCCCTCCGCCGTCCCTCATCTAGCTGGATTCCGGAGAAACCCCGGAGCGCTCCCGCTACTCCAGGCGGGGTCCCTTTAAGCAGCCACGGCCAACACTGTGGGGGATTCCTGGTGACTCAGCCTGGCCCCAGAGAAGAGGGGTGCATGATTGCTCAGCCACGATAGGGCTGCGAGCCCACGCGCTGCTGCGGGAGACAAAGCCGCAGTCTGGAGCCTTCTACAGCGCCCTCCCTTCGGTCCGACAGGCATAATGCCACCCAAGCCGTGCTCCCCAAGTGGACGTTCAAAGTCTGGCTGTGGTCTCTGGACGGCTTGAAGGCAAGACAGTGGCCTGCTCGGCCCCAGAAGGGAAGGCCGGCAGCCTCTGGGAAAGGCGGAGGGGGTCTCTGCTTCTGCCCCCCTCCGGTTGAAGGCAGCTCTTCTGAGTGTGGATGGGGTCCTGCTTGTTTTCTCCGCGGGAGGCAGAGCCAGGGAAAGAACCAGCAAAGTGAGCCTAGGGAGCCTATAGCACAAAGGTGGTCCCCGAAAATTCGGGAGCCCCAATCCAATCACGATTGGCCTATTTCCACCCATTCCTAAGCAACGCAGCACAAAACCCACTGGAACCTGCTCCCTGAGCCGGTGGACTGGAAGGCACTGCGGGTCACTGGGGCTCACCCCATAGCACAGCGCCGAGGGGGCTCAGACACGGGGAGAAGACGACACAGCCTCTGCCCAGAGCTCGATACGCCCCAGGAAGCTCCTTTTACAGCTGAAGAAGAAGATGAGGTCCAGTCTCTTGAAGGCAAGATGAGGTCACCCAGCCAGGGGCTGAGCCAGGCCCGCCCTCCCCATTTCTTGGGTCCCTGGTGTGGGTGGTTTAGGAGACTGGCAGGTAAGTCACAGCCAGGGTCGGCGTCCAGAAGCTGTGACAAGGCTCCCGAACACATTGCTGCTGCTACACAGTTCACCTCCCTTGGCCAGGCTCGCCGCTTACTGTCTTCCTAAAAGTACCAGGGCAAGCGCCGACAACTGTTACTCAGACCTCCGACGAGACAAGTACTCCCTTCCCCTGTTTTTATTGGTCCCCGTAGGACCACTTCCCAATCATGGCTGAAAACAATTTCACCTCCGGCACTGCAGTCCCCAGTGGCGGAAATCCACACGCGTGCAGGAGACGCGGGGCTCCCCACCGGACGTCAGGGCATTTTGTAGGAAGGGTGCCTTGCGTTAAAAATGAAAATCCACCGAACACCACAAAAAAAAAAAAGCGGGGGGGGAGGAATGTTATTGTAGATCAGTTAAATCTCAATAAACCTGAGTTTAGAAAAAGAGCTACAGGTTCATCCTTCCTAAAGAAAAAATGAACACACAGACAAAAAAAAAACTAGGGGAAAATATGAAGGAAATCTGCACCCTTTTTGCTTGACTGAAGCGGTACTAAAAAATAAAAGATGGCCAAGAAAGCGTTCCGAGGAGCCTGCCCCTAGACCTGCTTCGGCCCAGGTGTCCCCGAAAGGCCCGCGGAGCGCCAGCCAAGAGTGGGACACAGGTGCCGTGCGAGGAGCCACGCCCCGTCTTCCGATCACGAGACACACACAGGCTGAGGGCAAATGATTCACCGACATGGGACCAAACCAGGAGGTTTCACAACAGCCAAAACACGGAACCACCGAAGTGCCCGCCAACATCCCCACAGCCCGCTGCGCACGCGCACACAGTAGGTGTTCGAGAAACTTCCCGGAATTCCACTGACCCCACGTCAGGCTGCCACGGAAGGGACCGGGCCCTCAGGGCGCACATCGACCCTCCCACGCCTTCTGCAGCCCCTTCTGCGGTGTCACATGTGATTAATGAGTGCCGTGTCACCAGTGTCCCAGGGGTCAGCCTACCGCAGCGGGAACATGAATGGGTCGGGAGTGGCTTTAGGATGAGAGAGATTCCAAAAACGGTGAAGCAAAAGGAAAAAAAAAAAAGGGGGGGGGGACATTTTGTTTTGTTGCTGACTTGGATAGAAGCAAGGTTCTCTCCTTGTCCCAGACCAAATCACAATCTGAGTTTAGAGCTTTTCAGAATCCTGAAAACCAGCAAAGGCATCTAACTAAATGAGATCCCAAAGCCCGGTGCACTTTCTAGAAGTCGCCAGAACTCTAGAATGGCAAATTAGGTTGACGTCGGTGGGGGCGGGGGCCAAGTGCTGATTAACGTGTCCCAGACTTTATTAGCAATAACCCGTTACCGTACGCATCCTGAACATTAGGTCCTGCACCGAGCGTGAAGTGATTTATGGTTCCGCCGCGTTCAGTCACCATGGAATCATCACAGCCCTCAAGGAAAGGTATTGTCATCCCTATTTTACAGGTGAAAAAACTGAGATCATGCGGCTAAGAGATGACAAGGAGAAGACTCAAACGCCCGGCGGGCTCTGAAGCCCACGCCCCTAACGTCGTTACCCCAACTCTCTGATTAAAGCTGAGGGCTCTTCTGTGCAACATACTCAGCTCACTGTCCAAAGAGGAACTGGTCCCAGGACTTGTCAGATTTCCAGTTCAGAGGATGGAAGGACAGTCGCGTGTGGCCGGACCACAAGGATGGAGGGCTGCTTAGGAGAGGTCCCTGCTGGCGCAGTCCTCCCCAGCCCCCCGGCAAGCTCCGGACTCGCCCCTGCCCAGTCTGGCAGAGAGGGAGGGCCTGGTGGCTTCCCGGGAAGTCAAACGGCCTCCCTGAGTGGACTATGGGCCGTCTCTGGGAGAAAGGCCATGGGAGGGAGGGATCAGAGGCTCAAGCCGTCCAAGAACAAGACCCAGAGGCTCCAGCAACTGCGCCCCTGTCCCCAGGGGAGGAGTCCCCACCCTGAGCAGGAGACACCAGTCAGTCTCCAGCACCTTGCAAACGTTATGCGAGGGGAAGAAGCCCAACACAGAAGGCCACAGACTGTGGGACCCTGTTTACATGGAATGCAGAGAAGGCAAACCCATAGGGATAGAGAGTAGGTTAGTGAGAGCCAGAGGCTCAAGGTGGGAGGGAGGAGTGGAGAATGACTACTTGGGTATGGGGAGGGGGATTCGAAAAGTTCTAGAACTAGATGGGGGCGAGGGTTGCCCAGCACTGTGAATGTACTCGGTGCCACGGAGCTGTGCACTTTAATATGATTGCAATGATACCTTTCACGTTATGTGTATTTTGCCATGACCTGAAAAAATAAGAGACTCTCCAAAGGATCCTTGAGCTGATTCAGTGGAGCAGGAGAGCAAACCCCAGGGCCAGGTCTTAGCCCCGATCAGACTCAGAACTGGATGTTCCCCCTAAGACCCTCCAATGTATGAACTCGGTGTTTAGAGAGAGGCCGGAGGGGCCAGAGAGGGAAGAGAGAAGGCGTGCGCGGCAGCCAGGGCGCAGGGCTGGCTCGCTCCACGGCGACGTGGGGAACCGGAAGGCAGGGCTCCCGCCCCGGGCAGCCTCCCCCAGGCTGGGTGGCTCCAGACCCGCAGGCCCCCTGGTCCCCACCCCCCTGGCAGGCATCCTGGCTCCTTTCTCGGGACCGGGAGCCCGGCGTCCTTGGCCCGCATCAGAGTCAACAGCAGTCTCTGCACTGGGCAAACAAGGCCGCGGTAAGTGGCGGAACTCTGACAATATTTAATGACTCGGGGGGTGGGGAGGCTTTGCAGGATGGAGGACAGCGGGGAAAGGAACCAGAGAGCCGGCAGAAAACTCCAGGGGAAATTCCATGGGGGGGAGATGAAAGGGGGCTGTAAAGCAATTTTGACAGGTTAACAGACAGGTAATATTCCAATGGTGTTGACTTAACCAGGCTAGCACTGCATGCGGTGGCGATTACGCCGAAGCACGAGAGCCTCGGCAGCGAAGGGTTTCGGGGAAACAAAGATCTAGTCAGAGAAAACCAAATAACGGCCAGTCGGAGGCTGGCGGCCCCGCCTGCCTCTCCCCCGGCTCGGAAGCCACAGGAGATGCTTCCTGGAGATGGATCTGCAGCGAGAGCATCCAGCGGGGCCTGCGGCCGGGGCTGCCTCGGGGGACAGAGGGCCTGGCTTCCGATGCCGCCCTGCACAGGGCGGGGCCCCGGCCACGGGGGCTCAATGCCTGTCCTCCCGCCCACTGCACACCAGACCGGTTCTGCCATCTCCCAGTCTTGGGCCAGCTTGCTGGCCCCATCCACCGCCCCGGGGCTGCCGGCTCAGGATGCAGTCAGCTCGCCGTGAAATTCTTCCGACTCCCAAACCCCGAATACACCCCCTCCTGCGTTCAACCCCCCCCCCCCCGTTCTTCCATCTCCTAGCTGTCATCCATGGGGTAAGCTCCCTCACCACCTCCCTGGGCCTCGACATCCTCATCTGTAGAATGGGACGGTCATTCCCACAAAGCCGGTTGATGAACGTGTTACTTATCGTCAATCCTGTGTTAGTGCAGTTAAGACAGATATCGGTGATATTAAATACATCGTTAAATAATTACGAGGCAGAATTAAACAACACGAGGGCTACAAGGCACCCTACCCGGACCGGCCACCTGCCCAGAATCCCAATACAGCAGAACGACCTACAGGCTGAGAGGGGCTTCATTTTTTTTTTTTTTTAATGTGTTCAGGTTGTCATATCTCCACGCCTGCTCTCACAGAACGGGGAGCAAGGTCCCGGTGGGGACCAGAAGCGGTGTCGCCTTGGCTGAGGCACCGGAGTGAGACACCCAAGACACCTTCTGCTCCCCGAGAGCTTGGCAACCACTCCGAGCAGCTCGATACGGTTCCAGGTGCCTGTGTTCATGGGAGGGCGCACAAGTGTTCAAAGCCACTGAACCGGCACGTAAGGGGCGCCAAAATTCTGACTTCATTTCCTCCAGGGTTCCCTGGCCTGTGTTACAGGACGCTACTTTGAGGTTGGATTATATATTTTTAGGTTATTTGGAAAATCATTGTGGCTTTCAATAATAAAATTCTGAGTGACATCCGTCAGCCCCGATTACCAGGAGTCGGCTACGCGGTGTGTTCCTTCTTTTTCATTTTTAAAAGTGCAATGAAGTAAGTGTTACCTAGAAAGGTTCGTAAGAGTCTTCAGGGTTGTGTATTTGACACTCTCCCGAAACGGGTCCCAGAGGCGTGTGCCGGAGACCGCGCTCCAGGCCCGAGGTGCCGAGTCGGAGAGCTGCGCGGCCAACACGGCCTGAGACATGGTGGAGGGATCAGAAGCCAGAGCCACAGGGGCATCTGGTCGACCTCCTGCGTGTCATCAACGGGGATGCGGAGGCCCTGGGGGGCGGGGCAGGCCTCCCCGAGGTGCATCCAGCACTTTCCAGGTTATCTGTCACGCGTTTTGTCTCGTTCCGTGACTTAGGGCAGCACCCCGGCGAGGTCTGTCTCCTGTACAGGCCAAGAAGTCACCTCACAAAAGAGTTTCTTCACATGGATCTCTGCCCCAACGCTTCTTTTCAGGGTGCAATCACGACCCCTGCTCAGGAAGGTGCCGCTTAGGGACTACCTCTGGTTATTCATCATGCGAGTCTTACCTAGTCCGGGACTGGTGGCTGGGGAACTAGCTGGGACCGGCACAGCTTTAGTCCCAAGGGGAAGGCGTCATTTGCAAAAAGAACTTGGAATGTCTGGGCCCAGAGAGTCTCTTTGTGAGAGAGCAGGGACCCCTGCACCAAATAACTACCAAATGCTATCTGCCCCACACCCACAGCGCCCCCAAATCACCACCAAGCCCTGAGTATCCATGACCTGCTGATATTCCCCTCCGATGGAGAAAACTCCGGAGGCACACAAAGATTGTTTGCACCCAAGACCTTGAGGTAACAATACCTGTGAGCATCCAGAAGGCTCTGGATACCCATCTGAAGGGGACAAAGAGATGCTAGAGCCTAACTCAGCTTTTTGTTTCTTTCTTTCTCTCTCTCTCTTTTTTTTTTTTTTGGTGGGGGGGAGGCAGAGATGGGGAGGTTGCAAACAAAGTGCAAGTGAACCTCTGACCATTACAATAATCTGGAGGTATGATTTCACAGAATTCTTTTTTTCCCAGAAAAAGTTTGATCAACATACACTTAAATCTGAAATTTTGCTCGCTCCCTCTCTCTAATTTGGTGCCAAGTACAGGGAACCCATCAAGGAATGTTTGATGAAGAGGTGAATGGATTTCGAAGGTAAGCCTTTCAGGGAAAACCAGGAAATGGATCAATGCACGTGCCCTGAGCCCGCATTTTCTTGTACAGATCAAGGGGCTGGAGATGGGCTGGGAGTTCCAGTCAAACTGATGGGAAACCCTGTTTGAAAGGTCTCTGGGCTCTGGGGCGCCTGGGTGGCTCCGTCAGTGAGGAATCTGCCTTCGGCTCAGGTCATGATCCCAGGGTCCCGGGATCCAGCCCCATTCGCGCTCCCTGCTCAGTGGTGAGTCTGCTTCTCCCCCAGCTCATGTGTGCCCTCTCTCTCTCTTTTTGCAAATAAGTAAATAAAATCTTTAAAAAAAAAGTTTCTGAGGGGCACCTGGATGGCTCAGTGGGTTAAGGCCTCTGCCTTCGGCTCAGGTCGTGATCTCGGGGTCCTGGGATCGAGCCCCGCGTTGGGCTCTCCGCTCGGCAGGGAGCCTGCTTCCCCCCCGCCTCTGCCTGCCTCTCTGCCTGCTTGTGATCTCTCTCTGTCAAATAAATAAATATTTAAAAAAAAAAAAGTTTCTGGGCTTTGAACCACCCTTCCCCATGAAGACCTCTGTGACACAGGGAGGGCGGGATTATTCTTCACACTTGACCAAGGAAAAAACTAGAGAACACAATGAAAACCTTCCGTAGAGTCTCAGAATGAATTAACGGGAGAGTTGGGCCTAGCTTTCAGCTTGCTCACCTCCCTCGGTATTTTCAATTCCCTTAAAATGGTATTTTAGTCTCCCAAACACACACACACACACACACACACCCCTTACATATCACATTAAAAGCCTGCAGACAATAGTTACTTAGGGGACAATGAGCCCACGTTTCATCAGCCCTACCAATAGCCTCTGCCTAAACCACGTCACTGGTCGTGGCTTTGAAGCCCATGGAAATAATCCTAATCATAGTTCTGGAAAGCTAGGAAAGGTGGCTTGCCAAAATAGAGGAGTATTAGACCACAACTCAAGGCTTTCTGTGCAACAAACGCTGGAAATGAGGAGCTCGAGGGGATATGTCCCCCAAAGACCTTGGCTCTACCCATACATGCTTCTGCTTCCTCATCTAAAACACGGAAGCCACCCCTGGAGGTCTACAAGGTAAGGGGTGTGTGGTCAGGAACGTGAGAGGTGCTCCATTTATGTGAAATTAAGAAGACCGGGTCCACGATGCACTTGGATTAAAAACTATGCTCCAAATGTGGTCCGTCCACAATGGAATATTAGTCAGCCCTGAAAAGGAAGAGAATTCTGACCCATGCTACAATGCAGCTAAACCTTGAGGATGCTATGCTCGGGGAAATAAGTCGATCATAAAAGGGCAAATATTGTATAATTCCACTTAAACGAGGCGCTTATTTAGAAAAGTCCAGTCACAGAGAAATAAAGCAGAACAGTGGTTGTCGGGGGCACGGAAGGGAGCACTGGGAACGGAGAACTACTATTTCATGGGGACAGAGTTTCAGTTTTGTGCGATGAAAAAGGTTTTTGTGTGTCGATGGTGGTGACGCTTGCACAACCACGTGACTGTCAGCTTCGTGGCACTGACTGGTACCCACAAAAAGAGCTAAAATGGTTGATTTTATATGAAGTATGTCACCACAAGTACAGGTAGATAAATAATGAAAAAAGAAACCTCTGTGCTCCAAGAGAAATTGCATTTTCAGCCACCTCGTTCCCAGCAGGGCAAGAAGCAGGAAAGACCTTCGAAAGACACCATTTCCAAGTCTTGGTGCCTAGTCCAGGATTTCTAAAATCGCAAACACAAGGCAAGGAGAGAACACACAGGGAGTCCAAGCCCTCCCCAGCGTTCCGAGACTACTCCTTTCATTTCATCAACCGATCACAAGACAGCTCACTGGAAAAGCAGGCTGCAGTCCTGGAAACGAAAGGACTATCGAAGATCAAGGTGCATCGTGCCACTCTTTAAAGGAGGCAGAGGAAAATGAACTTAAAAACCAAGAAAGGAAAACAAACCAAAACAAGAAAGGACAAGCGACTAAGGGAAGGTAGAGGACCCCTGTGGCCCAGAAGTAAGACTTCCAGCAGGAGGGACGGGGCTCCCAGGGTAGAATAAGGCGGAACGTGGCTTCTTCTTCCCCTGTGCGGGGCCGGCGGGAGCTGTCCCCAGAGGACCACGTCTCGTCGGCCCCCCTCTGCGACCTCTGCTCCAAGAAAAAGAAAACGTGTTTAACCGGCGATACAGGATGGAAAGGGCAGTCGGCTCTTAAAACCTGGGCCATGAATGCCCTCGAAGGTTGGCTTTGCTCTTAAAGGAAATAAAATTTATGGTTTGTCCGATAAGTAGAAAGGAAAACCCTCCGGATGGAAACCTAGCCAGATAAAAGTCTACATGCGAGCAAAACAGTTTCCTTAAAACACGGTGTCTAAGTGTCTTGGCCAAGAAAAGGTCCTGGGATCCACCAAGATTCATTCTAACTCAAAATGTAGCTCCGTTTTAATTTCATTTTAGACCCATCTCCGCAAGAAGCCATTTCTTCCTCCTTCGTTGGCTGGGCTCGTCCGCTGACCACCTAGCTGCGAGCGTGCAAGCCTTCCTTCCCGGGATAGAACACTGCAATTAGCCACGGACTGGTCATCTGGGGGAAATGGGAGGGACTGGCAAGACAGCACCTTCTAGATTGCTGGAAATATTCTACGTCTTGATTTGGATGGTAGTGTAGCATGTCTACGTATGTAAAAATTCATTAAGCTCTACATTTAATATTTAGTTACCTTACGAGCATTATTCTTTACATGCAAACACACACGGATAATTTTTTTTCACACACAGATTTTTTTTTTAAAGCCTCATGGGCTTATTTCACGTCCAACGAGACATGGTTGTCTTATCGAGAGCCAAGTTGTTCGTTAAAAAGGGTCCCCATCAGCACTGAATGCATTCTCACCAGCTCCTACCTCTCCCCACCCTGACCCCCACGTTCCTGCCGTCCAAGCTGGCTCTCCCAACAGGTTGGAAGGACAGTAACTGAAATCCCAGTGAGGCAGTTTGTTTCCAGTTTGTTTCCTGTTTGAAAGGCCTTTCAAGGCAGGAGACTGAAACTCACGACGAAGGGAACTGGGACTCTCGGCAAACTCTCCCCGGACCGGGCTGAAATCTGTCGCTCAGGAACTTCAGCAAAGGTGTCCCCTTCCCGCGTGAGAGAATGACACGGCAGGAACATTCTCTTCTCAACATGGCAGCCTTTCAGAGAGCAAAATCCGTTGGTGTTGCCTCATTGAGACAATTCACTCATTCCATATCCGAGACTTATTGGACGACAGCGATATGACAACTGTTTATTGTACCTCTGCTTTTCAGACGCCCTCATTGTCCTGGCTACCTTCCAAACACACTCCCATTTATAGGACCCCAAAATAACCAACAGCCCTTAGTGCTCTGCGCGGCCCGGAACCGTTTGACGCTGCTTTCCGTTCTCTGGACATTGGGATTCTCCTGTTGCAGCTTGAAGTTTTCATCGTATGCCTGACTTCCAAAGACGCACCCGTTTTTCCCCTCGTGCAGTTGCGTAGGAGCTAACATTACTGAATTTCGTCTTGCTTTCATCCCATGGTCCCTGCCCCTGGTGGCCACTGGGAACCCGAACGTCTAGGGTTCCAGCTGTCCTCCCAGCCTGGGGCATCTTTGTACCTGAAAGCTCCAGTCTTCATCCAAACAAAAACCAGTCCAAGCCTCGGTACGACAGGGGGTTGCAAATACACCGAAGCCTTCTCCACACCCCCCACCCCCCGCCCGCGATTCCGCACCTCCTCCGGAAGCGCAGCAAAAAGAAACTGCGTATTTCCTGGAATCAGAACACTTGTTGTCCATGACCAATTCTCAGCTGTATAAAACTATCAGAAGTGTGAGCTCGGTTCCAGACTCCCTTTCTCCACGTCCATCTCCACCCCTCAGCCCCCTGCTGCACAATAGGGAAATGGTTCTCTTGGTCTTGTGTGCTTCTCTCTTCTTTTGTCCCTCGTGTCCCTGTTGGTCTTGCTAATGTTTCTTCTGGGAAATGTAATGCTCTCGTTTCCTGTAGACGCCATCCTGGTGTGGGTCACGCTCAGCTATCAGGTCACTACGAGGATTTGTGTGATGCAGACCCAGAGGCAGGCTCCAGGGCTGAGGTCCAGAGCGGGTGCCGGAAGCATCTCAGCAAAAGGCGATGTGCCCTGGGAACACGGGCTACGGCCAGCTCTGGGGTGTAGACACAGAGGTCTCCCTGAGACCCTTCCGTCCCACACCCAGCTCCTTGTGTGATCCCCCAGAGTCTTCGTCTTGCCTGAACTCGCAAACTCTCCCTCTGGTGCCCGGCATTCCACCAACTAATTCTGCCCACTTTCCCGATGTCATCTTGCTTCTAGGTAGACCTTGCAGTCAGTCTACCTGGGGAGGTGCCCCCAACTCGCTGTTCTCCCCAACGCACTCTCTAGCCCCCTCCACGGAACATACCCGGATCCATGTGCCCCCCCCCCCCGCCACCATTCATGGAATGCACCCGGGCCCACATGCCCCCATCCACGGAACGCACCTGGACTCACATAAAGGAAACACGGTCTTGCTCTGCACAGAATCCTGGGCCTGGGCTCCTGCAGAACGCTCCTCCCCTTTCCCTCCATTGTCTCACTTCCCAGGCCGCCCCCTCACAAAACCAGCACCATCCATTCATTCGATGCTTCTTCAGCTCAGACCCCCCCCCCCCCGCCCCACCTCCTGCCCCAGCAAAGCTGCACGCACTCTCCTTGGCTGGCATTTTCACAGACAGCTAGGGGAGCAGCGTCCCTCTCGGGCTCACCCAATCTCTGGTGTAACAACTCTCCTAGAAGCTGGGGCCTGGACCTTTCTGGCAAGGCCCATCTCCCTCCTGTCACCCCCCACACACACGTGTTGCCCCGGACCCTGTGTCTCACCCGTGTCAGCCTTCCCTCTTGGGAACTTGATCCCATGCAGACTACCCCCCATCAGACTAGCCCCCGCCCCCCAACCCCTGTCTGCTTTCGGCTTCCTACGTCCCATTCCCTGCTCATGATGCCTGGTCTCTGCCACTCCTGACCCATGTGCCTCCGCCACGCCTGCCAGTAACCGGGGCGATTGTCCTCGGAACGGTGCAAATGCCCAGCGTGAGCTAGGCACCCCCGGCTCATGCGCTGTGTGATTATTACCCCATCTCATCCTAACAAACGTGCAGGCTAACGTGAGTCCGCCTGTTGTACAAGAGAAAACGCGGAGATAGAGAAGCTAAATCACAAGCATAAAGGTGTGCAGCTAATGTCTAGGTCATGAACTTGGAGAGAGAGAGTATTATAACTTCTCAAACCTCTCTAACATTTCATTTACTTGGTAGGTACTGACTTGGCTTCTCCTTTAGTACATCCCCCCTTTCTGAGGGGTGGGAAATGACACTGGATCTGTGCAGCCTTTGCTCTGTGCCCCCTCACCCCAGGTTATTAATGTGCCCCCACTTCCATCTGGGGGACATGCCTGATGTGTCGCTCTTCCTGGAAGCTGTCTCTATGTGTAAACCGAGGACAATACGATCTGCCTTCCAGGGTCCTCTGAGTGCCGACAGAGCACTCTACCCTTGGGGCTCGGTACACCTTAGGTGCTCAAGCAATGCTCAGCATTCGTACTATACTTGCTCACCCCAGCACAGGCCCTCTGCCTGGTCTTCTGGGGGCCTTAGAAGCCTCCAAGTGTCACCCACAGGAAGATACATGGGAGAAGGACCAGCCTGTGTTTGAGGCTCATGCCATGTTACCTTGGAGCATCAAAGGAGGACTCAACCTCAGAGTCTATACGAGGGAAATTCACCCGCTGGGTACACAGAGGCCCCGGGAGCCCCAGCACCCCCGCCAGCCCCTTCCCAGAGCGGCCGTTCCCCTCGGACTCGGTCTCCGAGGGAGATCTGCATGCCTCATTTACTGCACAAAATAGAAAGAGTAGCCCTCACGTTTCAGTCAAAGGCATTCATTTGTGGTTTTTATTTATAATCCTGCACGTTTGTGCACAGAAAGACACGCCAGCCAAGAAGCATGGGCCCAGGTGTACACACACACACACACACACACACGCACACGCACATGCACAGACCAGGAGCAGCAAGATTCATTTGTAGGAAGGCAGTTAAAGGTAAGTCCATTCACTGTTTCTACAAGATAAGAACAACCTTCCCATTTCAACTCCAGAAACCACCCTAAAATAAACATCTGTCAATTTATTCAACTCAAAGTCAGGCACAGTAGTGCATGCGGTATAAACTCTAGCCTATTTTTCTTGCTTTGCTCTTAATTAACCTGAGAATTTGGGAAATGGAGGGACAGTAAAAGAGAATGACACGTGGCCTCCGAAACTGACTGACGCCCAAAGCAGCCCCACTCCGACAGGACAGGAGGGGAACTCTGCCCCCCTCCCCTCCCTGGGTCTGCTCGGTGTTCAGATCATCTCACAGGGGTGAGGCTGGGGGACAGAGAAAATACGCCTAATGGTATTTTTTCACTGATGCCTGTGGACGATGAGTTAGCAGAAGAGATACACGGAGCGAGCGAGGACCCCAGTGAAGTTATTCTTTGTAGTTGAACCCCGCCACCCCCCAGCCCCCCACTCCCACCACCGTTTCAAATCCTGCAGCTTTATATATGTTTCAAAGTAACTCTCTGCCAACACACTTGTTTCTTTTTTCATTTTGATTATCTTGCAGGGAGTGGGCTCCCCTGGCCATCCATTCTTTCTCATTGCCATCTCTCTTCTTTAAAAAGAACGGGAGGTCCTCTCCCTTCCATCTACATAGGCACTTTAAGAACAAATAGACAAAGTTCTTGCTGGAGCTATCTGGAGCCCCCTCCCGCCATGTTAAGAACAAAGCCTGAAACAATGTTGCAGGTTACAGCTTAGAAGTCGCACATGGTGGGAAGATTTTTGTGGCAGGCACAGAAATCAACTGAAAGAAATGGAGAATGTTCTGTGGCTAGAAGGGTCTGTGCCTTTTAATTAATTAATTTAATAGAGACGGGAGGTCAGGAAGGAAGCACCCCTGTAACTTCTCAGGCAGTGCTGGGGTTTGGGACAACAGGGCACTGGAAACACACAATGAGAATACTGTGAAATGTGACATTTCACGGGGGAATAGGTTGCAGAATTCCCAGGAATTTTGAGAATCAATAAAGGTGACTTCCAAGAAATTTCCAGGCTGCAAAGAAATGTCCAGACCTCTTGAGAATATCCATTCTTTTCTGTGTCTATAACCTCCGAGGAGAGTTTCAACGTTAAAACTTGAAAATTCCTTAAAGGAAGAGGATGTCAGTCTGCATCTTGGTTGTGCATTTCAATTTCAAGCTCCCCTCGGATCCACCCACTCTGGCCTCTCCCCCGACCTCAGATAGAGCCCTCCCAATAAAGCCCCCTCCAAACTATGTAGGAATGCTTTCTGAGAGAGGTCCTCAACCTAAATTCACTGTGTTAGAGCACAGAAGGCGTGAAGAGCGATTTAAAACCACATTTCCTTCCATCATCCAAACACGCTCGTCATCTATACTAAACGCCACATCTCCAAAACTCAGAAGCCGGCCATCAATGCCACCCACCCTTTGTTACGATCATCCTTTAAAGGGAACCTGTCACATCAGTCCAAAGCAACACATGATACGAACACGTTCAAGATAACATCCGAAGTTTCACGAAGATAGTAGTTATGTCAAGTTTTCTTTTGACAGCTGTCATCATAAAGTTTCTCACGTTACCGCTAAGAAATACATTAAGGATACAAAAGGAAGGAAGAAAAACCTCTCCCAGGGGGAGAAGAGGGGCGATGATGTTATCTTAATAGCAGAAAGACAGCGCCAACCTTTTCTTAGAGCGTGACTTCCTAGCACCCAGCTCTGCACTTTACCGGCCCTGTCTTGTGTTC
Organism: Nasua narica; assembly: GCA_028533885.1. Taxonomy (NCBI): domain Eukaryota; kingdom Metazoa; phylum Chordata; class Mammalia; order Carnivora; family Procyonidae; genus Nasua; species Nasua narica. The sequence continues at coordinate 6,616,756 of CM052804.1, read as the reverse complement.
TCTTCCCCCAGACCCGTGCACCCCCCCCCCACCTTCCCGGTGTATGCCCAAGCTCCAGTGTTGCTATTCCTTAAACTCTCCCTTCTAAGCCCCTGGGCTTCTGCACATGCTGTTCCCTCCGCCCGGAATGCCCTTCCCTCTCACTTCCTCCATGCAGCACTCCAGGGAGACCTCTCGTCCTTCAAGGCCTATCGAATGAATATCCCTGACAGTGTCTTCCCGCTGACCACAGACAGCATCACACAGGGCTCGGCAGACCCCTAAGAGCCCAGACTTCCGTCTTCAGCCACTGACTACACACCCCTGTAATTTCTCGCTCCCAGGTCAGCCTGTCTCCTATGTGAGGACCACCCTCGAGGGCACGTCTCTGCAGGCGTCTTGGGGTCCCCTGCGCGCAGCAGCGGGCCAGGTGGATTGGACGTGCCCCACAAATATCTGTTGAATAAACAAACAAACGAATACATTTCTCCCAGGAAGACCTACAGATAAGAGGTTTTCTTAAACACAAACCGCGTATCAGAGCTCATTGCAGGTGCGTTCCCGCGTGTCAGACCCACACCTCCCCCCAGGGCAGTGGCCGGGGTAGTGGCGCTCGGCCTGCCATCTGCTCCAGCAAATCTCTCCGCTGCCTCACTCGCCCAGCAAACGCCTGCTCTGCTTTTCACTCTGGCTGCTTACTTACGCTCTTCAGAGAGCGACCTCTACTACGTGTCGAAACTCGGGGAGGGCGAGGGAGGGGTGCGGGAGGAGTGTATTCACCTAAGGCTTGAGTCCGAAGCCCAAGCAAGCGTCATGGTGGCTTCTCGTGCTTCGATCCAAGGAGAAGAGAGTCCTGGAGCAGGATGACCCAGGCGGACGAAGCCGACTCCGGACCCGAGTCAACAGGCGTGGAGAAGGGCAGCGAACTCTTCCTGCTTGCAACATCCGGAGGTGAACGGGCTCAGGTATGTGCACATGGCCGTCGCCACGGGGTCAGGGGGTTGTCTCACACACTTGCCTGCCTGCAGATCCCACGGGGAGGCCAAAACCCCAGAGGGGGCCGACCGCGGCACGTAGCCGTCCGGCTGGTTTTTGAACAGCGGCCAGACGGCAAAGATCAAATCTCAGGAGACAGCCACATGGTCCTCTGTCATCTGGGCCCAGAGGGCTAGTCCACACTCCCCCTCCCCCAGCGTCCCCCGGGGGCGGGGCAGTGGGCTGCGGCGCCGAGGCAGGCTCTCAAAGGGGTCACGTTGAGCAAGTTGGTCATTTCCTTGCTTGGAGCCCCTCCTGGGGGTCACCCCCCTGCCTCCAGCCCCCGGTGTTACCTGGAGCCGAAGCAAGAAGGGTGCGTTCTCTCTGGAGCGGCAGACACGTGAGAGTCAGGTTCTCAGTTCTGCCCCCATCGAGCTGAGTGACATCGGGCAAGTCGCTTCGCTCCTCGGAACATATGCTTCTTCGTTCCGCAAGTGTAAATAATTCCTGCCATCCGGGACTGGGAAGCGCTCAGGTAACTGATGCAGGACAGCATCTGGGCATAGCACGTAGTCAAGGGACAGAAGCTCTTACGGTATTTACACGGAGTGTGAGGCCATAAGCCGGGGGGGCACTTTTCCACGGTTTCCGTCCTCGGCTGAGGCTTGTCACAAACAGCGTTACCGGAGTCCCCGGCCCTAGCCGCACGCAGCGGTAGACTCTGTGACACACACACCTGCTAGCGCCCGGGGGACTCGGGGACAGGCCCACGCGGGGCCCACGACAGCCGAGCTAACACGAGACGAGCCTCGGCTTCACCCCCGAGACAGAGAGGAAATGCCGACATCCACCCAGAACCGTCTTCCTCTCGCTTCCCCAGACTACCCCCGTGGGGCTGTTTCAGAGCAAAAAGGCCAGTGTCCGCATCCCGGCGGTAAATCCCCAGGCCAGTCCCCGGCATCATGGGAACAGTGAAAATCCTCACTGAGCACAGAGTTAGCTGTGGGAACGTCGGGGGAATGTGGGGACCCCCCCCATGTGGGTTCTGGGGCAGGGGACGTGGGGGGACTCAAGGGGGCTTCTCCACCTGCCTGGGGCCACCCGGGGCTTTCACCAGCTGTTACTGGCTCCCATCTCAACTGGAGATGTCAACAACCCGTGTGTGTGTGTGTGTGTGTGTGTGTGTGTGTGTGTGTGTTTTCTGAAACTGTCCCCTGCTCTCTCCCACGCTTTGTCACACAGGCTGCGAAGATAGACAGCAAGTCCTCGGGAGAAAACAGCTCTAGAAAGGTAATGGCTCTGCCACCAGGTCCCCCCCTCAGACACCTGGCCCAGCAGAAAGTGAGTAACACTCCCCTGGCTGAGTCGGGTCCCCACGTCTGCCCGCCGTGTGTCCGCCTTCCTCTTGCCGTCCAGCAGGCCACAGCCCTTCATCACCCTTGTCGTCGTCCTCGCCAACGGCTGTGCCTGCGGGCTCGCGTGCCCCCTGAATGACTGACTCTGCTTTAAATGAAACCCGCAGGCACGCCCGTGTCACCAGTGGTCACCTCAGGCCCCGGCCCGGTAAGCCTGTCCCTACAGAGTCAGATGAAAGGCCTTTTGCTTCTTTAAAGGATCTGAGGAACCACAGCGACAAGGGGACAGAAGGCACTCAGGCGGGGGAACCCCACAAGTCACCCCAGGCCTTTCCTCCTGCCCCAGGAGGCTTGCTGTTCCTCTGCCCTCCCCCCCACCCCTTCCTTCTGGGGAGACGCGTGTCTGCCTGCGCCCTGGGTCACACCTTCCGGCTCCTTCCACCGTCAGCGGTGAGGATTCTCCACATGCGCAATGCACGTTCTCTCTCTCTCTCTCTCTCACACACACACGTCCGTGGAAGCCATGTTCTTCCTCAGGGGAAATGAGATACGGGGGAGACTTCTTGCACGTCTTACGACTGCTATTGTGCATAACTCGCTACTGAACCCTCTGCTCCCTTATTCGAAGCTCTGGGGTTGTTTCTCGAGTAGTTTCGGAAACAGGAAGTGGATCCCGAGGCTTCTGGAGGAAGACGCCCACAAAGCTCCAAACCCGAGGTCCCTGGCGAGGGGAGGGACACGCCGTGCTCTGACCAGCCGCCTCCCACGCGGGAGCGAGGAGGGGGCGTCAGGGGAGGTGATGTCGGGCAGGCGGGGGGCACGGCCACTCAGCAAACTGTGTGAGAGTCCAGCTTGGGGGCTCCAATGCTTGACACTGGGTGACTTTGGGCACAGGAACTGTGGTCTGCGTGGGTGGCCGTTCCCCACGATGGGGACCAGGAGAATGCGTCTGTCGGCGAGGTCTTGTGAGGATTTCCCAGAATAATCTAGACACAACCCTGACCTGCTGGGCGGCTCGTGGGAAGCATCTAAGAACTACCAGCTTTTAAGAAAGGATTCTCCAGGACTTCAGCTGTCCTCCCGCCAAGCCTACGGACTGGTCGACGTTTCTGGATTTTCCGGATAAGAGAACCAAAGCCGAGAGGGTTGTGTAACTCCCCCCACGACCACAAAGCTGGAGACAGGCAAAGTCGGGCTGTGAGCTCTGGTCAGTGTGGCTGCAGAATGCTGTCCTCCCCACCCCCGTCCTGCTTGGGGGCCACCAGAGGCACAGCGGACCCGAATGCCATCTGGGCCATCATGGCTCCGTTTTCTTTGTCCCCATCCCCTGCCTTTTCTTCCCAGAGTCCTGAGAAACCACAGGACCCATCGTGCCTCCTTGAGGCGGCCAGGCAGGGTGGCAGCAGCAGGAAAAAAAATGAAAGAGAGAAAGAAGACCAACAAAAGAACATTTCCCTTCTCCTGGTGCCCCGCTGCCGTCAGGGTAGGGGACCGAGCGCTGCCAGCTGCAGCCTTTATCTGCCCCTGACCTCTGCTGCTCTAGGCAGGAGTGCAAGCTCGCTGGGTCTCGGGTTTGGACAGGCCAGTCGGCTGGGGCAGCGCGGAAGGAGGGCGGCCTGACATCCCCTCCGACCCCCACACGTACACGGCCCTTCCGCTTCTGCCCCGGGATCCTCCAGAGGGACATGGGCCTGCATCGGTGACCCCGGAGCCCCGCCTCTCGGTCCCCAGAGCCTGGGCAGCCTGGCGAGGCTCTGGCCTTACGCGCAGACGCCCCGAGGTCCTGCGAATCTAGCGCTGATCTTAGGGGCCTGAACGCCCTGCTCTGGGCGTCCCGCGAGCTGCCGAGTTCAGTGGGGCTGTTCACTCTGCAAACCGAAACGGGGCCACCCGGGCCTTCCGGACATGCCACATCTTCCCAGCTCTGCCCTCCCTGGAAGCCGCAGTTCGGTCATCCTCTCGCAATCGCGGGCTGCACGGCTCCAAGGAGACCCCTCCACTCACACACCTCGCTGAGAGCCGTCTGCCCGTAAAAGTTCCAGCCGACCTGCTTGAGTTCAGCTTTCCAAAAGCCGGCTTGCCCAAGGCAAAAAAGGACTGGGTGTATTAAATTAAAAAGCAGGCAACCAAACCCAGGAATCGACGGGTCCCATGTGGGGACTGGGGAGGACGGACCCGTGCGATGACAGTATCTATCTTAGAAGAAGGTCCTGAGATAGAGGTCATTTCTGGGTGAAAAATCATGAATGCTTTCTATTTCTTCCTCTCTGTTTGTCACTGTTTTATAAAAGTGCCCTGTAGCAGGAGTCAGATACAAAGTCCATTTTTAAAGAGCTTCCTTTCTTCTTAATTTTCGTCTTTGCATTCCAGGCTAGCCAGCCTGCTTGCGCTCTGTTCTCCCAAGCACCAGCCCCAAAGGAGGATTTTTTTTTTTTTTTTTTTTTTTTGGAGCAAAGTTAGAGTCCCAGGAAAGCTTTTGAAAAGAGGAAACAGGCCAGCCCGGCCATTTCTCCCTTCAGTTCCTCCCCCAAATCAGAGCCGAGATTAAATTAAATTGTAGTTCTTCGGCAGACCCCGGGGGGGAGGGAGGGGGCTTGGGACAACGGACCCGGGAAATAGCTATTAGTAAGACCGCAGAAACGTGCTGCAGGCAAGGAAACAAAACAAGAAAAAATGAAACATGTTTCACGAAGAATCAAGTCAGCGGCCGGGAACCTCTGCGTGCCCAGGACAAGGGCAAGGGCAAGAACCCCAAAGCCCCAAGCGTCTTCCATGCGGGGTGTGGGTGGGAGGCGCTGGGCCCCAGGTTGGGGCTTTGTGCTCCTGGGAGAAGCAGCCAGGAGTCCGCGCGCCGCCAGGGGAGTCGGGGACAGCCGCCAGGCGCCGGGGGAGACCGGCAGCACCCGCGGCCCGCCAGCAGCCCTGCCACCCACGCCCGGTGGAGCCACAGCGCCACCAAGTGGCCACCCAGAGAATGGCCACGTGGGGCCCAGGAAACAGGTCCAGGGCTCCCAGCCCCAACTGGCTGTGGGGGAAGGGCTGCAGCAAGGCCTGGGCCTGCCAAGCTGTCACTCCAGGCCCGCAGGCAGGGGCCTGCAGACGGCCACCAGCTGTCCAGGCGCACCACACAACCCGGGGCTGGCCAGGAGCCGGCTGCCCTGGAAGATGCTCGGGGGGCTGCTTTTGCAATCCCAGACCCACCCTTTCCTCCAGCAACTTGCTCCAAGTTACAAAGGATTGTTTCCCAAGCAGAGTGGGGCCAGAGCAAAGGGGAGATCTGATGGGCAGCAGGCAGACCCTCGGGGGTTGTGCGGAGACACACAACAGCAATGAGTCAGGTTCGCGGCCCCAGGCCTGTGCAACAGGCCACTCGGTACGTGTTCCCAGAGAGTGGGCTTGGGTCACAGCCCACAGGCTGCAAGGGCCACAGAGCAGGACGCGTCTCTCCTGGGCCATCGTGTGTGATTGTGTGTGTGTCCCAGGGCAGACTCTGGTCCTCCGAAACAGATCATGGGGGCTGCAAGAGAAGAACGCGGGTCCTCCATCCACAAACCGCAGCAGGAACCCAACATGGGAAAATGACAAATCCTCAAAACCCCAACCAGGAAAATACATTTTAATAAGAATATTATATAACAGGAAATCATGGCAAAGGCACGGAGTGTTTGCTACGTGTGAATGACTCTGCTAATTCCTTTATACATATTATCTGACCTAATCTCGCAAACCACCTTAGGAGATGGGAACTTGTATGATTTTTGTTCTACAGAAAAGGAAAGGGAAGTACTCGGAGGCTAAATGATTTGCCCAAGGTCAGCTGCTCAGGAAAGCTTCGGCTAGACCTCAGAGCCCGGAGCCCACTCCCTCGCTTATTGCCTCCTGAGCCCCCTCTTTCCATCCATCTCTCAGGGTGGATTCAGGTTTGATGGGACCTGAAGCGTAATCCTTTTTCTGGAGGGAGAGGCAGCTTCTTTAAGAGAGATAACGAGGTTTAAAATACACAGGAGATGAGAAATAACATAGCTCAGTGCAGGGAGTGAGGGCTGGTGGAGGTGAGGGGCCGTTGCTTCATTACCTCCAATAAAGATCCACTTCCGCTCTCCCCCTCCTCCCCCTGCGGCTGATTTTCCTGCCAACTCTGCGTCCTCGCCTCCCAGCCGCCACTCTGGCCTCTGCACTGGACAGCCATGCCCCACCTGTCCCTGAAAGCTTTGACTCAAGGTCGCCAATGACACCCCAACTGCCAAGTACAAAGAGTGCTCTGCTGCGCCTCCCCCTGGAAGAATTCCAGCCCTGACATTTCCCCTCCTACAAACTCTTCTCCTCGGGCATCCTGGACACTGCATTCTGGTTTTCCTCTCAACTCTGGCCACTGTTTCTCTCTGTTCCTCACTGGTAGAGCTCCTGTCACCTGCTCCTTCAATGTCCCGGTGAGCCTGGCAGAGGACAGAGCACAGTCTCTGAGAGCCAGACCCAGGGTTTGACGCCCGTCTCTGCTCAAGAGCTGTGTGGCCATCAGCAAGTCGGTCACCCTCTCTGAGCTCATGTTCTAATTGGGATGAAACGCCCTAAGTTATTTAAGACCTCAAAGGACGTAATAGATGCAGAGTGCTTGGTAGGATGCCCGGCACACAGTAGGGCCGGTGTCAGCCCCAAAGTCCAGTCCATCTCTCTGTCTGAGGCCCAGTTCCAGCGCCGGCAGAGTCACCTCACGCATGGCCCCTCTCAGGACCTCGTAGTGTCTGCGAGTGCTCATGGCAGCACCCTCAAGCATGTGCCCTCCCTTTGCTGATTTCCAAATGGCTCAGGCGACACTATACGGAGACAGGAAATCTAGGATTCATCCAAATCTACCTTCCACCGCACTAACAATCTCCCTGGGAATCCACCAACCCTGCCAAGGATCTCCCTCCCTCAGCCCGCGCGTACTCTCCCCTGTGGCTCAGGCCCAGGTCCTCCGGATCTTGCCCCAGACCTCTGAACAGCCTCCTACGGGACAGGCACCCCCACTGCCCCCGCCCCCAACCCATCCTCCGCACCCGAAGGGCGAGCTTCCTCAAACACACCGCAGACTGTGCTGCTTCTCTGCTGAGGAAGCACCGTCAGCCTTTCCATCAGTACGAGGGTCAGCCCGAACACAGAGCCCAGGACTGTCAGACTTCTAGTGCCCCCACGTTCGCCTCCTCACCCCTTAAAGCCCCCTGCATGATCACGATTCGCTCAGACATCCCAAACTGTCTGCATTTCCCAAACATGGTACAGGTGCCGCTCCCCTCTGTGTCTTTGTGCACGCACTGTTCCATCACCTGGAAGGCTCCCCCGTTTCACCGGCAACCACTGTCGGAGCCCATGCAAACATCACCTCCTCTGAGAAGCCCTCCAGGATGCCTCCTCAAGAAACAGAACAATTCCCTCTGTATTGTGTGCATGCCTCAATCACAGCACGATTCAAACCCTACAACATTAGGGTTTATTCCCTGTTTCCCAAGCCATGCGGTGAGCTTTCTGAGAGCAGTGCCATCTTGAAAGGCGAGAGAGTGCGGTGGTCAAAAGGGTGAGTTCTGGAGCCAGACATGCTGGGGACCAGGTATAGCACCTCTCAGTGCCTTCACTCTGCCATCTGTATCATGGGGTAAGGGTGGGGTTCCCCTCGGAGCGGAGGGGTGGGGTGCGGGATAAAGTGGCTTAGAAAGTCCTGACAGAGGCCAGCACTAGAAGGAGCAGCAGACAGCAAGCCCCACAAGTAATTTATCTAGAATGTTCCAGCAGCCCCTTTAAAGAGTTCAAAGAGGGGTGCCTGGGTGGCTCAATCGGTTGAGCATCTGCCTTCAGCTCAGGTCATGATCCCGGGGTCCTGGGATGGAGCCCCGTATTGGGCTCCCTGCTCAGCCGGGAGCCTGCTTCTCCCCCTCGCTCTCCCCCTACTCCAGCTTGTGCTCTCTCCCTCTCCCTCTCAAATTCATACACAAAATCTTAAAAGAAAATAAAGAGCTCAAAAGAAGCAGCCAAAGTTAATTTTAATAATGCTTGTTTAACACAATATATCTCACATCTTATCGTTTCAACATGGAATCAACATTTTAAAAATTATTCACGAGGGGCGACTGGGTGGCTCAGTGGGTTAAAGCCTCTGCCTTCAGCTCAGGTCATGATCTCAGGGTCCTGGGATCGAGCCCCGCATCGGGCTCTCTGCTCAGCAGGGAGCCTGCTTCCCCCTCTCTTTCTGCCTGCCTCTCTGTCTCCTTGTGATCTATCTCTCTCTGTCTGTCAAATAAATAAATAAAATCTTTAAAAAAAATTATTCATGAGCTATTGTGCTCTTTTTCCATAGCGAGTCTTCGAAATCCAGTGTGCATTCTCAGGCTGAGAGCACCTCTCGATTCATGTGTGTGACTCCTGGTGGCCGCACCCGGCAGCAGGCTCCGGGGGGCTCCTCTGGGAAAGGACGCTGGGTAGCTTGTGCCTGTTTTCCCCCAGACCGCACCACCCCCTTTCCCCGTGGCTGCTTTTGCTTTTTATCCTTTCACTGAGATCTCCCGTGGCTGTGAGCACAGCAAAAACGCCGAGTCCTGTGAGTTCCAGTCAACCGCTGAAACTGGCGGTGGTCTGGGGTCCCTGACTCAGCCCCCCACCAACGTCCAGGTCCTGTGTTCACCATACAACATCCAGCTCCCAATGCGGCCTCCCACACAACGTGGCCATAAGCCGGGAGGGCACTCTTTCACGGTTTCCGTCCTCGGCTGAGGCTTGTCACAAACAGCGTTACCGGAGTCCCCGGCCCTAGCCGCACGCAGCGGTAGACTCTGTGACACACACACCTGCTAGCGCCCGGGGGACTCGGGGACAGGCCCACGCGGGGCCCACGACAGCCGAGCTAACACGAGACGAGCCTCGGCCTCACCCCCGAGACAGAGAGGAAATGCCGACATCCACCCAGAACCGTCTTCCTCTCGCTTCCCCAGACTACCCCCGTGGGGCTGTTTCAGAGCAAAAAGGCCAGTGTCCCCATCCCGGCCGTAAATCCCCAGGCCAGTCCCCGGCATCATGGGAACAGTGAAAATCCTCACTGAGCACAGAGTTAGCTGTGGGAACGTCGGGGGAATGTGGGGACCCCCCCATGTGGGCTCCAGCGGGGGGACATGGGGGGACTCAAGGGGGCGTCTCCACATGCTTCTCCTTCTCTCTCGCCCATTGACTTTGGGAGAGAATCTGTGCAGGGGAGTCTCCCCCATTTTAAGTGAATAGACATCCTTGGTCACTGTGGATTTAGTTTCTTTTCTTTTCTCTTTTCTTTTCCTTCCTTCTTTCTTTCTTAAAGATTTTATTTATTTATTTGAGAGAGAGAGAGTGCGTGCACTCAAGCAGGGGGAGCAGTAGGCAGAGGGAGAGGGAGAAGCAGACTCCCCACTGAGCAGGGAGCATGATGTGGGTCTTATTATTATTACTACTATTATTATTATTATCACCCAGGACCCTAGGATCATGACCGGAGCTGAAAGCAGGTGCTTAACCGACGGGGCCACCCAGGGGATTTGGTTAGTTTTCACTGTGCATCCAGAGGCTGAACTTCCTACAGGTACATGCGAAGTAAAACACAGAGCGTAATCCAATGGTCCCTGCAGCGCGATTTGCAACTTCCGTTCACTCGGTACCTTCTTTGTGCCAAGCACATGTCCTCTCCCTCATCAACAAACAAAACAGCAACAACAACCAGCTGCTACACCGTTGGCAGTGGGAAGGCCTTCAGCCCTTACAATCCCTTTCTCTCCTATGACGTCATAAGTGTTCCCAGGTCACAGGGACCTTCCGCGAGCTCCTCCCCGAGGGCCGGCCTGGAGGCTGTGTAGACCTTCTCGGCGTATTCTGGGATTTGACAGTTTCTAGACTTTCAAGTCCGGGGCCACATCAAGAGCGAGGACGCAGTCAAGGGGCTGCCTTCTGCCAGGGGCGGGCCCACTTCTGCCTCTGAGGGCCGTTTCCTTCATTGAAAAAAAATTATTTAAAAAAATTTTAATTGTATCTTATCACTGTGTTGGTAGAAAGACAAAATAAAGGTCATCCCAGGTAGATACGTTATTACCTATAATGAATTATAGTCATTTTCCTGCTGATTTTAAAAGAAGTTGAAATAGAAACATTTTGGGGGACCTGAAAAGCATCCTGGGCCCTGAGCCCCAGGCCTTTTGCTCCTACAGGACACCGTTGGCCCTGCCCAGCTAAGGCCATGGCTGGGTGGGGGCCCTGAGGTGATCATCTGTGAGGCAGGTTTTTATAGATGGAAAATGTGAGTATTTCAGCCTGTGTCCTCTTGCTTTCCCACAAAGCAGGAAGCCACAATCCCATAAAAGTCCTGTGAGCCATCCAGAGGCCACAACCCAATTCTCCAGGCCAGTGCTCACAGGTGAGGGGGTCCACCCATCCCTGAGGCACGTAGGTGGATTCCTCCCATCTGGGGTTTCACTCCTGTCTGCAAAGCCGGTTGGTCCCTCCTGCCTTGTGCTCCCCATCGCTAAGGCCGGGCTGAACCCTAACCCCCACCCGCTGGATGGAATAATCCATTTACGGATCTGCCTCCCGCACCCCGCCCCCAACCCCGGGCACGATGAGTGTGAGACCACGATTCCATCTTTATTCGTCTCTGCTTCCCAAGCCCCGGCACGTGGCTCTGGGAGGGAATGAGATATTCACTGCATATTAATTACACATGCTCTCTACTCCAGTCACCTTCTCTGTGAAGAAAAGATGAGCAAACGGGAAGGATTTTAGCATGACCGTGCCGTCCACCAGAATTTCTATTACTTCTCTCCAAGACACCCATGGTATTCTATTTCATGCCCAAGGTCTCCGTTAGTACACGCTACCCAAAACATGTTTTTTTAAACATGGAAAACATTAATTACTCTCACTTTAAAACAAAAAAAGAAGTGCGCTCCCTGTCCAGCTGGCTGTGTGACAGTCCATGAAGGTGGGTCACGGGACACCCCAGGCTGTGACACCCAAGGACACCCAAGGCTGTGACTTCACCATGCTGGCCACTCTCTCACGCTCTCTCCTGCTCTCTCTTAGCCCAGCTGCCACCATGTGACCTGTCCTCTTGAAGTCCCATGTGACAAGGACCTGGGGCCCTCAAACCGACAGCCAACAATCTTCGAGTGGGCTTGGGAGTAGACCCTGCCCCACTCAAACCTTTGGATGACTGCAGCCTCCGGAGACCCCTGGGTCAGAGGACACAGGTGCACTGCACCCAGATCCTGCCCCCAAGACGCCTAAGAGAATACCTGCTCTTTCAAGCTGCCAAGTGCGGGATGATTTGTTACGCAGCATTCAGTTATGAATACAAGTCAGTCCTGAGAACAGTGCTTGGCACATAGGAGGTCCCTGAATATTTGCTGAAGGGCTGAAGAGTAAGAAAATTAGAAACCGAAGTGACGATGTACCACCCGGAGTCTTGGGTGAAGGCGGGGTCTACGTTGACAACCGGAGAGATGCGGACCTCTCTGCCGGGTAGGAACAAACCCCAACGCGAGGGCCGGCCTGCCGGGCATAGCGGCTACTGTCCTGGTTATGATTTCACACTGCTGTGTGGCGGCAGCGGCCTCCCACCCGGGTCCCCCCTCCCCTCGCCCCCAGCCCCCCCTTCACAGACTTGGTGCACGTTTATCTTCCCCAAAGCCCCCCTGTCCAAAGCCTTCCCAGTGCCCCCCGATATCAGCATCATCAAGGCCCAAACTGTAACTCAGCATGGAAGGCCCTCCCGATGCCGCCCTCGCCGCTCCCTCCCCACCCTGCCCGGCAGCGTCTAAAGCGTAAAAATCGACTTTGTGCACCAACTCTTCTGCCACAACCTAGTGGACACAACTGGGTCAATCAGAAGTCCCCTGAGAGCCCATTTCACAGAGCCCACCTACCACGGAAGCCTGACTCTCCTCCTCGGGCTGGCAAGCCCCCACCCACCCCCATGCTGACCCTCCTCCTTCAGTCCATAAAGTTAAGCAGGGCGCCCCCTAGGCTGCGCCCGCCTCTCCCTCACCTCTCCCCCGAGCTAGCGCTCACCCCTCTGCTCTCGGCAATCTGGCTCCCGAGCTCAGAATGTCCTAAATGAATCTACTTTTATGGGCATCTAACCCGGACGCCTTCTAAATTGCACTCCCTCTCACGATTCGGTTAAAGCCTTTCCTCCTATAAGGAGAACAAATCCCTCGGTGGGGCTGGAGAGGCGGCGCCTCGTCCCCTGGGTCAGCACTGGCCCTTCCGCGGGTAGCCTAACCCTCGCACGACCCTCCCTCACACTGCCCACCCTCAACACCGTCCTGATCGTCTCACTCCTAGACCTTCAGGGTCGTTGCTAGATAAGCTGTCTTGCGGGGATGCCTAGAGGACCGTCCCTACCATCCGCAGCCCTAACCCCACTGCACATGCAAAGGCCCACCTTGGAATAAACCAGTGGGCTGTGACTTGACTTCCTCTCCCTCCAACCCCACAGAAGCACCACCGCTGCTGGTTCCTCCCTCCTCTCCCCACCGAGAGAGGTGAAGTCCCTTCTCTCCAGAGAAGTCCTGCCTATTTTGTGTCACACGTCTGTGACTGCGCTGGCTTTAGCCCAACCATCCCACGAACCCCTGGGGGGCGACCCCTTGGAAAAGAGCATCCCCATCCAGCTCCTGAAGCCCCCGCCTCACCCAGTTCCTCCCTCACCCCCTCAGACCCACCCCCAGCAGCTGTTCCTCCTTTGACACTCCCCTGCACAGGTGGGCGGGCGCACGCAGGCACGCGCACATGCACACACACGCGCGCGCGTGCGCATGCAGGCACACTGCCCCAAGCTGGGCTCCTGCTCCATGATTTACAAGCCGCTTGTGAGGGACGGTAGCATTGTGCCCACTGGGGTTTACTAGAAGTCAGTGAAATCGCAGCCACGGGAAAACACAAAAGGGCTCGGGGGAGGGAACCCCTCTGTGTAAGTGACCTGCGGGACAGTCACAGAAGGTGCCTCCCAAGAAACTTGGGAAAAAATCAAGAAAAAAGGCTTCTTGTGAAATCAAACTAAGTAAATCAGCAGATAAATAAGACGGTCCCCTCGATGAGTGGGACTGTGACCCGCAGCGGATCACACTGAGGCACCTAAAGAAGGACCCACGTGGACGCAATGGCCTTCGGACACAGAAATCCCACCCGTGCAATCACCCGTATGCACATAGCCCACACATGCACGTGGCTGTACGCTTGCAAGCGTGGACACACACACACCTGTACTCATACATCGTGCACACTCACCCATGCACACATACTCCCGTACATTTGTGCACACCCCACACATTCACGGGACGCACAGGCCTACACGTGCACAGGTGTGCACACACACACATCCTCTATGTACACACGCATGTGTCCACACACAGCTGCTCTGTGCACACCCCCCACCCTCAGGCACACTCACACCCGCTTCAGCGAGCCGACCGAGGCCACGTACGGCCAGCTGCATCCAGGGAGAGAGAGGCTGTGACTCCTGGAGGCTGAGGGCACCGCCTCCAACCACCAACCTGCAACCCCACGCTCCCCAGGCAGCAGCTGGAATATGAGATGGTCTCTAGGATGCCCTGGAACCAGGAAGCCGAGGGGCCATGGCGGGGACTCCAAGAATTCCAGCACCTGACAGCAGGACAGCTCCCACCTTCGGAGATGCACCAGGACCTGCTGAGCACGTGCGCCCCGTTTCCTCCAGGCACCAGGTTATCGCCGGGCCTGCTGCAGCCAGAGCGCAGGAGGCTGATTCCCAGACCCTGGAGACTCGCAAGGCCTCTGACCTCCTCTGGGTTTCCCTCTGGTGTCACCCTGCCTCTCGGCCGAGACCCCCACTTCATGCTGGGACACTGAGGGGTCAGGGAAGGACAAGAGAAGGCGTGATGGGTGGCCCCACACTTATCCGAGGTCAGCAGCCCCTGCGAGGGGCCACTGCAGATGCCACGGAAACCATTCAGGTTGAAATGTGGCGAGCAGGTGATGGTCTGGATCCAGTCCTACTGTGGTTTGGCCATGATCTTGCAGGGGCCCCTGAGCAGTCTGGCCTATCGGCTTCCCCATCGGGAATAGGGAGCAATGGGTGAGTCCTGCTCACAGGATGCTCTCGGGGTTAATAACAAAGACCTATCTGAAGGACTCTTGGAGCCTGGAAAGAGTTATTATTATCTAAGCTTGGAAAGAGTGATTCCATGGTCATGACAAGGAAAAATGAATGCATTTTAAAAGGCATCCGTGAGCCCATATGATATAAAGAAACAACCTAACAGATATATTCATGGGGGATGAGGAACAAAATCCCTTTCGGAAGAATTCTAAACAATATAGGAAGGTACCTCCCCCCCCCAGGAAATGAGCTGGCTTCCCCTCCTGTTGAGCACGTGACTCTCTTCTAATGAACAGAGTACAGAGGGAGAAGAAAATAGCAAATCTGCTGTGGAGGCATGTGGCTGAGCCACCTTATCCCAGAGATGAAGGTCAATGTCACCGGGGAGAAGTCACGTTGATTTCACATACCCGTGATGGGAAGCACGGAGAATACTTCGCCTCTGTGTTCTTCTTCCCCAAACCCCAGTCTGTGATGAGAAACCATCACACAAATCAAAACTGAAGGTCATTCTTCAAAACACACGACCCCTACTCTCCAGAACTGTCAAGGTCATTAGAAACTCCCCAGGCCAGAGAAGGCTGAATGCAGTGAGGGATTCCAGATTGGATCCTCGAAGCAGAAAAGGGTTACTGGTGAAGAGACGAGGGAAATGCAAATCAAGTCTGTAGTTCAGGTGTCAGCAGTGAACATCGGACGTTAATGTCTTAGTTCAATAACCAACCCAGGGTTAGAGAAAATATTCCGGGAACGCTCTGTACTAACTCTTCGACTTCCCGGTAAATCCATAATTGTTACAGGACAAAAAAAAAAGTTTATTTTAAAAACTGTACTTGATCCAGCAGGTGGATAACTGGCCGAAACCATTATCCGCCCTACTCCCCACCCCAGGAACGATCTGGTAGGATGCTGTCAGAAAGCTGTATACAAACAGATCCGTGGTCCATCGCGAAAGGCAGTTGACCAGCTCCTGTGTGCCAGCCAACTGATTGTCTCTAATTCCCAAACCACCTCGAGCACCAGCCTCCCTATAAATGGGAACCGGACGGTGGGGGAAGTTAAGTCTCACGGCATTCGGGCGTGCCCCTGACCCAGGGCTGGCCCTGAAGCACAAGCTGGGGTCCACGAGCCTCACTGCCCCTTTCCAGACCAGAAGCAAGGAAGACCAGCACCTCATCCCATCAGAGCCCTCGGTGCCCTGTAAGAGATGAGCCCCCCTTCTGCAAGGGGTCCTCGGTCAGACAGGGTCGCCTTCCCCATCACGGAGTTCTTTTGAGAGCTGATACAGGGAAGAGCCACTAGGTGGCGGCAGACCCCACCTATGTCAAGGAGAGGTTGTGCAGGCAAGGACAGAGCCCGCCTGCGCTCAGACACGGTCCTTGCCTCAGACTTCCCAATAGTAAAGCTTTCTACAGGCCAGCCAGTGTTTCCTAGGCTGCTGGCAGAAGCCAGTAGACAGCTCTGAGCTCCTTACCTGGGAGCATCCCTCCTCCCCCCCACACCCACCAGAGAGGATCTTCCCCCTCACTCTTTAGCGTCAGCCCGGCAGAATCCGTCTTGCCAAGCATACTCACAGTCACCACTGGGGGCAGCAGAGCTTCCGGCCCCCATCTTTTAAACCTCAAGAGCTCCAGGTAGAGAACCCAAGTGCCTGGGTTTGAATCCCAGCTCTGTCCCTTCCTCTCTGAGTGACCCGGGGCCCCTGGCTTAGCAGAGGGCCGCACCTCCCTCATCCAGCTCCTGCAGCGGGGAGTGGGGCTGAGCCCACCAGCTGCACAGGGATGATGAAGGAAGGTAGCAGGTGGGGCGCCTGGGGTCAGTTAAGCATCTGACTTTTGGTTTCGGCTCAGGTCATGATCTCAGGGTCGTGAGATCGAGCTCCGCATCAGGCTCCGCACTCAGTGGGGAGTCTGCTAGGGATTCTCTCTCCCTCTCCCTCTGCTCCTCCCACTTGTGCTCTCTCCCTCTAAAATAAATAGATCTTTTAAAAAAAAAAATAATAGGCGACAGTCACTTAAATCAGTGTTTCAGAAGTGTTTGCCATTTTTTGGTGGTTATTTCTCCCTCTCGCGGGGGGTATATGCACCTGCCCACAGCCCCCCACGCCATCCCGTTCTATGGAGAGGATACGGTATAACTGGGGCAAGCCTACAACAAACACTTGCCCAGCTATGTCTCCAGTTCCGAGAACGGAAGACTCGGTTCCTGGGAGATTATCTCAACGTCTAACCAGTTTCGAAGAACCCCCCCATAGCGGACCGCCCCCTAAGGCGGGGGGGGGGGGCATTTGGTGATGTCCTTCCTGTATCTGGAGGGAGACAGCAGGAATTTGCACGGCAATGTTGCAACGTTTTATCCTTGCTTTCCTGAGAGGTGGGTTTTTGTTTGTTTGTTTGTTTCTGTTTTTTTAAAAGGCCAGGGTGAGTGTTTAGGAACAACTGCTTGAAAATTTTTTCGAGGCTCAGGTACGACAGCCTGTGACCAAACCTTGGCACGCGAGCTTGTTAACTCGTGTGACTTGTGTGTCTTCTGGCGACGGTCGAGCTGGAGCCGTGTAGAGACGAGGCCTCCCATTCTCGTGAGTCCCTCTGTCTTCCCCTGATGGTGGGGTGGGACTGGGAAGGAACCCAGAAGCCCCGAAGGTCCCAATCCCCTGTGAAAACAGGGTGCCTTGGCCACTGGCGGCTTGGGGGGAGCCCAGAGGGTCCGGGCAATTCTACCAAAGCACACGGACAATGTCCTCTACCGAGAACTGACAGAACTGATCTAGAAAGCTCTAGACTACTCTGGACCATATCCACGCCACCTATAGAGACTACAGCAGACCACTTTATCCTCATTTTGGTCACGGTTTCATCTTGTTTTTTTCTACCTTTATTTGCCTCCCTTACAAAAATGTGAGTGTAAGTAAATTGTCTTCAATTCATTTGGCGACAAGGCCAGGCATAAGTATGTTTAACATTTTGCAAAGACACACAGCTTTTTTTTCTTTAAGATTCTATTTATTTATTTGAGAGAGAGAGAATGAGAACGAGCGAGCACAAGCAGGGTGAGGGACGGAAGGAGAAGCAGGCTCTCCACTGAGCAGGGAACCACTCAGTCTGGGGACTCCGGGATCATGTCCTGAGCCGAAGGCAGATGCTTCACCCACTGAGCCCCCCAGGCTCCCTCAAAGACACACAACTTCTTTAAAGCAACGTCCAGTTGGGGAGAGAGTTGGGGAGGTTGGATTTTCAGGTTTTCAGCCCCAGCCTGAAGTTAGTACAACTCGGAGAAGTGCCTGCAATACTCTCATCTATACAGCAGAGGGCACCACAGCCCTGGAGTCTGGCTGGCCGCAACCAGGCCCTGGGCCGGCTCCCGGGGCACAAACACCCCGTAAAGAAAAAGGCGCCTTCGGGACCCCAAACCATCTGAGCTGCAAGATGCTGCGCGACGCAGGTCCCTCTCAGCCTGGCTCAGGAAGTAGGCACCTGGGGCACCCGGGGCGGCAAACCCGGGCCCCTCCTTCTGCATTTGTATAAATTCCCACACTTGCCAAGGGCTTCGAAGATTAAAAAAAAAAAAAAAAAAGACAATGCCATGGAACATCTGAGATCACACCACTTTCCAGAACATTCTCCCCCACCCCACTCCGACATGCACAGGTGCACAGCACCTCATGACACCAGCTCCAGCCCCTTGGAGGGCGAGTTCCACCCCCGACTTGCAAATGGGGAGCATAAATCCCCAAAGTGCAAAGTGACGTCCGTGGCCAGAATTCTGGGCCCGTGGCTGCCGAGCTTGGGGAGGTACCACCCGGCCGGGGCGCTTCTCACGTTAGCACAGCACCTCCCAAAAGGCAAACATGAGCCCGTTCTCAGGAGCGCTGGCCTCAGTGACCCGGAGCTGGGATAAACCTGGGGTGAGTGTTGCTCACAGAGCCCGGGGTGGGTCCCCAGGAGCCTTGGCCCATTGCCAGCAAACGGGGCCGGGGTGGGGGGAGGAGGAGGAGGAAGCCACCGTTTGGAGGTCCACAGCCCCTTTATCTGCCCCGAGACTTCCCCCTGCTCCTAAAAACATCGGCAGGCGGTGCCCCCCATGACGTCACATCTGCTGCGGGATCTCACGCTATAAAAAGTAAGGTAGGAAGGGGTGTGGGCGACAGTGTGTGCTTCCCACCCCGCACTGTGGGCCTTCTGAGACACACCTGTCCTCCTAACACCCAGTCCGGCCACCAAGGCCAGTGCCCTGTTCCTCTTCGCCACCCAGCAGGGTTCTGCCCCTGGAGAAACGTGGAAAATACAAGAAAGAGACCAGGCACCTGCTAAACCCACAGAAGTGTGCAAGCCCAGAGGACTAGCGGCCACTCCAGGGGGTGTTCCTGCCCCGGGGCTGACAGGAGAGCGTGGCCTCCCTGTCACCAGCCCGACGCCCCGGGAACCCGACATAGGAGCGACGGGTCAGAGCCCTCCACCCCCCGGACAAAAATGCCCAACAAGGAGCACCCGATTTTCATAGCTACTCCACATTAGGATCAAAAACACAAGTTCAGGGGCGCCTGGGTGGCTCAGTAGGTTGGGGCCTCTGTCTTTGGCTCGGGTCATGGTCTCGGGGTCCTGGGATCGAGCCCCGCATCGGGCTCTCTGCTCAGCAGGGAGCCTGCTTCCCCCTCTCCCTCTGCCTACTTGTGACCTCTCTCTCTGTCAAATAAATAAATAAAATCTAAAACAACAACAACAAAACACGAGTTCAATACCCTGGCTCCAAATTCCCTTTCTGCCCTAATAAATATTTTATGTCCAAAACAATCCCCCCAAATGGTTTCCGGGCAGAGAATGACAAAGTCAACCCCTCCGATATCCACCAAACAGATGAGTCTGTTGAAACTCACGACGGTCCTGGAGAGCCATCACCGCCCCGCCGTGCAAGCTACCTCCCCTCCAGCCCCCGGCGCCTGGGGGTTCCCGCCGCGTCCACACCGCCTGCATCGCACGCAGCCTGGAGGCTCCACGCAAGGTCAGTGGGAGCACACCATCGTCCCCGGGAGGGAGCAGCCTGGCCTCTCCCCGCGCCCCCCACACCCCGTGATACAGGAACCCAAATGCCGGGAGCAAGGGATCTGGAAATAAGCTTTGCTCTGGGTGGATAACTACGTCTTTGCCCAAGAGCACCCAGCTTGATGGGTAAACCAGGGCTCAGTAGGGCCTGTCCCTGGAGCTGCAGGAGAGCCCATTCCCGGCCACGACCCTCAGCACCGTCCGCCCCCCCCCCCCCCAGGCGCACTGCAGACAGGAAGGGGGGTGTCTCGGTGCTGAGCCCCTCGGGGGAGATGTAACCACTCCTTGGGGACCTTCATCCCAGGGCAAGAGGCTTGGTCATGGTAACTGGGGCTGGGGGCACAGGGGCAAGGCCCGTGGTATATTTAAAGGGCCATGGAAATGTTTTAATTTATTTTGAAATCAGAAGGAAAAAAGAACACAAACTTGCAGGCTGAAGGAAATGTCTTAATCTATAATGTTGCTATGTTTGTACTGAGACCAACACCGTTACTTGTTGGGTTTGATTCATTTCCAGCGGGGAGGAGGCCCTTGCAGGCAGAAGCACCTCGGGAAGTCGGCATGAGACCGGAGCAGCCTGGGAGGGAGGGGTCCCTGAGCAGGAGCCCCACAAAGCCCCGCTCTCAGCAGGAGCCCCTCCTCGGCCCTGAGGGCGCAGCTTCCGCACCCCTCGCACCGGGACGCGGGTTCCACGTCGCTCACGGAGTTCCCTGCTGCTGAGACTCTTCAAACACTGGGCCCACTTTGCCGAGGGCCTTGTCCAATTCTGGGTCCAGAGCTCCTTCCCACAGAGCACAGAGGACTGGACGGGGCAGAAAGCCAAGTAGACGAAGCTCTGAGCCTTCGCCTGAGACAAATCCGACCCCAAAGCTCTATGCATCCCCTTTTCATCTTTCTTAGAATATTCCTATCCCAGAACTCGCCATCGTAACGCGTATGATTCAGCGGCACCTAGCACGCCCACGGTGCTGGGCAGTCACTCCCACACTCTGTTCCAGAACATTCTTACCCCACCCAAAGGACACCCCGCGCCCAGGGAGCGGGGGCGTCCCCCTCACCTCCACCCTATTCCTGGACCTGGTGATCATGGACTCACTTTGTGTCTCCTTCACAGAAGTGGAATCACACAACGTGTGGGCTTTGCGTTTCCAGCTTCTTCCATTGAGCGTAATGTTTTCAAGAATCTCCTACGCTGTAGTGTGTCAGGTCTTTGCTCTTTTTAGGGCCGAGGCACATTCTGTTGCTCGCTCCCTCTTCTTTTTCTCTCCCTTCTGTAGGCAGGAGAGCACTCAGAAGGGAAAGCGAAGCCCTCTGTGACCGACACCGACCAAGGTCACTGGCAAAGACTCGACACGGTCAGGGCTATGGGTCCTATAAGCCAGAGCGCGTCCGCCCGCACAGAACCCGGTCCCACACCCCGCGACATCCTCCCGTCTGTTCCATCCCGCAGGGCCAGCACTGGTAGATCAGCCGGGTGCCGGGGGTGGGGGGGGCACCAGCGCTCGGCCATAAACCCCCCTCCCCGGTCCTGTGGCTGGTGCTGAGGGCTGGGCTTCCTGCCCCCTCCTCCATGGGGATGGGGAGGACCAGCCTGGAAGGGGCAGACTCAGGAGAGGGGAAGGCAGGAGGGAGCAGAAGGAAGAGGAGGATCTCGCCAGGAGCTGGGCAGGGGGAGGGGAAGAGGCTGGGGAACCCGGCCCACGTGGGACTCCTTCTACAGTGCGCCGGAGACACAGGCAGCAGGGAGGCTCCGCGCTGTGAATGCTGGGAGCTCTTACTGGAAGTGAAGGAGGATAACAGAGGGAGAGTGCGCGGATCCAAGAGAGAGCGAGCGGAGACCTCTTTGGCCACAGCGAAGGCCATCTCCCGTTGACCCTGTCACCAGGTTTCCACATGGGGAGAGAATGGGGCCTGCCCCTCTTCCCGACCTCGCTGGAGCTTTAATGGAACAGGACCAGGGTTCTGATCGTCAAGTCAGAGACTCGAGTCCCTTCAGATGCTCTTATTAAAAAAAAAGGAATACAAAGACTTTTACGCCAGGCCTCGGATGAAAAATGGAAACCCAAAGACCCAGTGTTGGGGACTTGTTGAGAAAACAATGGCCCATTGAGGCAGCAGCCCTCGTGCCACGAAGGACCATGGTCAAGGTTCGCTGTGACCTTGTCGTAAAAGGGACAGAAGAACAGAAGCCATACTTGGAGCTGTCACACCGCTGTGACGCGGGTCCCCAGTCAAGCGCACGATGGAGACATCAGACGCGTTTCCTCCCCCCGCCATGGCCCAGTGCCCTGATTCTCTGACACTGGGTTAGTAAGTCCTGTGCCGGCAGAATCAACAGTAGGAGCCTCGGTGCTCCTCGCTGTCACGTTTTCCTCTGGGACATTCCCCATCACCCTCCTCCTCCCGCGGCCGTACCCAGAAGAAATCTCTCGGAATGGAAGCTCGGCGCCCCTGCCACAGACGTGTTGGTGTGTATCTGCACACACACACGTATGCACATGCACGCGCACGCACTCTGCAGGACCACTTGGCGGTTCTCGGGCGGGGGCACTTGGTGGCACTCGAGGCCAGGCCATCAGCACCAGAAGCACAAAGCAGCTTTTCTCTTTCAAGGGGCGTTTGCTTACTCCTCAGGGCTCCCGAGCCTCGGCCGGCTTACAGAAAAGAGGAAGACTTTTCAACGCCTGGAAGGAAGCCCAGAGCAGGGAAGGCGGGAAGAGAGGAAGAGAAGGGTACAGGGTACAGCCAACATGGAAACATGGACAGAGGGTTCCCCCGGGGACACGGAGCAAGGCTGAGCCTCAAGTTTCTCCTTCAAACGTGAAGAATCCTGCATCCTACCTTGAGCCTGGAAATGCACTTAAGGGGACAAGCGGCCCTTCAGCAGCAGCTGCGTGCCAGGCTCATCCGACAACAAAACCAAAGTGTCTCCAAGTATTTCCAGGACGGGCAGCTCAAGAGCAGAAAAAAGGAGAAACCCGAGGCCAGGAAGGCGCCAGCACCCTGCATCCGGCTACTGAAACACCCAGTTTGACCAACAGGTAAAACGGAGAAAAAGAGGTTCAACGGTCTTGTTTACATGAGACCCAATGAAAGCGGGCAGTCTGCTACGGAAGGAATCAAACGGTGACGTCGGTTTTGCAGCCACGATCCACGCAAGAAAACTGCACACGGAGACGAGCAACATGAGAACAGGAAAGAAAAAACGAACGCCAAAGGTGACGTTACATTGAGGACGAGACTCAGGCCACCTGCTCGGAGGTCGGGACTCTGCAAATAACCCAGATGCACACCGCGGATGAGCAGCGTAAGTACAAGCACGCTGCCGGGAGGCGGGATTCTACGGAGAGTACTTCCAAGTACACAGGGGTCCGGAACAACAAGCATGCTCTGAATCGTGGTGGAAAACAGCAGGAACCTCACCCGAGCACCTCCAGGGGATGGGGGCCGAGGAGGGCACTGACTGGGTGTCCCGGGGTGCAGCGGGGTTCCCCAACAGCCCACGCCCGCCTAGAATGTGCGGCCAGGTGTCTGCCCGCCGCGTCCTTCGGCTGACTGCAGCTCGGCAGTGACCACAGCCCCACGGCCTCCCGATGGCCCTTGAGGGGCCACCTGCCTCGGAGCAGAGCTCGGTCACCTGCTCTGGCTATGCGCCCCCTCTCCCCCTCCAGCCGGCCCGCACCGTCGTGCCCTCTTCCAGAGCTCGGCTCTCCCCTCCCCACAACCCAGCCCCAGGCTGTGTCCACTTCCTCCCCTTCGGGGTCTTCTCCCCCATCTGGGAGCCCAGGCTCTTGTTCCCCCGCCTCAGTCTGCCTAGCCCCTTCCTTTCCCCTCCCAGCGAGGGGCCTCTGCAGGGCTGGTGCTGGCTCTGGAGCTCGCTCTCTCCTCCCCTGCCCGTGCCAGATGCACGGGACCAGTTTGCTGAATGTATCAGCGGCTCCTCTCTCCCCGTCTCCTTGGCGGGGGGCTGGGGCTGGGGAGGGAGGGAGGAAAAAAAACCTGAAAATACATCTAAATAGGTTTGGGTTTTCTTTTCTTTTCTTTCTTTTTTTTTTTTTTTTGACCCTTATATATAACAGGCTTGAGAATCAGCCAGGAAGGAAAACTCAGCTCTCAGCTGGGGAGCCTTGGAGAGAGGAGGGAATTTGCCAACATCCTCCCAGACCCTCTCTGGGGAGCAGGAACGAGGCCACAGGAGGGTCAAGTCCTTCCTGGCTGGGAGGAGGGCTGGCCCAAGTTCCAATCTTCCACTTACTTTAATTGCCAGGAAACAGAGCTTCTCCGTCTGTCATTATGACTTAATTAAGCCGAAACCGCCCGGAAGGAGGAAGCCAGGCCCATTAGAGTGGGCTGGCGAGGTGGGGCGGGTGGCTCGGGGGCCCCGTGAGGATCAGGGGCCCGGGCAGGAAGCACAGACGACTAGACTCGGCTCAGACCCCCGGGTGCGGCCCCCAGCCTCCCGCCGGGACTCCATCCGGGGTGGGCGTTTCCAGGTAACCCATTCGAGGCCCCGTGTTTAAGTCTGGGCCCAAGCACGTGCGCGCACGCACACACACACACGCACACGCGCACACACGACTCAGTGAAAAGTCAGTGGTGGCCACGTGGCCGCTTCTCAGAATCCCCCTAAGCGGAGGAGGCCAGCTGTCATCTCACTGCGGGGACCCAGCACAGCCACGCGGCGCAAATTCACAGAGCAGATCAGCAGTCCCCTGGGGCTGGCCGGGGCGTGGGGACCAACGGCTAACAGGCAGAGGGAAATTTAGGCCGGGGTGGGGGGGGTTGCTAGAAATGTTTCAAAACAATTACATTGCGGGATTAAAAACTACACTGTGGCGACGGTCACAGAAGTCCACACATTTACTGAAATTCACTGACATGTACGTTCCAATAGGTGGATTTTGTGGGACGTAAATTATTTCTCAATAAAGCTGGTGTTAAAAAAAAAAAAAGGAGCTGTTGTCCCCGCAGGCAGCTGCCAGGAAAGGACGAAACCAAATGTTCGGAGCCAGCGAGCCTCCCACGGACGCCCCCGATGGGGTGGGCTGCAGAGACTGGGGGCTTCCCGGGGCAGACGAGCCGGGCCCCTCAGCAGCTGTCTGTTCCAAGGTCTGCCTTGCTGTTTCCTCATCTGTAAAATGAGGCGAACGATATTCACCGGCGTGTGCGATGTCCCCAGAAGGCAGCAAGTCCTACACAAAGTGCCACGGTAGTGCTTTTCCTTTTCCATTTAACGAGTACTCAAGGGGATCTCTGCAGTGTGCCTGGCCCTGGGTGCGATGTTCGAGGGAACCCAAAAGTAATAGAAAAAGTGCTTTGTATTTTCAAATTTACCACCATGTCGACACACGAAAAAACCAGCTCGGGGTTGCTGAGAATAAACCCTCATAACCACGGTCTAGAATGTCAGTGCTGGAAAGTCTGAAGGCCGAGCCATGGCCTGGAGGGGAGGGGTCCCCAGGAGAACCTCTCAGGGGAGCTGGGGGCTGAGGCGCCTTTGGACAGAGGCAGGAGGGTCGGGGAAGTACAAGCGCCCAGGCCCGGTTTCAAATCCCCGCTCGGCCCTGGCACCGGCGGTGATGCTGCTGGGCCGGATCCTGAACATCTCTAGCCGCAGCAGGAAAACCGGCTGCGAAACGGAATCCCTTCCAACGTCGGTGTCAGGAGGCGAGATCGAGCGCGGCGGAGGGACGTGGCAGAGGCCGACACACAGTACCGCTCGGTTATCCTCGGGCGCCCGTGCCTTTAAGGAGAGGTGGCCATCCAAGGGCGAAGGGGGAGAGGGACGAAGGGGGAGAGGGGAAGAGGAGGGAGGACGAGAAGGAAGAGGAAGACAAGGAGGAAGAGGAGAAGGAAGAAGAGGGAGGGTGAGCAGGGGGAGGAGGGGCAGGAGGGGAACCCCCACGTCAATGGAGACGAAGACTCACAGGAGAGGCCTGGAAGGAACCAGCCCTGAGCCATACCGTGTCCTTATCTCCCCTTCGTCCCTCAGAAAACCTGCTGGACCCCAGAGCTCAAGGCCACACACCCAGCCCAGGATGACATCTGTTCCCCGTCCTCCGACCTTAGCCCCAGGTCCCCCCACAAACAGTGGAGGCCCCGCTAAGCGGGGCAGACCCCAAACAGTAGGGAAGACAAGATGATTTCCCTGGTGGAACAAGTCCCACTCGACCCTGGCTCAGCAGCAGGGGGCCGCTTCGTGAGGCTCAAGTGTCATTGACGATGGAAACGGAAGGGAGGCCCACGGGGGGACAAGGAAATGGAAGCGGCACCCGCAGGAGGCCAGACCCAGGCCTACGCCAGCGGCTGGCTGGGAGCTCGCTGACACGGATGAGGATGATGCCTTCCCCACGGGGCCATCGCGAGGAACACACGAGCGTGTGTGGCTGCGTGTGCACGAGTCCGAGGAGCAAGCGTCCACGTGCGCCTGCGTGGGCACGGGTGTGCGTGTGCCTCGCAGTGATGCCCGCTTGGAACACGGAATGAGCAAGCGGGTTAGCAGCTGCTGCGGGCAGCTAAGAGCATTCTCGAGCACAGAGCTTCGGCGCCGACCGCCTCTCCCAGGACCGGGTTAAATCCGCCCAGCGCTTCTGCCCCCCTGCCCCCCACCCCCCGCCGGCGCCACCAGGAGTGCGTCAGGGCTGGGTGTCCACACCCACCACCGGGCTTCCACATCGCGGCTCCTGCTGGCGGGTGGCGGCAGTCCCGGTTCCCCCCCGCTCGGGGAGGGGGGCTCCTTGTGCAGGGCGAGGGCTACCGTCCTGGGAACAAGACCCCTCACTGGAGAGCAGAGAGCGGGGGTGCGGCTTGCACTCTCCCCGGGACTGTGTCTCCTGCTGGGGTCCTGCAAGCGTGCAGAGTCTGACAAGGGCAAATCCATCCCAACACCAAGAACTGTGGGGCTGAACCAGAGAGGGCATTGCTTCTGGCAAAGAGAGACGGGACTCGGGAAGCCAGCTGAGGGTCTACAAGCCCCTCTAAGTTACTGGGTTTGCAGAGACGCGTCCACGGGGGGAGGGCGGGTAGCAGGGTGTGTGCCATCGGGGAAGTGCACAGGGCTGGTCGTGGAGGGTCTAAGGCGGAAAGCACTCCAGCAGGAAAGTCTCAGGCCTCCTCCTGCAGCCCCCAAACCCCTGAGGTCTCCATCACTACCTGTTGTCCGGCAAACGGCTCCCCATGGGTGTCCTTCTCTGCACGTCCCAGAGGGCCTGCCTCCGGGCTGGGAGGGCCTCTCTGCTCAGAGTTAGGCCATCCAATCGGGCTGAGTGGGAAGCAAAACTGTAGCCCACCAGGAGCCCCCCATAAAAGACAGACCCCTCTATCCATCCTCCCGCCCAAAGACCCCAGAAAGACTCCCATGTGGGATCTTCTCTCGGGTCACCCTTAAGGAGCAGAATGGATGAGGAACGGATTCCCCCAAACCCAAACGGGCCCCACAAACTGCCAGTGGAGCTTGCTGTCCTCCTAGGAGCCCAAGTTCCCAACACAGTAGCCGCGATCCGTCCTGTGCGGGAGTCCTCCCCGCGGGCCTTATTCTGCCTCCCCGGCCCTTGCTTGCCCTGACCTCCCTAAACAAAGGTGCTTTTCTCCCTGCTCCTTGGGGTCACCACATTTTCGTCAGACCTGTGCTTGTTTTCCTCCTGCTTGGGCCCATCTTGGCTTGCCTCCCCAGGCACCGCCGTCCCCCAGAGACAAACCCCGCATTGTCTTCAGGGACCTAATAAATGACAACACTCCTCCACCCCCTGCCATTGACCCCACCAGCCCCGCCAGCTCCCCCTTCCCCCGCTGAAGTCTCCCTTGTGCTAAGAGTCGCCCTCCCCCCGCGCCAGAACAGGAGGCTTATGTCCAGGGGAGGGAGAAACCTGCCCGGGCGAAGGGCATCTCGCCACCCGCGTGTGAGCGCGTGAAGGGGCGGTCCAGAGAGAGGCCACGGCGGGGGGCCGACTCCAAAACCCGGCCCCCGCCTCCTGCTCAGGCCTGCAGGCAAAGGGGACACACGGGGGTGGTCATTAACAGTGCCGATGATAAAATAGGAGGATGTTCGGTCCACTTCCCAGAACGCGCTTCTCATCAAGAGTGCTCCCCGCACCCACTGCAAATTCAATGACAGGAGGGACTAAGCCAAGCACAGTCCGACTCTTTGCCGGGTCACGTGGATGAGGTCAACCAGGCACGCTGTGGGAGGGCACGTGGGCACCCAAGGAAGGGCGATCACCCGTGAGAAGGGCTTCTTCTGCGCTGCTTGAATGAGGGCTGTGCAGGAGAAAGGAGCCAAAGGGCAACGCAGGTCATCCTGGCCAAACACTGACCCCAAGGGCACTGTTCCAAGCCTCCAAAACAATCCCGAGCCTCCAGCTTTCCTTGGGTGTGCAAGAAGCCGCAATGGGACAGCAGCTGCCCGATGTCCTCGGCCATCGGAACCCGGACCGCAGGCGCAGTTCTGCTGGTTCGCCGTCCCCCCTCCCTGCAGGGCCAAGACAGCAGGGGAGCCGCCCCTCCAGGAGACCAGCATCTTGACTTCTGGGCCCGAGCTGAGGCTCCCGGCCTTCCTCGCCCTCGGCCACGCTGTATGCGCCACGGGCTCTCACACGCTCACGGCGGCCATGGCAAGGGTCTCACCCTTCCCTGCGCAGGGGTGGAGGTGGGAGGCCATCCTACCAGGGCAGAGGGGACCCGAGGCACAGGGAAATGTGCCCGAAGGCCGGGAGACAAGAGAGTCCGTGTGCATACCCAGACACACAGAGCCCTGTGTGTGCACATCAGGAAACATGTGACTGCGTTCTTTATAGAGCTGGACGCAAGTCTGGAACACATCTCGGCATCCTGCGTACGAAATAAGCAAAGGCACAGGGAGGCAGGGTGAGCTCTCGAGCTCTCTCTCCCGCGAAGCAGCAAGCTGATAGGGACTCTGCATCCAAGACAACTCCGCCCTCCTTTAGACGACCCATCTATAGATCATGGCTCCCAAAGTACTACACACTGGGACAAGTGCTTCCGAAACACTCGCCTGCAGGAAACGAGGGCTCGCACTGTGGCAAAGACAAAGAAATGACCAGGGCACACCCACGAAAGCCGCTGCCCCGCCGGAGTGACCCCGATCCACACCCACCTGCCGCCGGCCCCCTCGGGTGCAGATTGCCATTGCGGTATAAATGTCCCCAGGGAATGTTCTGGGTCCCGCGGTTGGCGGGGACTCCAGGCTAGGAATACTCATTTTCTCGGTCCAGCCCTGGGAGCCGGATGCAGAGACCCACCGTCCAACTGTCCGAGACGGGGGTGTTGTTTCTCCCTGCCCCGACCCCTACCCGTGCCCAGCACCTGCTTCTGAGACCCAACCTCTTCCTCCCGTAGGAAGTCGTGGGCAGAGCCCGGGGCTCCTGCTGTCTGTCCGTCCGTCGGCAGGAGGCCAAGTTCTCACCGAGGTCGCTCCTCCATCACTTTCCCAGGGACCGGGGGCACCTGTGCACCTCCTGGTTCAGCCTGTGGGCAGGTGCAGGGCAGGGCCGGGGCCCGTGGGCGAGGCAGGCTCCGCCAGACAGGGGAAGGACCAGGAACCTCCTGCTCCAGGGTGCCAGGCCCTGACTGCCTTGGCAGCTGTGATATGTGCAAAGGGACCCTGAACTCGGCCATGAAGCCCTGCAGGGAGAGCCCTCCTGGCTGCCATGCATCCCCGCCCCCACCCCCTGGCCTCTAGGCACCCGCTCCTGGGAGATGCTGCGCCCAGATGGGACACAGGCGACTCGGGAGTTTCAGAAGCTCCCCTTCCCTCCCCCCAACTCCCACATACAGGTCAACCCCCAGGGTCCACTGCCCTGAGGAAGGGACAATGGGAAGACACAGACAGATTTGGGGCTGGGGGGTAGCTGGGAGCTGTGTCAGGGTTCCCCTGTCTCAGACATTCGTGGAGAAGCTTCCTTCTTGACCAGAGCTCCAGCAACGTTCTTTAACTCAGCTTGCTTGCTGCAGCGGTCAGGCGTCTCCCTCCCGGCCCCTGCTGGCCAGCACCCGCTCCAGCCCTCTCTGCTGTCCCGCCACCAGAGCAGGCACACGCGGGAGCCGAGCGCTCCGAGGGCACAGGGTAGAGACCCCCACACGCAGCTTCACGTCCCAGCACCCAGGAGGTTTCCAGCCGGTGTCGGGGGAAGGGAGCGAGCAGCTGCCGGAGGTCGTGGACAAAACCCAAACCAAAGCCGGGGAGGGCCTGGCAGCCGGGTCCTTCTGCCACCGGGACCCTGGCCCCCTCAGCGCCTCCCCACCCGCCCTTTAGCTGTGCTGGGCCCTCCTGCTGGGCAGGGGGCACAGGCTCCAGGCTCCAACCCGGCAGGCCTGGAAGCCCAAGCTCCCCCTGGCTTGGTGACTTTCCCTCTCTGGGCCCGCGTCCCGGGTCCGCAGAGCCCTCAGTAGGTGCTCAACTAACGAGACTCCCATTCGGATGAACCATCACAGAAATTTCTGGCTTACATGACGGCGTGAAAACCGCTCACCACGTTTAACAAAGGCTATACCAGTTATGGCAAGGGCCACATGTGGGGGCCGGGGGTGCCCACAGACCCTGAGATGGGGCATACACACACACACATGCACACGCACACGCACACGCACACACACGCGGCTGGGGCCTGGCCCACCAAGTGCACGAGTGTTGTCCTATCCAAACAGGCTGAAGAAAGAAACCAGGGATTCCTCCTGGCAAACCAAGACTGACGTGCCCAAGAGCTTCTCCGGGACCTGGAGGGGTGAGCCGAGGAGGCTCTGGCTGGGTTAGAGCCCCTGGCCCCCTGCCGCGGTTTCCCCTACAGATAAACTGATAAGATAATGGCCCACAAGGCTCTCCCCTCCCAGCCCCACCACAGACCCCTCCTCTGTTTGCTCAGACCCCTGTTCTCCAGCACAAAGTCTCTATTGGTCTCCCCGCAGGGGTGAAAATAAAGGGGGTTTTGTCCTTCTCCTCGCGGGTCTGAGCGAGTTTATCTGACGCTGCAGCCGTCTTTGTAAGCTGAGTATCCCAGGATAAACGCTCCCTTAAGAGTTGCTTGGCTTGGGACAGAGGGACCCTCTCCAGAGGAGAATGGGGAGCTTGTTCCGATGGTCTTTTAATATGGGGGGCGGGGTGTCCCGGAGGACAGGCCTCCAACAGACTCTCACAGAAGGGTCTCTGTCCGCAGGCTACAATGGAGGGAATTCTTAAAGA
The DNA here is from genome assembly GCA_028533885.1 of Nasua narica. NCBI lineage: Eukaryota > Metazoa > Chordata > Mammalia > Carnivora > Procyonidae > Nasua > Nasua narica. The sequence goes on along the minus strand of CM052804.1, from coordinate 6,586,090 downwards.
CACAGATGCAGAAAGGGGGGATGATTTTTTTTCCCTAGGCGGAGGGGAGGGAGGTTAGGGCGGGAAGGAAAAGGGGGCGTGGTGAGGACCAGTCCCTCTCAGAACAATTCAGGTTATAACCAAGCATCTCTGCCGCTGGGGCACCAGAAATGCCAGCAGAGGGGCCACCCTGCACAGCAGAATTCTGGTGGCTTCTGGTGGCATGGCTGTGTTCGCTGGAGCTGGGTCTGCCTCCCAAAGCCAAGTCAGGAACTGCCAGCAAACAGAAAAGAATCTCATTTTGACCTACGTGAAGGGCCTCCGTTCCATAAAGGCTCAATCCCTTGAAGGCAGTTTGACTCCAAAGGTTCCCTGTGGAAAGGAGGGGAGAGGCAGGACCCCCCAGGCCCTTGCATAAATAAATTTCTCTCCAGCCACTGGGCAAAGAGGGTAATTGACTCCTCTAGTTGCTTATCTTGGTACAAGGTCACCCTAACTTACTTCTGAAGACACCCCAAACGATCACAAATGATGTTTTATAAAGGGCGCCCACGAGACGGCTGTGTGTTTTGATTTCATTGCTGTTTAACGCTCCTCCCGGAAGCTGAGCGGTACAGCAGAAAGAGCAGGGAGAGATGTGTCCACCAAGGACAATCGGGTGTCTCTTCCTGCCTACCTTGCTCCGCGCCATCTGCCGAAAACAGTAAGGGGAACAAGGAGACACCCCCCGTGCCGAAAGGAATCAAGGAACCATCGAGTATGCTCCAAGGTATGCAGGGAGGAAGCTGAGGCCCTAAGAGGCAGCGGAACCTGCCCAAAGCCACAAGGCAAATTAGAAGACTTGAAAATGGGCAAAACCAGGGTTCTCAGTTGAGCCACCAAATCTAGGCGCAGGGGACAGAAGCGCGTAATACCTAGGGCCACTTGGAGCAAAGACCAGTAACACCTTCCAGAAAGGCAAGACGTGTAGCCATCTTCCCAATGTGCTGTGTCTGGATGACCCAGCTAGAGGCCATGGGCCCCGCGCCCACGGCCACACACAGCAGGAAGATGGCAGGGTGGCGTGGCCTTCAACCCATCACCTCCCCAAGAATATACCGGTTTTACTGGAGCTGGCATCAGGCCAAGTGCCACGAGGCACACGTCTGGTTGCACCGAAGAAGAAGAATCCACGTTGGTGAACCAAGCCTGGCAGCATATGGTAGACTGTTAGCAACACAGACATTCGGGGAAGGGGAAGATTGGGGAAGAGCAAAAACAGGGAGTGAGCACCCATCGTGAGTTTAAGGATAGCCTGAGCAACCATGCCACCTGTCAGTGTCACTGACTAAGCCCTGGGACAGCAGGGGAAGGAGACGAGGACACAGCCCCACAGGAAAAGTTGTAGCTAACAGGTCACAGGAAAGAGTGGGTGGAGACAAGCCCCCTGCAGACCCCTGGAAGGAGGACCACCAGACACCCCACTGCCGTCCATCCTCCCAGGCCAACAGGGCTCTTGGGGCTGGTGGGTCCCCAGAGTCGCCCGCACGCCAGAGTACGCACAGCCCTTTCACATGGGTCACTGCATTCAAGCCAATGGAAGCCCGGTCCCGGACCTCCCGAATTATCCACCTCTGCGGCCCAGCTTCACTTCCGAGGAGAAACCCCCAAGGGAGCTAGAACTCTTGACCAAAAGGTGGAAATTTTTGTCCCCAGCTAAATCTGGCGACATCAGAGCAGAGAGACAACGACAGCCCGAGCAGAGGGAGCGATGGAGCGCGTCCATTTCTGTAACATTGACACAGGTTTTAAGCCACGAAGAGGCAAGAAAGGATGGGGGAAGAAGAATCCAAGATTCCATCCACCTGATTCGCAAACTGGACACAGCGCGACTGCCACCCCACCCGACCCCAAGGCTCCACCGGCTCCCTCTCCACCTTCCCGATCATGTCAATTGAAAGGTTCTCTGAGCAAAGGACAGAGTGCGTGGTGGCTAACGGGAGTCAGCCCAGAAACGGCAAGGACTTCTCCCCTGCCCTTAACCCATGTGGAGGTCATGCTGGTACGGCCCGGGACAACTTTGTCCAGTTTCCAAGTAGAGCATCAGAAGGGCAGGCCTCGCTACACGGGTGGTCTGAAAGCTCAGCTCAGCTTTGAGCTCAAGGAGTCAAGTGCACACAAGTGTCCCGATAACGAAGAGTTACACCCCCTTCAACCCAGCGCTGCCAGCGAACACCTTAATGGTGGGCCAGTCTACTTCCCTGTCCTGCTCAAGCAAGGTACACCCGACCTTATAAGGTTCCTCTAGCGAGGAGGCTAGACCTCCCCAGAATCATCCCTCTAAATGCCAGTGACTGCAGGAGATGGAAAACGCGACAGCAGTCCAACTGGGTATCCCGTGGCCTGAGCGTCCCTCCCAGAATGTCAACGATAAGGGGACTGATGACATCGACGCGTGCCCAGGACACGAGCCTCTCCCGGGGGGAACAGAGTCAGGACAATAGTACAGAGAGACGAAGTAGCTTCAAAATGAAATAGATCAAAACGAATAGATCAAAACGGATGCCGCCTCCAGGCTTGCCAGCGCGCAAGGACTTCTCACTCTCCCAACCGGATTTTACTTCTGCAGAGAGGAAGGGGAGGACGGCAAGACAGAAGAGGTAGAACTCGGGGAAAGGCCTGGAACCTGGGGAGCAGCGACAGCAGCGGTCCTCACTAGGGAAACTCAGTAGACGAATCTTCCAATGACTTTGGGGTACATTTTTTTGATGCTGACTTCACGGAGAAGGGCGAAGGCAACACTGTTTTAAACTCGCCCACGGGTTACTTGGGAGCAAGAGGTAAAAGTTGATTCAGAGCTGTGGAGATGGTAGCAAGTCGATGTGTGACTTGCAGCGCTCCCAAAGCAGCCGAGGATGCAAGCCTGCAGCCAGAAGCCGGGGGTGCGGGCACGCGCCAACCTGGAGGCAGGTCGGGGTCCAGCTCTGCCACTGACTGGCAGGGTGACTTTTAACAAGGGACTTAAGCCCTGGGAGTCTCAGCTTCCTCGTCTAGTAAATGGGGCAACACTGAACACAGCGGCCAGCCTACGTGCTAGGACGTCCAGCACCTGACCATGTGACAATCACCCCTCTCCTCCACGGGACCCCTGTTCCTAAAGAGGCCGCTGACATTCCAGCTTCAGGGTAGAAATAACCTATCGCCATGGCAATGAACCTTTTTCCTCACGATGACAAATGAGGCTGCCAGGCAGCATGGCTGCTTTTGAGAGCTCGCACGACCCAGGAGCACGAGTCACTGCCCCCAAACAAAGCCTACCTGGGTGACGTGTGGACAAAGCAGGCAAGGAGGGCCCCCCGCTGGAGCCCAGAAGCCCAGGGAGCAGAGGCACCTCACTAATACGGCGTGCCCCCAGAAGCCAGAGCGCAAGCTGGCACCTACCTGTGTGCGTGAACACCATCTAATAAGGCATCTGAAAAGTCCACACGAGTGGCCGCGCGAGGACAAGCCCTCCGTCTGGTCTAACTGGTGCCTGGTCTCCTCCCCGGGGCTGCCGAACACAGGAGCTCAGCGAGAAGTCGGCACAACCCCATCAGCGCCATCTCCCCTCGCTGGGCTTTTCACACCAGAAATAAGACCAAATCTGCCTCTGTGAGGTAGACCAGGAGTAACGCCATTAGTCTGGAGGCGCTCACAGTCGGGGGAAGGGTTTTCCTTCTATTTTGAAGAAATCTCAGGTGAGAGCTGCCGTTGCAAGCATCAAGTTGCGGCGACAACTCTCTCATGCAGGTAAATGAGAACCCAGGCATGGGCGATCCCCAGCAAGGCTGGACTTGGGAGATCCCAGAGCCAAATCCCCAGCTCCTTGATGGAGCAAGATGATGTCCCATGAGGGGAAAAAAAAAAAAAAGACTCTCGGGATCAGACACTTAAGAGGAGGAAAGAACAGTCCCCTGTCACTACCATTACCATACCCCTACGCCTCCTAGGTCTCAGCTATACCACGAGAACCACAATTACTTCCCAGCCCACCATTCATTCTGGTGGATTATCCTGTAGTCCAGTTCATTCATCGCAAACATCTGATGTTTCTCTGCATCCTGCCCTGCTCCTAAGGCCCTAATTCCCATTAGCCCACCCCAGCCGCTCTGGGGAGGGGAGCCGCCTCCACCCACCAATGAGCCGCGAGGCACGTGACCGCAGGGCGGCCAATCACTGCCGCCCACCTCCTGGCCCCACGAACCAATCCGGGATGAGCTCCCGCGAGCTCAGCCCTCGGGAAAGCTGAGATAAAGACCATTCTCTTGCTCCGAGGTCTGTGAAGGCGGGGGTCTGCAAATACTTCTGCCCTTTCTGCATCTACCAGGAAGTTAAAACACAAGAAGGAAAAGCCCTGGAGAAAATCACCCCAGATCACGCGAAAGCACAGCACCTAGACTTGCCAGGCCAACGAACAACCCAACACTTGATGATTTAAGCCAGTTAGAAGCGGTTTCTCTGTAATTTGCAACCAAAAGCATCCAACCTAGACGTAGACTCTTCTTTTATGGATGAGGACTGGAGCCCCGAGGGGCCCGGTGACTTGCACAATGTCACACACAGGTGGGTGACCGGGCCAGGATGGGACCCCAGTGTCAGGCAGGTGCCCGGACCTGAGTCTGAACCATGGCTCCATCCTTCAAAGCTCTGGCCCCTTACTGATATTCCTTAAAGTCTCAGCCTCTGACGTCAGAGACACCCACCCACGTCCAGCCTAGGAGGCTGAAGAACGAGACGCTGGAGCCCCCTGCTCCCAGCCTGAAAGGTTGGCGTCCCTCTCCTTCCCGACATAACCCTGCTGTACTGGTGGGCCCACCATGTCTGCTGAACCCTCACCCAGGGAGAGAGAAAGAAGGGGACAAGGTCCTACATCAAACGGCCATCCTGACCGTTAGGCACGGATGCAGCCACACAGGCATCTTCCCCAAGTCAGTGCCCTACAGACAGACCCCAGGAGGACAAGGGCAGAGACAAAGAATCTGGAAAAGAGGAAATGCATTCATTCCAATACACGTAGGGAGGGGGGTGGGTAGGCGGGAGGCGAACGGGATAAAAACAGATCAGCGGGAAGTGACCAGGAAAACAATTCCAGGAAAGGCAGAGAAGCTTCGTGGTCAGGGAGGAATCCAAAACCAGGGCCGTCTCAGCTATTTGGTTAACCACAGTCCTGGTTTCTACTTAAGAAATTTAATTAAAAACCCAAACATCTAAATTTCCCAACTGGCCGGCCAGTGGCCACGGATTCCCTTAGGTTCAGAGAAGCCTCCCCCAGGGTGACGCTGGGGCCACCAGACGAGTCTTGTGCGAAGTCAGAGGAGGAAGGCTCACCGGCAGGGGCCGTGGTGCGAGATGTCCCGGGAAGGCACCTCCTCCCTTCCCCTCCCAAAGAGAAGAAAGCCACCTCGGGCTTGGGGCCATCCTGTTCTGTCACCTCTGCCCAGGAATGAGAGCTTTGGTTCTTGCTGCTTCGTTTTAAAAATAAGAAGAAAGGTCAGAATGACATCAATTGAAATGAACTAGAACCACATTCATGATGGCTCCTGGGACGGAAGGTCCCTTCCTTGTGCCACGTGGGGGAAGGGGCAGAGGCTGGGAGAGGCCAAGCTGAGGAGCGGCCACAATCGGTTCCCAGGTCGTGAAGACCTCTTACTGCAAACACCTAACCCCCGCCCCCTGAGGCTGAACATGCACTTGGGATGTTCGATGCCCAACTGGAAAAGTGTGAGCTTTTGGAGCTCGCACACGGCTTCGGGAAGAAAACCGAAGTGGTACCAGGTGGGACACGGACACAAAATTGCTGGAATAACTAACTCCAGGGCAAAGAAGCAGGACCTAAAGAACTCACTAGATCACCAAATGGTTTAACCAACAAAGCAGACCCAGAGCTGAGTGCTGCCCGCATAAACTCCTCGGCTCCGCTCCTTGTTTCCCCGGGGCACTGAGCTCCCAGGGAAGTCTTCCTCCAACAGAAAAGGAGATCCACACGCATCCTGAGTGTAAATCTGGGCAAGAACAATCTAACCGTCCTGGTCTATCTGCCTTTAAAATTAAAGTGCCACTTCACACTCAATGGGATGGCTGTTATCGGAAACAAAAACAAACGTGTTGGCAGGGATGTGGGGAAGCTGGAGCGCGTCCGCCTCGCTGGTGGGAATGTAAAATTCCGCAGCTGCTGTGGGAAAACAGTCTGGTGGCGCCTCAAAAAAAAAAAAAAAAAAAATCACACATGAGATGACCCTATGGTCCAGCAATCCCCCTTCTGGGCATACGCACAGAAGCACTGAGAGCACAGACACGAACAGATATTTGCACACCCAAGTTCCTGCAGCGTTAGTCACAGTGCCCAAGAGGTAGAGGCCACCAAGACGTCCATCAGCGGACAGATGAATAATAAAATGTGGTCTCCAAGCACCGTGGGAAGCGATTTAGCCTTAAAATGGAAAGAAATCCTGACACCTGTTACGACGTGGATCAGCCCAGAGGACGGAATGCTCGGCGACGTGAGGCAGACACCACGGAAGGACAAGTACTTCCTCGTGACTGCACTTCCACGAGGTCCTGTCGATAGAGACAGAGAGTAGAAGGGCGGTCGCCCCGGGGCGGAGGGAGGGGGACAGGGAGTTAGTGTGGGACGGGCGCAGAGTTTCAGCCGGGGGCGCCGATGAAGGTCTGGAGAGGGAGGGTGGCCAGACGGAAAGGCGGTGTCAATGTCATTAACTGCGCACATGAAAAATGGTTACCATGGGAAAATCTGCCACCAAAAGGTGAACATTTTTAAAATCAGCCAAGTGAAGAAAGTACAACTGCCAAGACGGTTGTCATTTAGAGCTCCTGAGGTCTTCACTCACATGCTGAAGGACCTGTCCCCAAAGGCCAGCCTCTCAGAGACCTTCCCCTCTACGCCCAAAACACAGCAGGAGCTCCCCCCTCCCCCAGAGGCAGTGAAATAAAGCCAGCTTCTGGCCAACCCCGTGGCCCCAAAAGAAGGCGAGGAGCGGCAGCAGTGTCAGGGGAAGCATCCAGCAGGCACTCAAAACCTGCAGAAGTTACGAGGGAGGGAGTGTGCTGGCAAGTGACGGGCCACGTGTCTATGGCGAGGGAACGGGAACGGTCCGTTGGTGGCTCGCCGGCAGATGCTGACGTGGCCAGCGCATTGCCGGGTGGGTCTGGGAACAGGCAGAGACGGTCTGGCCCACCCCGTCCCACTTGGGCATCTCCGGCCAGTCTGAGGAAAGCACAGACGGTTCTAGAGTGAGAGAAGGTCACTTCCGAGGGGAAAGGGGTCTGAAAATCACTACAACCAGACCCTCGGAAGGGGCATTTTCCAAATGACGGTGGGACTCAGGGGAACTTCAGGCCCGAGGGGAGAGACTGACAGTCTGTCTCATTTCTGGAGACCCAAAACTTTACCGTCTGTCCCCATGCAGCCACTGCCATCTTAACCAACTCCAGAAAGCACCTGGTTTCAAGACTTCTGTGTGAAAACCTGTACCAACAAACCAAAGGCGGGAGGAGGCGATGATTCACACCACAAAAGACAGAAACTAGCCTTTTCAGCATTCCTCCGCTCGGATGCTTCCTCCAGGCCTTTCGCACGTCATGTGAGCAACCGAGATCGGTTTTGTGGAGAACTGTTCTCCAGGTGCAAACCTAGTCTGTAAAGCCCGCAATTCCGAACGGGGCCTCTTCAGCCGATGGCACGGGTCAAAGCGAGGACATTCGTCCAGGACCATTCCCTTCCTCGTGTAAAGCAAGCTGGGTGCGTCTCCCCACGTGAAGAAGGGGAGGCTACCTGGCCGTGGAGGACCCCAACCGGCCCCATGGTGACAGCAGAGACCGCCTAGGATGACAGTGTCCTGAAACAGAAGTGACAGCCGTCTGCTTGGGCACGACAAACAGAAGCACCAGAAACCTGCCTATCACGGGGCATCTTCTGCCAGCTCCCGGGGAATTCACAAACCTGAGGAGGGGAGAGCCTGCCGATCTAATTTATTCCCAAAGCCCAGGACTGCTGATCCTTTATCATTCACCCAAACACGGCCACTTCTGTCCTCACCAAGCACGAGGGATACCTGACTGCAAGCCTTAGATTTCAAAACATGTACCAACACACCAAGTAAGTACACGTGGGGACCCAGACCAGGTGGAGGTAAGCCTGGAAAGCTTCCTAGAGGAGAGAAAAGCAGCTTCATTGGGGAAAAGGCTCAATTCGGGCTTTTGCTGGTCAAGAAGTCAGTCCCCTCCCTGATTCTGAAAGTGGCCATCTGTATTGGAACGGCCTGGAAAACGAGGGCCTCTGTCAAAAACGAGGGCCTCTGAGCACTCCCCTGCCCCCATGCAGGAGGTGGGGGAAGGGCAGGATGGCTGCTGAGAGGATTCATTTTTAACAAGTTCCCCCAAGTGATCGTCCTTGTGCAAACCACAACTTGAGGGACTGGTGGGGCAGCTCAAGGTGAAGAGTCTGAGCTGGGCCCACGTGGAGCCGGGAAGAGCAGTGGCTCCTGAGAAGGGAGGGCCCTCGAGGAGTCACCGAGGAGTGGGACAAGGCAGGCGTAGACACAAGAAGCTGTTTCAGCGCTAGTCACCATATCCCAACCAGGCTCCCGCCCGCCTGTCAGGCTCCTCGCTGGAGCTGCCTGGGGACAGAGAAACGTGACCGCTGTGGGAGAAGCCTAGGAGCCAGAGGAGGGCCTCTGCCATGGGCTTCCTCCACCGTGAACTCAGGCGGTCTCTTATGCAAAGGCCCGGGGCCAGCCTCCCTCCGGGTCAACCAGTGGTTTCCAAAACCCCCTCGGGCTGGCTCTCCTCGCCACTCCCGGGGGAAACAAGTCCCCTAAAGAGAAGGGGGATCACTTTCTGGCCCTGGTAGCTTGACAACACCCAAAACCCAGTCCAAGGCAAGAGCAGAACCCTTTGTTCCTCTAAATGTGCCAAGAAAACCAGGAAACACGCTCCCTGCTGGGTCTGCACGCTTAGCCGCGCAGCACACCTGCTACTCGGCCGCCGTGAGTCACTCACACAGGCATTGCACGCCGGCCTCGTCAGCAGCGGAGTCGGCGCTTGGCGGCTCGCTCTCACGCACCCCGGATGCCATCCATCCACCTACCCCTCGAAAGACGTGTCAGGACACATCAGGCCATAACCCCATTTTTACTAAACGACTCACTCCCAGGGGAGGTGTCCGGGGAAGGAAGGAGGGGGACACAGAGAGGATCCTGCTGTTCCCTGGTTCGGGCTCCTCTCCCCTCCAGCCCCTGCTGGGTCTCCACGGCGCCACTGGCCCTAACTCGGGAGGGACAAGGGGCCAGTTAACCTGGGGAGGAAAGTGGAAGAAGGCTCGATTTAAAGCCTTCTCCAGAATAAAGACACTCTGCTGCGGATGAATAAGGCCTAGTGTTCTCCCAGAGGGCACATAGTTAACAATACCGCATTGTATACTTAAACATTTGCTAAGAGGGAAGATCTTCTGGTAAGTGTTCTTATCAACAAAATAATAATGATGATAAAGAGGGTGGGAGGAAGCTTTTGGAGGCAATGCCTGTTTATGGCCTAGACCGTGGTAAAGGTCTCAAGGGTCCGCTTACGACCAAGCTCATCAAGTTGTATACATTAAATTTGTCCAGCTCTGTGTACGTCAGTCACAGCTCAATAAAGTGGTTTGAAGAAGAAGACGACGACGACGAAGAAGAAAGAGAAGGAGGAGGAGGAAGAGGGAAGGAGGGGGAGGAGAAGCATCGACTGAATCCCTCTCAACTCCCACTATTTTAGAAGACAGAATTTTCCGCAATCCAAGATTCTGAATTGGATCCTGGACCAGGAAAAGGGTATATTAGGGGGACAACTGGAGAAATGTGAGTAAGGCCGGAAGATTGGTTCCAGGTATTCTGTCAATGTTAATCCCTTGGCTTTGACCAGCACGCTGAGGCTATGTAAGATGTTAACATTTAGGGAAGCTGGGTGAAGGGTATAGGGGAACTCCATGTACTATTTTTGTGACTTTCCTGTAAATCTAGATTTCTATCAAAATCAAAAGTGAATTCTCTTTAAAAAAAAAAAAAAAAAAAGGGCAGCATTTTTAATCCAGCTGCCTACTAAATCTTCCCCTGAGGCCTTGCTAAAATAATTTAGGTTGTAGTCCTGGACGAAAAATTTAAGTGACTCTCACACCAACACTGGTTTCAGGAAAACCGAAATGAACACAACACTGCATTAACTCAGCGTCTTCCCCGCGCCTACCCTATTTGGGTTCCTAGCTAGGGTAGTAAGTGATGGATACATGGGGCTCTCTTCCTTCAAGCCCGTCTTGGAAATGTCCACCCGGAGGGGCCTGCCTCTCACTTCAGACATGATTCGGACTTAAAGCAAAGAGAGTGATTTCTGGGAATTTTTCAAAGGAAATAAACCAAAAAGTGGACAAATCTTTAGGTACAAAAGATGCTCACTGATGCCCTACTTCTCAGGGTAATCTAGAAATACCTTAGTGTCCAACAGGAGCAGGACTGTCAGACTAGGGCCTGATGCAGGCAGAGGAACGCGATCATTACTGGGGGACTGTGCAAGCGAAATCGAGAGGAAGACAGCAGTACCCAAAGTTGTATATATTGCAGGGTTTCAGCGGTAAGGAAATGCATCTGAGAACCGGCACCACTCGGAAATGGCTACTTTTTTCCTGCGTTTTCTACTTTTTGGTGGTTTTCTAAAGAAGAGAGAGAGCGTGAATTACTTTTAAAATCAAGTGAGATGCAGAGGTGGAGCTGCAGATCATCGGTGGGCCAGTTTAACAGTTCCTGGGGGGAAGAGGGTGCCGGGGGAGAGGGTGGGATCGGCCACAGGAAAAGGTGCTGTGCCCACCTGAGCACTTCCAGGGACCTGGGCGCGGCCAGCGGCACGGGATGCGGGGGCGGGGGGGGGGCGGTTTCGGGCAGGGGGCAAGGTCAGTACCAACACACACTACCTTTTCTCTCCCTGTGGCGCCTGGCCCTCCCGCCTTCCCCAAGCAGGTGCTCACTGGAGGCATGACACCCTGAGGACACCCACAGGGAGACCCTTCACAGCCTCCAGAAGTTGTCTGTGCAGGAGGGACTTCTGGGCGGGAAATACATTATCACCGACAGGCTGCCCATAGGGTTGTGGGGAAGGAAGGGAATCCCACATCTGGGAAAGCATCTCCAGGAAGCCACCTTTGGGGGAGGGGGGTGGTTTCTGGAGTTGAGGACAAGTGGCAAGGAGGAAGAAGGTAAAGGAGGACCCTGGTTTATCGCTACATCAAGACTGTACTCGCTCATTCATTCCACAAACACCTATTTGGGGCCTACTCAGTGACAGGCGCCGAGTTGTCCCCGGGAGCGCCAACACAAAGGACAAGGAGAGGACGGGGCTACAGATACAGAAGCGGTTTGTTTTTAGTTCAGGACTCAGACCAAGCCCCTCCCCCCCACGCTGGCCCTGAACCCCTTCCATTAACAGACTGCTGGGGAGTGGGAGCCAGGTAGAGGCCCCGCAATGGACCCAAATCCTTCCGTCTCCACCCCTTCAGAAAGCTCTGCCCACACCACCACCGGTGGCCCTGCAGTACAGCAGCTCACCCAAGGCTGGGCGACAAGGACATCTGAAATGCCCCAGCCCCCACCCCCCACGGTGAGAGGCGCGGTGCCCCAGCCTCATTCTGGGTCCCCAGAAAGCAGAGGCCAGGAGCTCTCCGAGGCGGCACCGCTCCCGAAGTAACTAGCCCGGGAGGGCCACGAGGGAAAGGTAAGGGCAAGGGGCCTTTCCCCAGCGGAGGCTCCGTCCCGCGGGGCAGCCAGCGGCTTGGCGGCGTTGGGGGCCAGATGGCGCTGACCCGGAACGCCCGGGAGGAACGCTGACCACCGCGACCAGGGCCAAAAGGCTCCGCCTGAAGGCAGAGGGATGGCCAAATGCCCTCCGCGGAGATGTCAATACAAGACCAAAAATTCAATCCCAAACCGAGACCTTCAGAAAGCGTCGCGGGGTTGGACGGGGGTGGGGTAGGGGAGGCGAATCAACTTAAACCCCCTCCCTCGAATCTCGCCAGGAAACTTACCTCCAGGTAAGCGACCAGACTGCTAGGTAGAATGAATCAATCCAAGGATGGAGACAAGGTCGTGGGTCTTCTGAGGGCAGCAGACACACACCAAGTAATCCATGTTAGGGGTTCCGGAGCCCTTCCCCACTTTTCATCCAAGGCCAAAGAGCTGGCAGCCTCGGGCTCTGAGCTCAGGCCCCGCGGAAATGATGGGACCTCGCCGCGGGGGTTCCCAATTGCCAGCATCCCCCCGGCCGGGGGGCAAGAGCGCCCCGCCTCCCGGCGCTCGGAGGGCACCCCGCACGAACCCAGTTCCTCGCCTTTCTTTGCTGCGCATCGCCAGCGCGAGCCCTGAGATCCCCGCCGGGATCCTCTCCGCCAAACCCGGGAAAGCGCCCAGGGCAGTTCCGCTCTCGGCCTCAGGGCCGCGGGGTCGCGGGGCCCGGACGCCGTAGGGTGGGTGCCACGGGACAGGAGTAGCGGAGGGAGAAGCGCGGAGCCTCGGGCGCCCGCTGTGTGGGCCACTTCATCAAAGGCCCTGCATCCCTGCCCGCGCCCGCGCTGCCTCCGCGCTCTGCAGGCTGCCGGCCCATTCGGCCCTTATATACTAGCGGGCCAGGGGCGGGGCGGGGCGGGGCGGGGCGGTGTGGGCGGGCCGTGGGAGGGGGCAACCAGGGGGCCGCATTGCTTCCTGGGAGGTGTAGTTCCCTCCACCTAGTCACAGCAAAGGCAGAACAGCTGTAGGAAAGGTGGGCGTCCGCCCGAAACAGCTGTGCTCCTTTGCAGGCTTCGCTGCCAGCTCCGTTAGGTCTAGGCTAAATGCCGCCCGGGATGACAAACCTTGGGAGCCCTGGAGTCAGACAAACCCAGCTAGGTTGCGGTCCCAGCCTGCCACGGAGAAGTTACTGTATACGTCGGGTTCTTCATCCAACACACAGGATATTAGAGTTGGCTTTCTGGGGGTTGTAGAGGGAGGTGAGGCCGTTAGAGGAGGTGGGCCGTTGCTGGCCCGCCTGCACGGGGGGGTGGGGGTTGGGGGCTGATCTCTCCATCTCTACTATGAACCGTAATTTCCTTACCTTTGTTAAGTGCTAAGCAAATTTGGTTTCAAGGCTCCACCTCTTAAAACCAAATGCCAGCCTGGGAACCCCTCCCCCCATTAAAATTCTGGAGCTGCCACGCACTTCATCAGGCTTCAGTTTCTGCAGCTGCCTACACGTGCATCCAACACCTGAGCACCTGCACACACTGGGAGCACGAAGGCAGGAGTCCTCCCTCAAGGAGCTCACAGTCAAGGGGCACCTGGGTGGCTCAGTGGTTAAAGCCTCTGCGTTGGGCTCAGGTCATGATCTCAGGGTCCTGGGATAGAGCCCTGCATCGGGCTCTCTGCCCAGCAGGGAGCCTGCTTCCCTCTCTCTCTGCCTCCCTCTCTGCCTACTTGTGTTCTCTCTCCGTCCAATAAATAAAATCTTTAAAAAAAAAAAAAAAAGGAGCTCACAGTCAAGCGAGAGGAGGCAGCGACACGGCAGTATCAGGGCACCTAGCTGTGCCTGGGGCATCAGCCAAGGCGTCCAGAGGGTTGGTGTCTGAGGGGAGTCTGGAAGAAATGGGTAGGAAGCAGCCACACAAAGAGACACACAAAACACAAAACAACAAAGGCAGGCAGACTGCTAGCTGTGTGGAAGAAACCAAGAGAGTATAAAAGAAGGAAGGGGGAACACCCTGGAGAGGAGGGTAAGGGTCTTGTATCAATTTCCTATGGCTGCTGTACAAACCGGGTGGCTTAGAGCAACAGACGTTTATCATCTCAGAGTCCTGGAGGATATTTACACATACGTGTACATGGTTTCCTACCCACACACAGACCTCCCTGCTCCCTCTGCTAAGAGGATGTAGAAACAATGACACCCCAGCAACAATGAGCATTAGAATCACGGTTTGTTTCTCACACCCTGTCCAATAAAAGGAACCAGGGCTCCTCAAAGAAACGGCTGATTTTAGGAAGGGGCAGAAATATACAAGGTGAGACATCTGGCATCCTGTAGTGCCAGAAAGTGAAAGGGGCACCTGGGTGGCTCACTGGGTTAACAGTCTGCCTTTGGCTCAGGTCATGTCCCCAGGATTCTGGGATGGAGTCCCTCACTGGGCTCCCTGCTCAGCAGGGATCCTGTTTCTCTGTATCCCTCTGCCCCTCCCCTCTGCTTGTGCACTCTCTCTCTCTCTGTCAAATAAATAAATCTTAAAAAAAAAAGAAAAAATGAGCACACATACACATACGCGCACACACACCCCCCCCAATAATGTGGGTACATCAAAAGGATACAGAAGCTGACTGAAAGTGTTCCCAATATCTAAAGCTGGGAAACGATCTGAGTAACAATGTAAGTGTGGTGGGACTGGATTATAACCCAAAGTAAAAAAATATAAATATTCATGAGTCCCTACTGATAAAGATAATTAAATAAATATATGAGGGAAAATAAACAAATCTGTGCAGAATAATTCTAAAAATTTATGTAGATATTCTGCCCTCAAGGAAGTAGACCATAACTTTTTACCCCCTAAGCGTAGGCTGCCCAAGATGATTTCCTTCCAAGAGTAAAGTACAGACGGGGGAGAGGTTGTAACCCCCTCATCATCTAATCAAGAAAAGAATTCCAATGGAGGAACTGTTCTACAAAACACCTGACCAGTATCCATCAAGATCCAAAAAAAAAAAAAAAAAAAAAGTCAAGGTCATCCAAAAATGTCAAGGTTATCAAAAACAGGGAAAGTCTGAGAAACAGTCACAGCCCAGAGGAGCCTTAGGAGACATCCTGGCCCAGAAAAAGGATATTAGATCAAAACTAAGGAAATATGAATAAAGAGTGGAGTTTAGTCAATAATAATGTATCAATATCAATTAATTATTACAAGTACACTGTGCTAATTAAAGATGCTAATAGGGGGCCTGGGTGTGAGGTGTATGGAACTCTCTCTACTGTTTTTGTTCTGGAAATCTATTCTAAAACTGAAACATTTTAAAAGTTAAAAAATTGTTTTAAATCTTTAAATACGTCGCATACATACAGGTGATAAAACAATTGTAACACCAGCTCCCTCGTTCATCATGTTCCATATTTTGGGGGCAGGTTTATAGCTTTCTGCTCTGTCCCCCACCACAGTGCTTTAACGCTCACAAAATTCTGATATCTTAACGTTTTGTGGGACGTTTCACCCCCTTTGTCCTTCTTCAAGAATTTCTTGGCTACTCTTGGACCTCTGCCTTTCCATATTAAGTGTAGAATGTGTGTCAGATTTCAAGTAAACATAAATGAAAATTATGGAGGAAAAGTACCTCCGGGAGCCCCTCACTGCCCACAAAAATTACATATAGACTCAACAGCCTGGGATCAGAGCCTTCTATGGTTCAACTTGAACCCTCTTCTTCATCCTCGTCTCCCACACTTGCCAACACCCCCCCCCCCGAACTCCGAGCTAACTGGGATCCTTGCTATTTCCAAGCAAGTCCTCACTGTGGCTCCTTGTGCCTCCTCCACCCAGAACGCCCACCAGCTCTACTTATGGAGTTCTGTACTCATCTTCTGCCTACCCTTCAAGGCCAGCTTCCATGCCACCTCCTCCGTGAAGTCCTCTTCGAGGCTGATGACCCGAGAGAACCCCATTCAACCTCCAAACGCTTTGAGTCTTCTCTAGACCAAGTTTCTGGAGGTCTTGCATTTATTTATTCCTCTTTATCGCGATCCTCCTGTCTGCTTCGTTGGGGGTACTGCACATAATAGAGTCTTGTTAAGTATTCGGAAGCCAACCCTGATGCTTGCAATGGGGTTCCTGGTGTCAGCTGCACCCTTGTTGGGACAGGCAGCGTCAACACCAATGCCAGAGACGCGACGTTTTCCGAGAGCTTGCTCCGTGCTAGGCCCTGTCCTGAAAGTTTGTGATGTATCATGTCCTGTAATTTCCCAACAAGCTAAGAGTAGGTGCTATGTTAACCCCATGTCAGAGACAAAAATCAAAGCTGGGAGCAGTTAGCCAACTTGCTTCATGTCACAGAGCAAACAAGTAGCAGAGATCGGGCTCGAACCCAGAGCCCTCTCTGAGACATCTCCGCCTCCCCCACGGTTCCAGATGATGTGTCTATAAATCTCCCTGAGGCACGGGTGGAATCCTCTCCTTCTCGCGGCTTCTGCGCTGGGGTTCACTCCAGGAACAGCAGGTCCTCTGCCCAAGCTGGCGGAAGAATGTGGCTCAGTGGGTCCAAAGCAGCCAGCGTGGCCCTGACCGTCACGGGTATGCCCTGTTAGCCATTGGTGAGTCCGTCTGTCCTCCTCTCCTTCTTTCTGTCCCCTCCCTGCCCGCCCATGCTCTTCCATCACCGTCCTGCTCTTCCTTTTTGAAAGGAGATGCTGCCTAACGTCCGGTGATGGCGACAAGCGAGGTGACACTTGTAACAGGGCGTGAGCAGAGGACAGAGGGCCACTGTGTGGGTGGGACCTGGCTTGGGGCAGGAGGCTCAGAGCCAGTTAGCTTGCCTCCAGCAATCAACACACACAAATCACAGTAGCAGGGCTCTGGTCTTAAGGCCACGCCTTCGGGAAAAATCTAAGTTCCACTGTGCCACCTGTGAAACCTCAGTGGAGGAGGAGGTGCATCGAGGCAAGAACGCATCAGGTGAAATGTGGGTGACCCGAGCCAGACTAGATCCTGGGCTCGAAGCCCAGCTTTGTCACCGTCTAGCTGAGTGACTTGAGCGGGGTACCGCTGGGTCTGTGCCTCGATGTCACCATCTGCAGAGTGGGGCTAATTCGGAGAGCTGCTTCAAGGCCCAGATGAGTTAGCACCCAGAAGCCACATGCGACAGAGCCTGGCACGAAGCAAGCACTCCGTCAATAGTGACCCCACGTAGGCAATAATAGGACCATCGGAAAGCTCCCAGAAGATCCTAGACGCGGAAGGAATCCCTAAAACACGATCTGAGTGTAACATAAGGAAGTAGTATTGGCATCATCATTTTCTCCCCCAACGTGCAGATCCTAAAGAGGGTACACAGAGAAGTGAGACAGAATCCCGGCCCTTGGGGAGGTTACAGTGGAGAACCCACTGTCTCCTATAGTAGCCACGAGCCCACATATGCCTATTTTAATTTAAAGTAGTGAAAGATAAATAAACCTTAACAGTCAGTTCCTCAGTCTCACCAGTCAGTAGCGACAGGTGCTCAGCAGGGACGGGAGCCTAGTGGCTAACACACCAGGCGGCACAAATAGGGAACATCCCCATCACTGATGAAAGTTCTACTAGGCAGCATTGCTACCACGCAGAAGGTGGTCTCAGGCTACACCCCAAGCATCAGCACCTGCATCGCCTGATGTACGTTCACGTTTTTTTGATTTTGCAATAATCCTACATCCATACATACATAATCCATGTTAAAGAAGGAAGAAGCTCAGAGCACTGATTTCAAGCAAATGGAACAATACCCTCCATCTCGTTCTGCAAGATCCTTTTTCTTCTTAGCAATCCGTGTTGGAGAGCCTCCTCCCCACATTTAGTGGTTCAAGGGAGACGTGGCATACGGAAAGAGTTTGACATGAAGGAAATTCAACAAAGTCCGGGACTGTCCCGATGGCCCAATCCAAGTACACCCATAGCCCGTGGGCTATGCGTATCGGCTAGCTAAACTATACAGACGGACTTGGTGCCGATGTCCCAAAATATACAAGCGGGGACCGCACAAGGAAAGAGTCAAAGGCACTGGGGTATATTTGAGAAGTGACAGCACCTATCTGTGGGCTCGAATTATGAAACCGGGTTAGCTGGGTTTTCTAT
>CM052804.1:6491079-6567724 GCA_028533885.1 Nasua narica | reverse complement strand
GGGTATGGTTGTGTGCACGGGACAGGAGACCGGGGCTTGCACAGGGCTCCTCCTGGGGGGAGCAGGAAGCTCTACCCAGATTTTGCAAGAAGCTTTGTAATGCAAATACTCTCCAAGACGTCAAAAAGGCGCATTCACCTGAGGTGCCCTCTCCTCCCTCCCTCCCTCCCTCTCTCTCTCTCTCTCCCCCTCCTCCTCCCTCCGGTCATTTCTTCCATTCCAGGGAGCAGGTCAGATGGATGGGAGATGTGATTGAGCAGTGCTGGGAAAATGCCTGGGCCCCACCCCACTCCTCCCATCCCCAGTAAGGGGGAGGGACACACGGCGCTCCCCTTGCAACACTGATGCTTTGTTTGCTGGCGGTTCTGAAATCAGCCTCCTCACTTACCTCACCCAACACTGAAAATTCTGTCCCCTCCTTCTCCTTCACTGCGGAGGGGGGAAGAAAGCGGCAGGAAGAAGGAGTAGCTAATAACGGCCCACATTCATACCTAAGCTTCCCCCCACTACAGAAGCTTCCCCCCAATTATTGCCCTTCCCCCCCATACAGAAGACAGAATTGGCTTAGAGAGGGCTGAAGAATTCGCCCAAGGTCATGTGGTGGGCGGATGCCCGAGCGGGCTTTGAATACGGGTTATTCTGTGCAACCTGCTGATTTTCCCCAGACAAGTGCTGCCTCCCCGCGTGCCGGACGTCAGACCACCCGAAGGAACGGCTGTCCAGCGACGAAATATCAGGGGGAACGAAGGAAGAGGCTCCAGCTCGCGTTCCGGGTCAGCCCGTAATTACCAGAGCCGAGGTTCCCTGTGGGAACATGAGGGGCTGGCCTTACCTACAGGTTGCTGATCACAGGCTCCAGAGAAAGGGCCCAGGTGACAGAATAACAAACCATCACATTTTAATTCCTTTAGTCAATTAAATAGTTACTGATGAGCCTTCCAAATCAACCCAGACATTGCTAAGGAACTCGTGCATTGTTTCTTTTTATATATATGGAAAGGGAGGCCCAGAGAAGGTAAGCAACTCCTCAAGGACACACAGCAGAGCCGGTGCAGATGAGAAAACTGCGCGTTCAGAGACAGAGTGACTTGCCCAGCGTCACCCAGACGGGGAGCGGCAGAGCTGGGCCCTGAAGAGCAGGGGTGTGTGTGTGTGTGTGTGTGTGTGTGTGTGTGTGTGTGTGTGTCTCGTTCCATGCTTTTCACCATCTGAAGCCACCTTGGAAATTCAACACAACACCGTCAACAACAATATTTTTATTTATTTGTTTTAAGATTTTATTTATTTGACAGACAGAGAAAGTGAGAGAAAGCATGAGAGGAGAGAAGGTTAGAGGAAGAAGCAGACTCCCCGTGGAGCTGGGAGCCCGATGTGGGACTCGATCCCGGAACTCAAGGATCATGACCTGAGCCGAAGGCAGTTGCTCAACCAACTGAGCCACCCAGGCGCCCCAACAACAATATTTTTAAATGGAAAGATCACCTCCTTAATCATTGTTTTATCTGGCAAATTGACCTTGAACCTACCTGTTTTCAAAAACCATCTGAGAAACAGGATATTGAACTAGACCTATAACAAGAGATCGAACTAGTAATTAAAACAAAACACACAAAGTAAAGCCGGGGGTCTGATGGCTTCACGGGTAAAAGCTACCAAACATTTAAATCTTCACAAATGTCTAATCCTTTACGAACTCTTCCAGAAGCCTTGTTACCAAGAAAAAAGAAGGAAAATTACATAACAATACCCCTTGTGAATAAACATGCGGAAATCCTTGACAAAATGCTAACAAACCACATTAACAAAAAAATGATCTTACACTAGGACCAAGTGCGATTTTTCACCCCAGGAAGGCAAAGTTGATTTAACATAAGGAAATCAATCAGTGCAATTCACTATATGAATTGAAAAGGAAGGCAGGCAGGCAAGCAGGGTACCTGATCATTTCAGCTGACACAAAAAAAGCATTTGACAAAATCTAGAACTTTTTCCCTAACAAAACACTCAACTAACTAGGAATGCAAGGGACTCCCACAGCCTGACTAAGGCGGTCTATGAAAAACCCACAGCTAAGAGCATACCTCGGGGTAAAAGACTGGATGTGTTGGGTCAGGCACAAGACAAGGATGTCTCCTCTCACACCTGTCCTCGACATTCTGCTGGAGGTTTAGCCACGGCAATGAGGCAAGAGAATAAAGGTATCCAGATGGGGAAGGAAGTAGTAAAATGATATCTATTTAAAGTTGACCTGGTAATAACAGGTCAATGGCACCTCAATGTTGGTGAGGATATGGAGAAACTGGAGTGCTCAGCCGCCACTGGGGAGAAAGGAAAATGGTGCAGTCACTTTGGAAACAGTCCAGCAATTCTCCTATGATGACACATTGTTGCCATAAGACCCTGGCATTCCACCGCAAGGTATCTACCCAAGAGAAGTGAGAACGTATGTCCACATGAGAAAAACTTGGACACGAATATTCATCACAACATGAGTCATAATAGCAAGAAGTAGCAATGGCCCAAACATCCATCGACAGATGAATGGATCGATAAAATATATGTTTATACAATGGAATATTATTCAGCAATGAAAAGGAGTGAAGTTTTAATACATGCTATAGCATAGAGGAACGTCAAAAACATGCTAAGAAGTCAGACACAAAGGGCACTTGTGGTGTGATCCCATTTGTATGAAACAGGCAAATCCATAGAGACAGAGAGTAGGTTGGTGATGGCCATGGGCTTGGGGGAGACGCGGAACTAAGGAGAGAAGGGAAACATAAGTCTTTCCTATGGAATGAGACACTACATCTGAGTGATGGCCTGGCTATCTTCTGGCGTTCCCTCTGAACCTTGCCAATGAAGGCACATTTAGGAAACCCTGCAACTTCACTGTCACCTAGAGTGATAATGCCATAAAACCAGTATCACTGAAAATATGTAAACCAGTTGGGATACATATTTAACGGCAAGTGGTAAGACCCAGAAATTCCTAACGCGAGCCAGGAACTGAGAAGTCAGTCTGCCCTCCATTCCTGGCCATCTGAATTCCCCTCCACTGAGGTGCACTTGCAAACATGCCCTTGATTTCATGTTAATCGTGTCTTGCACTTCTAGTCCACCATGGGACTTCTGGCTCGGCATTCAGAGCTCACCACTAAAACGAAGGGCAGGGGGCAACATTCCTTCCTGATCTACAACGTGCAGCCTCCATTGCCAGGAGAAGCCACCTTGCCACCATGCCAGCGACCAGCCTCAGGACGAAGGTGACGCTGGGGCTGGGAGAACCCGGGTCCCTGATGACATCATTGATCCACCGAATCGACCAGTCCTAGAGTCCGTCCTACCTGTGAGCTTGCTATGTGATGTCGTACGAGTCTCCCTGCTTACAGGAGTTAGCAGGATTTGTGTGACTCGCACACAGAAGGCATCCTTGACCGATGACCACTCGTGCCGACGACACCAGGCTGAAGTCAGCCCACGCTGGGACTGACTCTACGGTGTGATCTTCAAGTAGTCACCCAACCTTTCTGGACCCGTTTACTCCATCTCAAACATGGGAATAATTTTTCCCATCTGTCCTTAGTTTGCAAGATGACTCTGAAAACCAATGAGATGCAAAGGGTCTCTAGAAACCTGAGCGGTGCCAGGATCTAGGGATCACAACGTCTTCCCTCTTTGATCTTAAACCCTAAGTGGCTTTGCAACACCGTTTTGCAAATATTACATCATGCAAACTTCACGTCAACACTTTGAGGTGATGGTACTGTTATTCCCATTTTTGCAGATAAGGAAACAAGGTCAGGCGTGTTGAGTGACTTGCCCAAGGTGACGAAAGCGGAGGCTTGAACCGGTGTGATCTCATTTATGATCCATTATCGTACACCCTCAATCACCACCCTATCAAAGAGCTAAGGCGCATCCATCAGCAATTAGAAAATGATGACATTGCCAATTACCTGATTTATTTATCTGCTTAACTGATAACTTCTATTAAATTGTGAATACGTCAAACGGCGTTTGTGGAACCTAGTAAAGTCTTTTAATGTTGATTACTTTGCTTCTAAAAATAATTGCTGTTGGACAATGCCTGTGATGAATGTTAATTTGCTTCGTACTCCTCCCTTCTTTAAGAATCACTCCTCTTCCTACCACATGGAGAAAGCAGATCTGCAACGAGAATGAAGCTCATGTGCAGACCAAAGCAATGTCATGCGTGTTCTGCACATAGACCATATCCTTCCCAACCTGCCTTTTGATATCTCAGTCTTTTGTTTGGGTTTATTTCTTTGCCCCCAATCCTTCCAGTAGATTCCTCTTTGGGCCCATGCTAGTTCCATGTGGGTGCCAATCCCTTGCAATGAAAAAGGTTATGAACTCCCAGAATACGTGCAAAGGGGTCGCGACCAGAGAGTGATGGCAACCACCGAGGCGGGACGGCAAACGTCACATGATGGGCACACATGCATTTTAAAACAGACGGATACTTAGAGGGTACCTTCTAGCTAGAAATCCGCCAAGTTTTGGAAGAAGTTTTAATAAACTGGAACAAAAAAGCAAATGTTCCTGCTCGGAATCCCTTTCTGCTGAGGGGCTGCTGGTTCCACTACAGGTGGCTCGCCAGAGACAAGAGCGTCTCCTACGGCACCGTGGAAAGAAGGTAGAAGCTGCTCAAAAGAAATAGCTTTGACTTCAGACAGGAACTCATCTCAGTGTTAAGAAGAAGCTTTGAAGTTGCCTGGCCAAGTCAGGTACAGGCACAGAAATGACAGAGAAGAATCTAGAAAAAGATCAAGAATCGATCCATTAATGTTCAGAGTGATGGCGAATCCTAGAAAATGTGTGAATCGTTTCAGCTTGTAGAGCCTTTGTCAATTGCAACGATCATTTGTCCACTTCTTAGACATTCTCTGTTGATCAGGAATATCATCCAGAAGAGAAAGAGAAAGGATGTATTTGGTGTGTCCCTGACTCTGGTTTTTGTATTATTCAGGGTCCTGATAGGATAGAGATGGCCCAGCCCAATTACGGGGTTGACGAGAGTTTAAGGCAGGGACTGGGCACAAGGGGACGGGTGAGGCTCAGGGAAACCGATGAGGGAGAGTGCAGGGTTTCGGCACCAGCCAGTGGTGAGGCATGACCCCCACTAAGCCAGAGGAGACAGGGGGAGCAATGGTTTCCAGCATCTAGAGAGGGCAGCTACCCAGAGAAACCCCCTGCCGACAGCTGTGGCTGCTTTCCTGATAGGATCACGACAGGCCAAGGGAAGAGATCCGGCCCCATCCTCGTTCCCCCCACCGGGGAAGCGTTAGAGTGGAAAGCCAGTGAGAGATGGCAGCCCTGCCTTCCTCTTTGAGCTCTAGAACTCCATTTCCTACCGGCTCTGGGGTACGTGCTCCTTGGGGGTCCTGCTGGCTTCTCACAGCCAACACATCCAAAACGCCACTGCTCATCTTGCTGCTCAATTTCCATCCTTCGCCGGAACCTTCCCTGACTTGGTATGTTTCTCCAGCTCTGTCCTCCTGGACACCCAGGCTAAGAGCTCAGCACCCCTCCCCCCACTGTGGTCTCCCTGGTTCTTCCCCTCTCCCCACCTGACCGCTCACCATCTTGCCCACCCTTTCTCATTGGCTTTTATCTCGGAGGATCCCCTTCTAACTGGTTTCCACATCGCTAATATCTTCCCCTTTAAATGCATCTTAGGGGCGCCTGGATGGCTCAGTGGGTTACAGCCTCTGCCTTCGGCTCAGGTCATGATCTCAGGGTTCTGGGATCGAGCCCCACATCGGGCTCTCTGCTCGGCGGGGAGCCTGCTTCCCCCACTCTCTGCCTGCCTCTCTGCCTACTTGTAATCTCTCTGTCAAATAAATAAAATAAAATCTTTTTAAAAAATGCATCTTATACACCATAGCCTCGTTAATTAAAACCCAACGCGGATCTTGATTCATCCGCCCACGACCTAACTGAGCCAGCCCCTCTTTGTGTCCCCAAATATGCTCCACGCTTGCCTGCCTGCCTCAGTTTCTCTGCTTTTCCTTTGCCTAGAGGAGGGACCACCCTTCACCATTTCTTCCTGGAGCCTAACCTCCCTTCATGCTACCAAAGACTCTGATCTTTTCCTTTCTGCGCTCTCCTGGGATATTTTGTCTGCACTTCTTTTAGGGCATACAACCCGTTTGATTTCATATAATAACGATTTTATATAATCCATGAGAATTCTTTCCTCTTTTCCTTATCACTTTATAAACTTGAGAGCAAGAATCATGCCTCTTCCTTTCTATCGTTTCCTAGTACCTAGCCAAGCGGCTGGCATGGTGTAGATATTTTAATCCCCCCCACACTGAATGAGTGGATGTGACCATCACTTGGGAGACTTGCCAAGGACCAAGGGGGCAACATATTTCTTGGTCTGTCTCTCTGGTCTCCACAGTAATACGGATCAAGTTCAGCCCTAACGAGCTCCACATTGATGGTGGCCCATATGACTAAGCTCGTAATATACTTGAACTGCTTTATGGAAGCACTTTTCAAAGAGCTTTAGAGCATAGCCAGGCCCACAAGGTTGGGAATAGATAGCTGGAGATTTATTGGATCGTTAAATGAACTGGGGCACAATGGGCATTGTGTTCATCTACTCAGTGAGAGAGAGAGACCCAGGGCACCTAACCCTCCCCATGGTAAAAACCAGCCCTCAGGCTTCTTGTCATCTGCCACTCACCAAAAAGTGCCCCTCGAGGTTTGGAGGAGGCAGCGGGAAGAGTCTGAAAGCCTCGAGTCCACCCTGGTGGGTGTAGGTGGGAGGGGGATGGGGGTGGCGGCGGAGGGGAGAAGAGAGCAATTGTCAAAAGTGCAGTGATTTAGTGTCTGTCTCTTTCTTCCTCCCTCCCCCCCTCCCTCCCTCCCATCACCCTGCCTCCTGCACAAGGAACTATTGAGAAGGGACAGAACAAACGTTCCCTTATGCAGCTCCCACGGCGTCGCCGGGTTTGTCGGAGACAGCTGCCTGTAGCACGCTATGGTTACTCATTACCCGGGGTTCCCAGGCAGGAAAAGGAGCAAACTTAATAGACCCGAACTAACCCTCAGCGCAAATACTCCAGCTGTAAATAAATAAATAAGTCAGGTGTACCAGGGCTCAGCGACCGGGGTGGGGGAGGGGTGGTGGTGCGAGGGGGCCGGGATGGGAAAAAAAACAAGTCTCTGCAAGGGGAGGGGGAGGAGGAGGAGGAAGGCGAGCTCCCTTTGGAGAAAGGACAGAGGGGCGCTTGTGCTGGTGCCCGTCCTTGCCTGCGGCGTGGCCTCGGGTCTCAGCGGGCCACTCACGGACCGCGCAGAGAATGAGGACTTTGAGGCAAGAGAAAAGAAAGCCCCATTTCGCCAGCTGCCGTGCCCAGCTCTCTGCAGCCCGGCTTGCTTCTTGAAATTACCAACTGCCAATGTTTGGTGGTGGGAGAGGCTCTGTGAGGTCGAGAATGAGCTAGGCTTTCCTCCTGCCCCCAAAGCGAAGGCCCCATCCTCTGCCACCAAGAGGCCCACCAAACAGATGGGGAGGGCAGGGGTGGATGGAGAGGGTGAAGGGATGAGAGGGAGGGCAACGGTGGACACGAAGACAGCCGTACCCCCCCCCCCAGTTTAAAAATATCGATACCACTGGTTCTCAACAGGGGCATCTGCCCCCCTTCGCCCAGGATCCATTGGGCAATGTCTGGAGACATTTTTCGTTGTCACTCCTGGCGGGGGGGAGGCTGGGGGGTGGCACTAGCATCTGGTAGAGATCTCGATGCTGCTAAACACCCTCCAACGCAGAATAGCCTTCCACGAGACACGACGGTCCAGCTCCGCACGTCACGATGCTGACCGTCCACCTCCATCCCCGAGCCCCGTCCCCAACCGCAGCCACCTCGGATTTTATAGATGGCATGGGTCAGCCCACCAGCCCGTAGCAGTTCCATAACGCCCCCTGCCCTGTCCCGCTCTTCCAGAGTGACTGAGAGAGGAAGATGCTAGAACCGCACATGCAGTAAGGCACCCCATCTCCTTTGGAGCCACTCGGGAACCGAGCCACAGAGCAAACACAGCCCCCCGCCCCGGGGGCGGGGGAGGAGGCCCCCCAGTGGCAGTGGCATTCCGCAGTCACTGCCTGATCATTGAACAGCCACCCGGAGGAACTTTGGGACCAAGGGGGTGCACCACCTATCACATTGTCTCCAAGTCTCTGCCGACTTTGGGGTCCAGGGAGGCTGCGTCTGGGGTTATTTTTTTCCTACTGAATTTATTGCTCCCTAGCCACACGATCTCACACGTGACTCTCCCCCTCACGGGGGCCTCAATTTAATAAAGTCAGCGTGGGCAGGGACGGTCCCCCGTCGCCCTCTGAAGACCACTATGAGGTTTAACGGGCTCTTTCTGGAGTGTAAAGTGCTCCCAGCGGACCTCCTACCGAGATGAAGCCTGGCCCACTTCCTGTGGCCAAGTGTGCAGTAAGCGTGGACAACATCAAGGGCCAGGATGAGATTTGTTTTCCAGCGTGGCTATGGCAACCAAGTGCTGGCGGTCCAGCACAAGCCTCGGCAGGTTCCAGGAAGACCATCCTGCCTGCCCTTCCCCCACGTCGATCACCACTTCTGCCTGACAGAGTTCTCTTGACTCCGGTAGCCTTTGGGTGGAGACGTCAGACGCGCACGTGGCAGCTGGGCAGCTGGCCCACCTGACTCAGACTCGAAGGGTCAGGGTAAGCTGATGACCCACCTGCCACCTCCAGGGACCCCAGAGCCTTGCTTGATGGCCCATCAGACTGAAAAGAAAGCCTGCTTGGAGCTTCTTCCCTTACTCCTACAGCGGACGCCTGCTTCCTAAATCCCCCAAATGCCCGATGGCGACTTACTGCCACCATAAAGCAATGAGGGGCCCCTATCACCCTTCAGTCAGCCCCGCCTGCCCTTCACCACCGGTTTGTCAAAGCCGCCCCTCCCTTCCCCGTTGTTAGCTCGACGCTTGCTTATCAGCTGCTGGAGACAGAAGTCTCTGGTTTAATTGCGGCAAATTAATTATTGAACTCTACAGCCTGCCTCCCCCCATGCACACATGACAATAACCCCTATTCAAAGCCAAAGTGGAATCCATGGTCATCATAGACTAGCGAGGGGGAGCTCGTCCAGTCCCAGCCCCAGAGGGAGCTCCAAGCAGTGGAGGGAAGGTCTCCTCCATGAAGCCTCTCCCAACCCTTCTGTTCCCGGTAGCTCCATGCAAGAGTGACTTTGTAACAACACAGGCTGCTTCAGGTTCTTGCTTGCAGATCAATAACTGATACTGCCACATAACTCACCAGGTTATTTCCCTGGATCTGAAGAAGCCCCTGAGTCTGGTTGGGAGCAGGTGCTTAATCTGTGCTGAATGGATGAATGAACACAGATGAGCAATGTCTCCAACCCACCCCCATTTGTTCAATGATAGCTGAAATAGACACAAAATAATAGACATAACTCACTGCATGTACCTGACAGGCACTGTTTCCAGCACCTTTTTCTCCCAACTCCGAGGGAGGCATTGCGGCCATTAATTTCTCTTTACTGATGAGGAAACTAGGGACTGGGTTAAGTCACCTGCCCAAGACCCTGGTGAGCAGCGAACCAGGATTCAAACCCAGACGGAGTCCCCATGCCTGCAGATCACGGCCTCCCGCTTCCGTGTGGCTGTTGTTACTCTTACTGCGACAGTACGACGAGCACCCGGAATCCAGCACCCAGCTTAATGAAGAGCTAGAGCACGACCAAGACCACTGCGGTTCCCTCCCCAGCTGTCCGGCTGTCCTTCCTCCTCCCCGGATGGACAGATACACCCAATCCTGTGGATCGTTCCTTTCATTTTCGTTGCGGTTGTAGCACGTCTGTGCGGATCTCTAAACAGCACGCCGTTTTGTTGTTGAACCTCGTTCAAGTGGTCTTACGTTCCATAGAGTCCACTGCTGCCCTCCCTTGAAGTAGTGAACATATTTTCTGAGATTTTCTTCTCTGTTCCTCTACTTTGTATGCTTTTCTTCGCTCTAACACTCCCGGGTATAATCTATGCTGTCTTAATTTATATTTAAGAATATATCGTTGGCAAAGAACTACAGTTTACGAAAAGAGTTCCTCATCCATCAGTTCTTTTGGGTATGTAACCCTTGCCTCCTCCTTTTTATAACAACGTGGAAGGCTCTCTACAATGAGGACCATAAAATAAAGGGGGACCCATGGGGGCTGACACAGGGTGTCTGGGCACTTCGGACAGTGCCCAGGTCATTGGGCATCCAGGTCAGTATCTCTTGGATGTGTCAGGGCCTGTGAGATGACAGCACAGGACAGCAGTGTGGTTAAGACTGGGCTTTGGAGCCTGTCTTGCGGGGACTGAATCTCCCCTTATTAATACAAGTTTGGGCACAACAGCGTCACAAACATTGGAATGCTCTTGTCTTCCAGTAAGAGGCATCTACTCCCACATTTGCAGACCTGCAGGTTGACTGCGGTTCTGCCAAACTGGGATGGACTCTCCTGGGCAACTTTACCTGACATTGCCTGTTGGATGAATTTGGACCCTGGGTCATGGGTTGATATCTACAGTTACCTAATGCTGCCTGAAACACTACCCAACAACCTGATGGCTTACAACAAGAGTTTCTTTCTGATGATGATTCTTGGGGCCAGCTGGGCAGATCTACTGACCTTGCCTGGGCTCCCTCATGTGTCTAAGGTCCAAGGTGGTCTCACTCACATGTCCAGCATCGGGGGCTGGCAATCCTCTGGGGATCACTGTTTCTCTTTCACGTGGCTTCATTCATCAGTAAGCTAGACAGACGTTTGTACAACATGGGGGGCTCAGGCTCCCAAAAGAATGAGAGTCTAATGAGCAAGGTCTGTTAAGGGCCCTGGAATCCACACATATCCTTCTGGCCACACTCTCCTGGTCAGAGCAAGTCACAAGGTGGCCAGCCCAGGTTCAAGGCAGGCAGGGCAGTAGAAACAGGCTTCCCCTCTTGATGACACAAATGGCAACTTCACATTATAAAGGAGCATGGATTCAGGGTGGCGTGATTCATGTGATGGGGCAAGGCAGAGAATTAATTATCAACATGATCTACCATAGCTCGGTTCAGATCCGCTCCACTTGTTTTCTTCTCTGGATCCAGAACTGAAGGGCCAGTAGAGACCTGGGATATGCTCTTCTTGAGGTAGATCACAGGAAACCAAACCAAGCCAGACCCTGAAGCCTCCTGCTCCTGGCACGGTCGCTGACATTCCATCGGCCAAGGCAAGTGATATGGCCAAGGCCAACATCCACGGTGCAAGAATAGTGGGAAGGGGTGGGGAGTATATATGAACAACACGGGAACCCACACTATGATAGGCCTGCTGCTATGTACAATATTTAGTCCTTGCCTGAAAAACATGGGGTAACTAGTCCCTTAGAATTTCAGTTGTTCAGACAGAGTGACTCAATAAACTCATCCTGGTTTGCCTGGGACTCTCTTGGTTTTACTTTTTTTAAAAAAGATTTTATTTATTTATCTGAGAGAGACAGCACGAGCAGGGGGGTAGGGGAGCTGCAGAGAAAGAAGGAGAAGCAGGCTTCTCGCTGAGCAGGGAGCCCGATGTGGGGCTCAATCCCAGGACCCTGGGATCACGACCTGAGCCGAAGGCAGACGCTCAACCGACTGAGCCACCCAGGTGCCCTGGGATTCTCCTGGTTTTAGCACTGAAGGTCTCATATCCCAGGATATCCCTCAGTCCTGTGTGATGGTTTGGGGACCAAAGACCTCAACGAGCCCCTCAATTTTCCCAACAACCCCCAACTAGGTATTATGAGGTTGATGATTTTCCGTACACCTTTGGAACAAAAAGCAACTTCTCAGCAGCTACACACACAGCCGGTGGGAGAAACTCTCTCCAGCAATAGTCTCCAACTGCCCCACTTCTCCCCAACCCCCTACCTCCTAAGCCCTTCCCTCCTGAGGTCCTTGCTTCTTGGTCTTTATAAATGGCCCTCTGGAGGAGAACAGGCGCTTTGTAAAGAGAGAAACTGAGGGGGCGCCTGGGTGGCTCAGTTGGTTAAGCGACTGCCTTTGGCTCAGGTCATGATCCCAGAGTCCTGGGATCGAGCCCCACGTAGGGCTCCCTTCTCAGTGAGAAGCCTGTTTTTCCTTCTCCCTCTGCTTGCCTCTCTGACTATTTGTGTTCATTCTGTCAAATAAATAAATAAATAAATAATTTTTTTTAAAAAGACAGAAACTGAGGTCCAGAGCAGTTAAAGCAGGCACCTGCTGATGAGGAAATGAGGAGCTCTCAGGCCAGGGTGGAGCAGAGAGTGACTGAGGAAAAAGTGGGGCTAACCTCTGCAAACAGAGGAGCTGGCCTACACATAGGTGGAGCCCCCCCAGCACAGCCTGGCACAGCGTGGCATGGTCCCAGGGGTGGCTGGGAGTGTCTGAGACTCGCCACTGCGCTTCCCACCCTTCCGTAACTTCAGACCTTCGGGAAAGGGCCCTGTGCTGACCCACTGGAGCCGGATCCCCGTCCTGCGCTCTGTCTGACTTGCCTGCTGTGTGACCTGTAGCAAGCCGCCCAACCTCTCTGGGCCTCAGCTGCTGTGCGCATGGATCAGCCCCTGACCCCCCCAGGACCCAGGGGGAAGGCGGACAAGAGAGCCGCACGTTGGAATGGAAGGGCACTGAAACTGGAATTGGAACACCAGATCCCAGTTATGCGGCTCCATTTAAAAGTCGCCCATCTTCTGGAAGCTATGTTTGCTCTTGAGAGTGAATCGCAATTCTTGTCTTATGCCTTAGTCACTTCAGGCTGCCGTGACAGAATACCGCGGACTCGGGGGTGGGGCTTAAACAACAGACATTTCCTCCCCACAGCTCTGGAGGCTGGAAGTCCGAGGTCAGGTGCTGGAGAGGGCTTTCTTCCAGGCTTGCAAGGGATGCGTTTTCGGGGGTGCTCCCGCGGCAGGGAGAGAGGGCGCGCAAAATTTCTGTCTTCATCTTCTGATGAGGCC
Source organism: Nasua narica (assembly GCA_028533885.1). NCBI lineage: Eukaryota > Metazoa > Chordata > Mammalia > Carnivora > Procyonidae > Nasua > Nasua narica. The sequence goes on along the minus strand of CM052804.1, from coordinate 6,554,692 downwards.
ACCAATCTTGTTGGATTAAGACACAAGCCTCACTAGACCCCGACCACCTCCCTGAAAGCCCTGTCTCCAAAAAGTCACGCTGTGGGTCAAGGCGTCAACACACGCATTTCAGGGGCACAATTCAGTCCACGGCTCTGTGGGCTTCTCGCCATCATTGGACCACATGCGACAGGCACGCGACCCAGCTCAGTCATCTGAAAGGCACGCCCACACCAGAGAGAGGCGGGTGTGGGGCTTGGGGGCGGGACGGTTAAGCGGTGCGTGCACCGACGGAGATGGAACTGATGGGGGCGGGGCCAACGATGCTGAAAAGCCCTCACGATTTCCCCCCAGTTTTCTCAGGGAGTCCCAGCTCCCGAGGCCTGGGATTGCCACTCCGGAACCCCCGTCCTGGACCCTTCCGAGGGCATCTAGAGGCCTTCTGATCGGAATGTTTTCCAAATACTCAACATCTGGAAGGACCTGTAACAAAGGCCCCCTTTGTGCAGCCGGGAAACAGGCGGCCAATAAAACAGTGCCAGACCCCACAGAGCAGGGAAGGGCAGGGGCGCGGAGTGGGTGAGGGAGGAGGGTGGATGGGGGGCCGGGGGCGGGGGGCGGGGTGGGCGGTGAGGGAGACCTGGGTGAGCGTGAGGTCAGCAGGAGGTGTGCCTGGGGCTTCCCTGGTGCTGGGTGCTCTTCTAGAGCTCTGCCTTGAGCGCCTTCGGCATAGACGAGGAGACAGACGAGGTGGTCACAGGGCGGCAAGTATCCGGGAGGCTCCGTGCGGGGGGTACGGAGAGAGTGAATGGGTACGGGAGAGATGCAGGAGTTCACACAACGACACGAGAACATTCTTCAGGTCTGGACAGGGCGAGGCAGAGGAATCATCCCTGCTGGAATGTTCAAAGGGGACACTGTCCAACTCTGTTTCTAACCAGCTTTCTTCCCCCACTTCCTTGGAACCGTGTGCTCGGAAAGCAGGCACCGGCCCCCTTGCAGAAACCTCCTCTCCCTTTGTTCCAGCAGGTGGCTGTGCACCCGAGTGTGCACACCCCCAGGGGTTGGCAGGATCCTGTAATAACAGACCACGGAACACTGTGGCTCGTCCCACACATCCTGCAACAACCAAGTGCACCCCGCCGCTGGCCCCCATGTGCCTGCAGCGCCGAGGCGGTCCAAATACACGGGGCGGGGGAGGCGGGCGGGGAGGGAGGCCCCTCTGTGCAGAGCTCCTTGGAGACTGAAGGCCCCTTACGCCCCGATCCCTGCCAAAAAGCCAGGAATGGAGCACTGCCTCCTGCTTCTTTCAAAAAGCACCTGACGGTGAGTTCAGGCAGGGCTTACAGAAGCTGGCAATCGCGGGACTGGGATGAATCTCAGGGATCTGGTCACAAGTGCGAAGGGGGTGGACCACCTGGGTGGGGCTTATTAAAAATACAGATTCCCAGGCCCTGTTCCAGACCCATCCAACTCATGTGGTGGGGCGGGGGGTGGGGGGAAGGGTGCAGGAACCTGGGAATCTGCTAAATTCTATGGCTGATTTTTATTTATTTTATTTTATTTTTTAAAGATTTTATTTATTTATTGGAGAGAAAGAGAGAGAGAGCGCGCGAGTGAGAGAGAACATGAGAGGGGAGAAGATCAGAGGGAGAAGCAGACTCCCCGTGGAGCTGGGAGCCCGATGCGGGACTCGATCCTGGGACTCCGGGATCAAGACCCGAGCCGAAGGCAACCGCCTAACCAACTGAGCCACCCAGGCGCCCCACTATGGGTGATTTTTAAATGCCCATTCAAGTGTAAGAGCATTGGTCCGGATCATGACCCAGCCTCCAGGAACACAGCATCTACAAATTGAGGGCACATGGGGCTTCCTTCGATTCTTAGACACCCCGAAGGCTTCCCCTCTCTCAGCATTCACCAAGTCCCTTCCCACTCACATTTTTACACCTGATCTCACCTACATAAGTCTCCTTCCCCTGGACGTTTATTGAGCACCAACGATACACAGGGTAAGTTCACTGCGTACTAGCTTAGTTAACACTCCTCTGAGCTGCATACAGGATGGAGGCTGCTGGAGAAACAGGAGAAAACGAGGAGAAAGGAGCTGGTAGGAAAGGGGGCTGCAGAGGGAAGACATTCCCTAGGCACCTGACTGTGAGGAAGCAGTACGCTGAGCTGTTGGCGTGTCCAGGTTGTTTCCGGACAAGCAGAGACAGAGTCGTCAAAACTCAGAGGTGCCACGTTTGGAAAAATTTTATGAAATTCTACTCTTGTTTTTCTAGACCTTTTTGTGGCAAGGATTAGGCGTTTTCCGTATTTCTGACCAAGGAAATGTTACAGGAAGACCGCTCCTAGGAAATCTTTGGCTTTCCTGACAGACACGAGGGCTGCTGCTGGTGCTGACCTCCCCTCTCCTCTTCCAGCCTTGGGTAGTGTATTTGTTTCCAAGGGCTGCCACACAAACGACCACAGACTCAGCCGCTTAAAACAAGAGAAACTTCTTCTCTCACGGTCCAGAAGGCAGAAGTTCAAAGTCAAGGTGTCGGCAGGGACACATTCCTTCCAAAAGCTCTAGGGAAGAATCCTTCCTTGCCTAGTCCAGCTCCTGGTGGCTCCCAAGAGACCCTGGCTTGTGGCAACGTCACTCCAATTTCTGCCTCTGTCTGAGTGTGGGCTTATTCTAACTCTGTGTCCTCCTTTCTGCCCCTTAAGCTTCCAATGAGGCATCACCAGACACTGGGGGGAAGTCCCAAGCAGGACAAACAGAGACCAGAACAACAAAATGGGGTAGAGGGAGAAAAAAGAAACCCAGGGGAAACTGAGGCAGGGAGTGGCAGAAAACAAAAACATCACAAAACCTACTAACTCCTTTCGTTATCACCCTGGGAAAGACAGAAGAGAATATTGCATCCAAGAAGTGAGAAGGCCACAAGAAGGCTTATCACAGCAACATGAGCTCTTGGAAATGAAGAATGGGATCCCAGAAATTTAAAGAAAGTGGCAGAATTGGAAAATAATGTTGAGAGGCAGGGACAGAGAAGGACATGGTAAATATAAGAGGGGTGATCAGAAAGAGGGTCGAACCAGGAGTTTCAAGATCCACCAAATAACAACTCCAAGAGAGAAAGAGAAAAAATAGAGACGAAGAAACTGTGAGACAAATAATTTAAGAAAGTGGACACGTGTTTCCGGGGCTGAAAGTTTCATGTCAAGAGCCCAGCATGATGAATGAAACTGGATCCACACCGATATCCACCATCACGAAACTGGAGCCCATCAGGAATGAAAAGGAGACCTTCTGAAGGGGGAGGTAGAGGGGAAGAAAGGAGGGAGAGAGATCTCGTCCGAAAGACCAGAAATGTGAATAGCGTCAAACTATGTATGAGCGGCAGGGGCCTCGAGCTGGGAAGGGAGCATCGGCAGGGCCGACCTCCTTCTGGAGGCTCCAAGAGACAATCCACCTGCTGGCCCTTCCAGCTTCTGGCGGCCGCCTGTAGTCCTCGGTTCACCGCCCCTTCCATCCTGAAAGACTGTGACGAGCAGGCGACTCTTTGTCAGCACATCCCTCCAGTGCCCTCCCCTCCGTCCTCCACTCATGCGGACCCTGTGATGACCCGGGGCCCTTCCTGATATTCCAGGGGGATTGCCCCATCTCAAGGTCAGCAGACTAGGAAGCTTCATCCTGCTGGCAACCTTGCTTCTCAGGCCGGTCGCAGAAGATACTCGCAGGTTCTGGGGACCCGAACGCAGACATCGTTACCTGCAGTACTAGGCAGGATGCAGCTTTGTACAGAATCGGGGTCACTTGGTCTAGAAGAGGAAGAGGAGCCGTCAGGCAGGCACATGCTGAGGATTCCAGCGTGGAGTGGCACGGCGCGGGAGACAGCGTCCCCAGGGACACTGCAGGACCTCCCCCCCTGCCCACCCCGGGCTCCGATCCCAGGCTGAACCTGGAGCACACTTCCAGTTACACGAGAGAAACTTCTCCTTATTTGGTTAAGACACTGCAGGGAGATTTTTGCCATGAACGCAGACCTAAGGCTAAGAGAACTTTCACTTTTCAAGGTAAGAAAGAAATCGGTAGATAGTATCTGAAACCAAAATAAGGAGAAATGCCAGGACAAGCATGGCATTGGGAAATCAGAGGCAAATATCAAAAGAAACACATAATTGGAATTGAAAAAGGTATTCGTGGGGAGCAGGTTCACCGCTGAGGAAGAAGAGGGCAGAGCACGGTGACTCGTGACAAATGTTATCAGGGCTGTTTGATCGAGTAGGCGTCACTTACCTGGTACTTAATAAACTGACATTTTGATTTTTAAAATGATGAAATGGTTTTACGTATTTATGGCAACAACCCAGAAGGTTTCCGGGTGCCTCCCCCTCGACGATGCCCAGAGTTCCACTGCTCCCCCTCGAGCTGGAAAGGGCAGGGAGTCAGGAGAGGATCCAGAGCCTCCCAGCCCCCCACAAGATGCCATTTTTAGAAGCAGCGCTCAGAAGAGCAAGCTAAGGGAAGAAAAGCCAGGGGCCGGTTTCCAGGGAGAGGAGAGTGACCACAGCCAGTCCGCTCTGCACATCTGCTTCTCTACGCCCGGCCCCGGGGAACACAGCCAAGATCTTAATCACCCAGCGTCGCTCCGGCACGCTGAGCGTGTGATACACCTGTCTCCACCATCAGGCAAATGAGTGGGCTCACAGGCAGAGGCCTGCCCTGCCAAACAATGCTCCCCTTTGTCCCCGCCCAGAGTACAGGCTTCGCAAGGAAGCCAAATCCATCAGCACTTGTCAGGGCCCTCGATGAACACAATGCAAGTTATGATCCACATTCTCCAGCAAAGCCCCAGGCTTGCAGCGGGCAGCTCTCACTGACACGCAAAGTGTCAGTCAACTTAAAAGCCTGGGGTGGGGACCTGAGTAGGGGTGGGGCAAAGGGGGTGCGCGCTAGGCTCTCATCCCTAGAAGCCAACCAGGGCCAGAGAAGGTGCCCCTGAAACTCTGACACGTCCTTTCTCAAAACCAGCGCCGAGAGAGCTGCAGCAAGAAAAATCATTTTTCCAGGCGGGCTGAGGGCTCTTCTAGCTATGGTTAACAAACACGACGCAGTGCGCCTCCCCAGCTCCTGTGCCTGGCAGTTTAAAAACCAAAAGCAAAACAAAACAAAAAAAAACCTGTCTGGGAAGAGGGAAAACGGAAGGACAAATTTCCAAATAAGAGTCCCTACAAGTGCAACACCAAGCAGAAAGTTGTGCCACTGTCCTTTGCAGCCAGGGAGGTGGCGGGCTCCCTAGAAGCCGGGGGATTCTGTGGTCTGAGATCCCGGAGGGAGCGGGGCGCCACTGTCCACGTGAGTAAGCGTAGTTCTCGGCAAGTGCTGCAAACCATTCTTGGCCGTCCGATCATTCTGTCCGGTGCCCCCTCCCTTCCCACTGCCCATCCGCATGCTGGCTAGCCACTGGGCCAGGAACATAGTCGCCTTCCTCCGGCAGACAACTGTGCCACCGCGGACTCCTAGCTGGGCTCTGGCGCTCGGCACCAAGGGAGGGGACAAGCATGGAGGGTGTGTTCAAACCTGCTGTCCCTCTGCGTGGGGACATCGGCACAAGCTGCCTAGCCCATGGGGGCAAGTTCAGAGTTAGAATTAGGGCTGCTTGCGAGCCACCCTCCCTGGGTCTTACTCCCTGCGCTAACCCACGGGCTTATTTAGGGAAAGGAAATGAGCCAATGAATGAGTCTTGCGAAAAGCACCAATTCCTTTTAGAAATATGGGATATGTGAGCTAAATATCAAGTAAGATTTTGCTGTTTTTGGCCAAAGGCCACCACTCGACTTAAAGGGAGGGAATAGGTCACATGCGGTATTTAAAGCAAATTATATAATGTCACTTTTTTGGGGGGTGTAATCATGGTATCAGGGTTGTGTAAAAAATAAATCCTTTCCTTTTTTGAGATACATACTGATCTGTTTGTGAATAAAATGACACGTATGTCTGGGATTCTCTTCCTTCTTTTTTACTTTACTTTTTTTTTTTTTTCAAAAATAATGAGGAAGATGGAGGCGAAGGGGGCCAGAGCGGTTGGCGGCTACTGGAACCGAATGACGGCTATAAAGGGGTTCGTGACACCATTCTGTCTACTTCAGGTGCAGGTTCAAAATTCTCCATAATAAAATTTAAACAAAAACATTTAAAGATGAAAAACACAGAGGAAAGACCAAGTCTGCCAACATAAGACTTCTGTATGCGTCGTAAAGCAAATGATCAGATCTGGCCTTGCTTTGAAATTACAGCGCTAAAGCAGACTTGGTGGTTTTTCGCTTTTGTTTTGTTTTGTTGCTTTCGTTTTGACCAGACAGCAGCAGAAAGGGGAGTCGGCTCCTGCAGTGACCCGCCCATCATTTTTGGTGGGACAGCAGGGCAACATCCGGGGACATTCCATAACCCCCCCAAGTACTGCTGCTGCAGCGCCAGGCTATGTCCCAGCAGAGATCAGGTGGACTGAGGCCACGGAGCAGGAGGAAGGGCAGACTGGCCAGGTTTAAAGGCTGCAAAGTCCCACATAATCCCCTCGCCCACCCCCGTCACGGATCCCACGTAGCCTGAAGGACACTGTTAACCATTTCTGTGGGCTGTTTGCCACAGTCCCATTTTCAACTGGTGCTTTGCTCAAGCTGCTGCTGTCCACGGACTCTTGTCCTCTGGTTATTTTTGTCCTTAGTGGATGATACTGGTGGAGAGGAAGATTAGAGGGAATATCAAAAATCACCCGCCCACTCCCTGAATTGTCACAGTCACGTCCAAATGCACAGGAGCTCTCTCTCCTTCCGATTGGCAAGATCCTACCCTCCTTCTCTTATGTAGACATGTCATCCCCCGGGGCGGCTCGATTCCTCTTTACACCTGCCAACAAAATCCCTACGACGAGTGGGGCTAACCAATTCTCGGGGCCCAGGCAACACAGCAAGTCAATGACCCAGCAACAAGCAAGGCATCAGGTGCTTATGGGTAGCAGCCCCGGGGGCCAGACAGGTGGGACCCGCCTTCCCCATCAGTGAAAGTGGGGAGGAAATGAAAACGGGTCTCTCTGTGGGAGGAGCCGGGAAGTGGGTGGTGGTGACAGCCCCGTGCCCTACTTGTTGGCTGTGCTTTTCCAAACCACAAAGCCCTGCGTGGAACTCCCCTGCCAAGGCTGAGTGCCATCTCCCAGGCTATGAGCACCGTCATCTTACACGGACATGTAGGCAGCGCTGTGAATTCTGCAGGAGCTGCCTTCTTCAAGAGCCCTGCCTTTGCCCACAGCCAAGCCATCGGGCCGCTCGGGGCTACGGCAGCACAATTCTCCAATGGTGCCAATGGTCCCAGTCTGGATCCCTGTTGAGGTCCCCCTCTCCTTAATCTTTACCTGCCCCGCCCCCGCCCCAACCCTACCCTAACCCTAACCCTACGATGAGGTTAAACCACACGCCCGTCTTCACCCTTGTGTTTCTCAGCTGGGAAACGAATGTTCAGAAGGACAGAGCCTAGTGAGGAAAAGTTTGAACCCTGATGGCCGCGTCCTCCACTCGGAGGCTGTCACTGTGCCTGGTGCCTGGGTCTATCGAGAGCGGAGAGAGGTGGGAGCTGTGAAGATGATGAGGGGAAGCTGGCAGCAGAAAAAGAACCTTTCAGCACCTGCCAAACTGAGGGGGTTGCCAAGAAATTTACATCGGCCAAGAAGTCTACATGAAACAAACACACACGCCTACCTCGCCCCTCCTCCTAAGGTGCATAACCTACCAGGTAAAGAAACAGCTCTAGGAAGGAGAACAGTATAGGTTCATGAACCTTTCTAGTTTCCAGAGCCTGGTCCACTTTAAGCCCTACCAGATGACCCGGAAGTCTATGCATCTCACAGTTCCCTGACGATAAAGTTTGGGATCCAAAGCAAGAAAGTTAAGGCTTGATTCTGATCCACAAGGTTTTTGTTGTTGTTGTTACTGTTTTATTATGTGAGTCTATTTACACAAGGTGTGAGTGTACAGAGATACACATTAAGAAAATCCTGGGAGGTTGCTAGGTCTCTACGCTCTTACAGGTCTGGTAGTAGACCGCTGTTTGGTGATGGTTGACCCTGGGTCTCCCTTCTGTCCCTCTTGCCTGCAAAGGACAGCCGGTGGCTGAGACACAGAAGACCACTGCCATGAAATAGGCAATAGGAGCTGATCTGTAAGAGTTTCTAGTCCAAACCAAAGAGAGTGACTGACAACAGACACAGAGTCCAAGTGACCGGGACTCTGCAGTGTGTCTACTTAGCTCTGCTCTGCTAATGGGAGAAGACAGGGAAGGAGGGAGTAGATGTGCAGCTGATCCTCCCCAAGCACTCAGCATCCCCGGTTCCTACCGCTGGGTCACATGAAGAAGCCAAGGGTTGGCCACAGCTCTGACCCACGGTTTTAGGGGATTAGCCCACGAACATCCCTCCGAGGAGGACTGAAGACCAGGATCCCCAGGACTCGCAGGAGACAACCCATCTCTCCAGGTGGGTGCCCTTGACTTGAGTCACCCCCCTATTCATTCAGCACTCCCAATTTCTCACTGCAGCATTCTGAAGTGTATGTGCGAGAGAATGAAGTCACATCCCACCCACGCGCTCTGCTGCATCAATCTGGTTAGCCCGACTGGTGAAAAGGACGACTGTGAACGTGTGAAATCAACTCATGCGACCTGGGTTTAGGAGCCCAGAGAACACGGCAAAGGTGAGAGGATGTCACTCCTGTGACTCTGCTACATTATATAAGACTCCCTCTTGCTAGCACTCCCTCCCTGCAGAGGCTGGTTTGATGGAGTAAGCAGCCATGCTGGGAAAGCCCATGGGCCAAGAAATTGTGAGCGGCCTCTAGGAACCACAGGTGGCCCCTTGGAGCTAAGGGAAAGCCCACCGCCAACAGTCAGCCAGGAAGCTAGGCCCCCTGTCCCACAACTGCCCAGAACTGAATTCTATCAACCACCTACATGTGCTTGGAAGTGGACCCTTCCCCAGGCAAGACCCCAGAGAACACAGCCCAGCCAACACTCTGGCTGCAGCCTGGCGAGCAGACGATCCAGTTAAACCACGTCCAGACCCCTGATCCAGAGAAACTGGAACAAGGATATGGGTTGCTTTAAGCCACACAGCTGGTGGTAGTTATCCAACACTAGAAAACTAACAGTGACCGTCTCCCACCATGTGACTAAATACGACCGATGCCCACATGGAAAAAATCTATAGATTTCTGAACCAGTTATTTAAGAGATTAAGGTCTTTCTTCTTTTAACCTATATTATGGACTTGTTAGTAAATGACCAATTTTATATTCGCCATGATCTCACATAGTAAGTTTGATCGGCATTTTCACTGAATCAGCAGAAAGGGACCCGGTATGATGAAATAGAAACCTAAGTACTAATATTAAAACAGCTGATTGTTCTTTGCGACGGGACGCCCTCCACAGTGTGGTAGTGACCAGCGTGGACTGCGGACCCCAGTGCATACCTAACCCTAAACATCCAACCCTAAAGCTAAAAGGCAAGGTCGGAGAAGGGGGTACACCTCCAACACCCTTACTATACGCCTGGAAAGCAGAAGCAAACTATGCCTAAGGGTCTCCCCTCACTCTGCATGCTCCCCCCAGGCATGCCCTACATTTTCCTTCTTCCCTGACACATCCTAGACTTCTTGGAGGTCATGGCTCGCCGTCAGTGAAGGGACTTAAACCCCAGAGCTGACTCCTCATCGACTCTAAACACCCTAGACACATACTCCGCCCTGTTAGACAACAAAGCTACCGAAAGACTCATTGACATTGTGGTTCCAAGTTTGCCAGAGAAGGGTGAATACATCAGAGGAAATGCCAAGCAATTTCCGGTCTGATCTTTTAATCTGGGGAAGAATCTATCGGGGCAGGGATACAGGTCCCAAGATTTTCCCTGTGCAAAAAGAATCCTAGGCCTTTCCCTACGACATAATCCAGCTGCTCTTCTCACTCATCCGTCCATCTGCGTCTTCCGTGTCTTGGAACAGAGGGCATGGCCAGGTGCCCTAAGGACGCGTGGGGATCCTGAGGCTGAGCAGCCCCATCAGAGGCCGTACAGATTTCAGGGACAGCTCTTGGGGACAGACAGTAGCCAGGCAGGAATCCCTTTGCTATCAAGTCGCTGGCAAAGCCCAGGCACTTCCTTCACAGAAAGGAAGAGGGTTGAGTGGATCCCAAGGAAGGCTTAGGGTTGCTGTTTCCCTCCCTCCCTCACTGGTAGCCCAGGGCCAGCCTGCCCCCTGCTTCCTGCGGGAAAAAGGAAATCACTTCTTCCAAGTGCTGTTCTTTCTGCTCCGGGACAAAGAAGCACAATTTTGGGTAGTATTCCTCCTGCCTGTGAACACGCGGCCACCCCTCGTCACAGCTGCAGGGGCTGGGCTGTGTCAGGAAGAGGATCACAAAGTGAACTCACTCAAACTCCCGCAGTTCTGGAACCTCTAAGATGCCCTAGCACTGTCAAGCAGGTTCAGTTACAGCTCGGGCTGTACTTACAGAGGGGAACTTACCTTAAAGCTGGGGAGGCCTACACCGCAGGGTCACTGGGCTCAGGTGCCCCCTCCAAAGCCCTGTGCCTAATTGTGTGTGTGTGTCCTTTTATTTCCCCCAAACATCGCTCCTCAGATTGTATAAACTCCGGATCCCCCAAATCCGGGTCCACCCCGGCAAGGGACACGCCTGCAGACAGCAAGGAGTCCCTTAGGCAGAGCCAGGAATGGCCTTGCCCGAAGCCTGGCATGGCGAGTCATTGCAGGTGGGCGGCAGAGAGGGGCGGGTCCCAGCGCGTCCCGGGAGCCCCGTCCCCGCCCCGCGGCCCCGCCTTGCGCAGGTAAATAGCCGCCCGCAGCACGCGGAGCGGTCCTGGGAGCCGCCCCTGGCACCGCGCCAGGCGCCCGGGGGAGGCTGGCCCAACAGGCTCCCGGTGACCCGGCGCCCGCCGCGCCCCGGAACGTGCGCCAGCGCAGGCAGCCCAGCCTCACCAGGCCGGGCAGGCGGGTGGCACCTGCGAGCTGGGCGGCTGACCAGGGCACGTAGCCAGAGGGGAGAGCACTTGAGAGCTGGGGGAACCCAGGCCTGTGGCTTCCCAAGACCCTGTCGCGGGGCTGGCCCAGGGGCGCTTAAGTAAAAATTGGTGGAACTGTATACACTTATGGTCTGCGTCTTTCTCATACGTAAATCATACCTCAGCTTAGAAGGCAGGCAGGGGGGAAAGAAGGGCTCCTGGGCTCCCAGGTGCTTCCACCTTTCAGATTCAGCCACTTACTAGAGGGTGGAGGGGTGTAAACGTTGCACCTGGGAAGCTTTAGGGAGCAGGGTCTGGGAAGTCACTTTCTACTCCTCAGCGCAAAGCAGAACCAATCCTGCCACTGCCTGTCACCACCATGGCAAGAGTAAGACTTCCGGGACCTCACCTTCCTTGTCAGCAAAATGGGGCAATAGTAATATGGAAGTCGAGCTTTAAAGGCCGAGAGGAGGGTGCAACCTGTCTGTCCGGCCCACAGTCTTCACCTAATGGCCTTTTGGGTCCTTCCCTCAGAGCAGCAGGCTGAACACGTCTTTGATAGGTCCCCAGAGAAGACCCAGAGGCTAACACCTACCCCCGTCTCTCAACTACAGTCGCCTGGAATGAAGGGCCCATCAGAGACAAAGCCTCGAGGGAACAAGTTTCCTCCGTCAAACAGTCAAGGATGGAGGAGAGGCAGTCCCATCAAGCAGTGCCAGCAGCTTAGAGAAAACACACTGTATCCTGAAATAGTAGCTCAAGGAAAAGACGGAAACCTCGAGATCTCTTACGACAGTTCTTAAATATCCTCTTACCTCTTGCGTCGGTGAGGCTGAGAAAAGCAGAAAAACACCTGGTTTTGATCCCAGTGACTGGCTGAATGTCCGTGCTGGTAAAGGCGCAGCCTTTCCATAGAAAGCACTGGTCAGGAAGCAGTGGGATCCGAAAAAGCGGAACAGAGATATATGGGAGGATTTGAAAACCTTGGAATTTTCTGAATTCTAAATCCTCAAAGAGCCTCCTTTGTCAGCTGAGACACACTGCCCTTCCTCCAGTCTTCTGAAACACTTCTTGAAGACACTGTGATTGCTTTGCCTGAAGGAGTCACCCTGCAAGAGAAAGCCAGCTCTCCTCAAGCACTAACCTGTATTGGCTCCAGAAACGACCGGCGTTAGAGTCCAGCATGCCTCCAAAGGACGGGCAGTGGCAAACCTCAAACCGGGGACAATAAGGATTTGAAACCAACACAATTTCAAGATTTTTCTAATCTTACTGACAAACTGGGGGGAAATATGTATAGCAATAGATTTTTTAGAGTGTTCAACAATCTAAATGAGTCTGATTTTATTCACATATAATTTTTACAGAGATCCTGGGGCTACTGTGCTAGCATGAGAAGCATGGGACACAAGGTGATTATCCCTAAAGTACTGAGTGTCATGTGTGACCCAGGCTGTCCATTATGTATGGGTCATCTAACATACTCATAGAATTCCATTACCAATTGGGAACAGTTGATATGGGACTGGGCCCTGACCCTGGGTGCAAGGTGATACTCCAAGGACACCCACTTACTACATAGTTGAAGACTGATTACTTTGGACCCCTTCCACCATGGGAGAGGCAGAGATCTCATCCCAGACCGTTGTGGAGCCAGGACACAAATAATCAGGGTGAGTTTAGAGTTCATCCCCATGGTGGTGGTGGTGGTAGAACCAGGAGAAGCAGTTTGAGGGGTGGTTTTCAGTGTCCAGGGACCAGGATCAGGGGCTGTGGCATCCAAACCAAGCTGTTTTTGAGATGTAATTGGGTCAAGGTTCCAGATCGCTAGCTTTCTTGGGTCCAGCCCACTTTCAAGATCGTTTCTCCTATAGGTCTTATGAACTCCCAAGAGCCTTCCATTAAATTCCTGTCTAAGTTAGCTGGAGTTGGATTTGTTGTTGGCAACCATGAAGCTAACTAACCTATCTCATCTGGGCTCTTTCCTTTGCTTCTACTAATATTAGGTAGGGGAGATGTTGGGACTAACTTTAGTTAGCTCTTCCAGTATCAACCCTGGCAAGAAGCAGCTTAGAGAAGGACTGAACACAGCTCATCCACAACAATATCCCCTTTATTGATATTAATCACAGTTATGAGGTCTTGTCCATCAGAAAGTCTGCATTACGTAGAACTACATACAAAGACATAAACATACACATACACCAACCAACCAACCCATTAATTTCAACCAATCAAAACCTTGGAATGTGTCTTCCATTGTGATCATCAGTGCTCCAGAAGAACAAACATGTGCCCAGCATAAGGTTGGCCTTTGAGGTCTTAGAGCATTCACAGAGCAGGGAATTCGCCCCTGGAGGCAACTCAACATGTAAACTCAGAGGGCAGGCATTGATAAACACGACACCCGAACGCCTGGGTCTGCCTGCCTTGCCGGCAGAGCCCACTCAAGGTCCCGCGTGGCCTTCTGACCAACGAGGACGGCAGGCCTTAGCTCTGTTTGAAGCAGGCAAATTATATCACCCTTGTTGGAGAAACTACGTGTAGGAAGGAGCAGACTGGCTTCTAGTTTAGTTCGAGTCATCCTTTCGAGTTATTTCAGGATGAAGACTTGGCTAAGAATTACCCTACAAGGGGAATGTAAAAAGCCTCTCTTTTTCTTCCTATGCCTTCCTCCTTCTTCATCCTAAGCTCTCTGGCCAAACTCCAGCAAAGCCTACGACAGCCTGAGGGTTCAAGGTCAGGTTACAAGTTCCATGGTCAACAGGAAGGACCTACTGCAGATTCCAAATGTCTTCCTGTCACTTAGGTTAGCTTACGTGGCTCCCTCCATAACTACACGAGGGTCTGCGTTCCAGCCATCTGCTGGTGTCCCCACGTCTCTTACAAAACTGAAGGCTATACACTTATCAAAATAAATGTCTCAGGCATCTGGACGCCATGACAAACGCTTTTGTTCTGGAATCCATAGAAAGCAGAGGTCTCTAACCCTAGTTCATAGTTGTCTGAACTAGTTGTCTGTCCCTAATTCCCCTAACATCAATAGTGTCAATCTTTGCCTTAAAAAAATATAGAGAGAAAAAAGAAAGAAAGAGAAAGACTAACCGATTTCCTTCCCTTTGTCTGTGTCCCCTCCCGCACGGCCTCTCCCTCGGGGGATGCAGAGGAAGGCATATTCCTCTTGGGCTGGCTGGGCCTTGGAGAGTGGGTTGCTATGTCCGTGACGTTCCCGTTCTGGTCTCATGGGTAGATGATCAATGGTGAATGATCAGGAGGGATAGAGGAGAGATATCCTGGCCAGTCTGCTCTGAGTCACGAGGCAAAAATGCTTAGGAGGCTTCTCTCTTGGAGGTTTGTTTGCTCCTGCAGGTGGTGACCTTGAGAAGCTGCCACTGAGCCCAGCGAGGAAGACTGAGGGTGTGACAGCAGAGATTTTCCTGATCCGCGTGTCCTTGGCAAACCCACCGAAGGAAGATTCTGTGCAGCGGCCAAAACAAAAATCTGGAGCTCCGTGACACCCTGACATTCTAAACAAAACCAAGATCTCTCTCCAAAGAAGAGTAAAAATTGTCTTACGATTATCAGTCAATCAGGATAATGAGATGAAAAGGAGAGAAAAGAACAGTGTTTTAAAGGAAAGAAAGAGGCTTGTGGTCCCGTTGAAGCTCAACCATTGTGGTTTCCTGGCGCCGCTTTTCCTGGGGTCCGAAGCATCTCAGCCCTAACCCAGGCCAACGTCGAGGGACATCATCACCACGAATCCCAGGATGGAGGCCCAGGAGGCCAGTTTCCCATTACCACTAGGAAGGAAGGGAAGGAAGACCTTAATGCACTCTGGAACACCATCCAAGCTGAAAACACTCTCTGTGAGGTCCAATTCCAACAGAAAGTACACCACTGTGGTTAACGAGAACAACGACACTGACAACTAACATTTCTTGGGGCTTGCTACATGCCAGGCAGACTAACTCAAGCAACCCCAAAGGATGATCACGAGATCGATCCTGTCATGACTCCCTTGCTACTG
This sequence comes from Nasua narica, assembly GCA_028533885.1. NCBI lineage: Eukaryota > Metazoa > Chordata > Mammalia > Carnivora > Procyonidae > Nasua > Nasua narica. The sequence continues at coordinate 6,539,633 of CM052804.1, read as the reverse complement.
CTGGGGAAACTGAGGCATACAGCAGTAATCTGCCCAAAGATACCTCTCGTGGCTCTGGAATATATGCTTGAATAATTAAATTCTTGATGATATTCTTGAGTCTGATCTTTTAAACTAGCCTCAACATCATTCGGCTATAAAAACCAAATGAAACAAAGAAAGGAAGCCCCTACCCTGACACCTGGCCCACAGCAACACGATGAGACTATGGTGGATAGCTTTGGCTATCAGCGCTCACCTCTCCCCTCATTCCAGCCCCAGAAAAATCCAGAAAAAGAGGGGTGGGAGAGAAAGGGACAACACACAAAACTCATCATGTGGAGTGCCTATGACCCTGCCTAGTGTCACTGGTCCATCTCTCCGCCTCCCTTCCCCTTGCTCCTCTCTCTTTCCTTGCAGAAAGCACAGTTGAGAAGGGGGAGGGGATGATCTTGGGAGGGTATAGGAAGGGGTGGGAGGAAAGAAAGGAGTGACAGATGAAGAAAGGGGAGACCCGGAGGCTGAAGCCCTGGGATTGGGAAAGTGGCCAGGGGCAGATGAGGGACGGCTCGCTGTCCAACCTGATCTGAGCCTCGGGGATGATGTCATCCATGACCACATAGACCATGGCGCCAGCAGCGAAGGCCAGAGCGTAGGGCAGAAGGGGCTCAGCCAGCACCACGGCAAAGGCGCCGAAGACCCCGGCCAGCGGCTCCACCATCCCGCTCAGCTGCCCATACCTGAGGAGAGACCAGAGAGACACGTGCCCCAGGGGCAGGGTCAAGACCGGCAGCCAGCACGCTCAGACGGCTGACTCAGCCCCAGAAAACAGATGCCTTTCATTCCACGTCGCCTCTGTGCCTGGCTGTGCGAAAGGACTGCACTGGGTCTTCAGCCCCCTGCTTCTTCCCCGACCTCCTCCGACTCGGCAGGTGCCCCCTCCTGGGGGTCCTGTACAGTTTTAAGTTTTCCGCATTGTTTGTTTTCCACAATGGCATTATGGAGATCTAATTCACATACCACAGGGCACACCTGTTTCGTGTGTGCAGTTCGTGGTTTTAGCATAGTCGCAGGGTTGTGCAACTATCACCACGACCTGGTTCCAGAACATTCTCATCACCACAAAAGGAAACCCCATACCCATTAGCAACCACGCCCCCCCCCTCCAGCTCCTGGCAACCACTGATCTGCCTTTTTGTCTCTACAGAGTTGCTTATTCTGGATATTTCGTATAAAGGGACTCATGCAATGCTGGCTTATTTCACCTTGCGGAATGTTCTCAAGGTGCGCCTGTGTTGTAACATATCGGCATTCGCTTTTATTCCTTTCATGAGTAATAGCGCGCTGTGCAGACACACCACCGTTCTCTATCCACTCGCCAGCTGATGTCGGCATTGTCTCTTGACCAGAAGGACACTGCTTGGGAGCGGTGGGGATGTTTCCCAAGGATGGCTGTGCCCGCTAGGTTTGGGGGTTCAAGCCACCTCTGCACCCCTTCCGAGACAGCTGCACCCATGCCCCTCTGCTGAGGAGGTGGACCTACCTGGCCAGGTGTCTACTGAGGGCCGGGCCCCACTACCCCCATCTCGGATTAAGGTGAGAGTCCTTCTTGAAAAAAAAAGAATCCCTTTATTTGAGCAAGTGAGTGTGGGCCTCTGTTGCTTGAAGTCACAGGGGCCCCGATGACAACAGCAGCCCAAACGGGCCCTGAGGATTCAGAGAGCAGGAGAGAAGGCGGTACCTGCTCCCCGCAGCTGAGCCCAGCCAGCTATTGGATTGAAATCCAACAGACAAGGGAGCTGAGACATCTTCCCCATGATCCCAGGTGTGGGCATCTGGCGAGATATACTGCCTGTGAGCCTCAATCTCTCCAACTGCACAATGGGGCTGGAGAAACCCAGAAGTGCCCTGGGGCATTTCCTGGCCCAGCGGGCCTCCCCAGGGACAGGACAGGGCTGTGAAGCGCCCCTCTCCCTGCCGCTCCTCCCGGACCAGAAGCAGACAGTTGGCATGGGGGAGACACTGTCCACACTGCAGGACCCTCTAAGGGGAACACCACTTCCTGACTTAGGCTGTGTGCACGGGTTGGTGGACCTTGCAGCTCTGTGGTGCGTGTGTAATTCCCGGCCTAGGCTTTGTCACATCGGGAAAAAAGTGAGTTTGATGTCAAGCCCAGACTGGACTAATAAGAAATGAAGTTTAATCTTGGGGGTCCAGACGCTGACCACAAGGCCCCCGCCCGTTCCTTCATCTCCTGTCCCGTGGTGCCCAACACCCCCCCCCTCCCCGTATGAAACGACAGTCACAGCTTTGGGGCTCCCGGAACTCACATTCGAACCAAATCTCTAAGGCCACTTGCCCTGCCCTCACCCTGTCCTCGGTTCTGTAGACTCCAACGATGGAGAAAGAGACAAGAGAGTAAAATAAAATAATTTAAGTATGTGTAAGAACTTGTACGTCATAAGGTCCCATAAAATGGAAGGCATTTTTAAATTGTTGTTATTAGCAGTCTTTTAAAATGCCCTCACTGAACATTCTAGAGCAGCGGTTATTTTAACAAAGAGGTATTCTGGAGCTCAGAGTCCTGAGTTGAGGGACAAATTAGACTTCTGGTCTCTGAGTCACCACCGAGAGCTGGTCGTCTGACACTCTGGTCCACGGTTCTCTCCTCTGAAAACTGAGGACTCACCTTAGGTGTCACTGAAGCAGTAACATCAAGGAATAGACGAGAAAGGCCATGGGGACTATGAAAATGCAGTTTTCTGAGTGCAAGAGGCCTCATCTCCCAGACCCTACTGACACAATCCTGGTCTTCACATTGACAATGGAGGGCTCTGACCAGGACCAATGGGACGACTCTTGGGGATGAGCTGCGGTCAGACGGGCCCACATAAAGGCATGTGACATTGAGAGCAGACCCTACTTGACGGGGAGAAAACCCAGCACTGGGAGGGCACGGCGTGCCTACACCCGGAGGCATTTGGAAATAGGAAACATGACACTGGGGCTGGTTTGTGTAAAGGTCGAAGGTCAAGAGATGAGTTTCCTGAGCCTCCTTCCACCCCTGGGGTTCAGGATATGAACAGATTGTAGCCTTTTAGCAGACGCTCTGGGGTCACTTCCAGGTCAGAAGAGGTGGCTCTTGGAGAAAGGAGCCTGTACGAAGGACTGCTCTGAACTTTACATCAGACATGACCCCAGCCTCCGACAGTGGACACTGTGGAGCACTTACCAGAAGGCTCTCCAGGGGGAGAAGCCAGCCCCTCGCAAGGGGAGGCTGACAGCTAGGCCCTCCGGGAAATTCTGGATCCCGATTCCAATGGCTAAATTCCTGAAAGAGCAAGAAGGCACATGAAGGCATCACCCGCACACACACAGAACCCCCTGGCCTGGACACAGGGCCGTTCCTTGGACGTGAGAGATCCAAGTGAGACCTGCGGCAGGTGCAGGAAGGAGAGAGGTTAGGGCATGCACGGAGGTGCAGGGCACACAGAGAAGGGGCTGACAGAGACCTGGTCCCCAGGGACACACGATCTTTCTGGCACCGTGGTAGATAGAGAGTGTGCTGGCTGGGCATGAGGGTGACCTGGGGTCTGCCACTTAGCTGCATAACTTTGTGCAAATCATTTACCGTTGGACAGCTCAGATCCATACGAATAACACAGCCAGGCTTGCCCGGGGATGGTAACCTCTCCCACGAAGGCCTGCGCACAGCCGTGTGGCCGTGTGGCCCAGTGACCTCGTGCCTGGAAAGTCCCCAGCAAAGCCCTGAATCCAAGATTTCTTTCATGAGAAAGAGCAAAGCATCCGGCCAGTTCTTGTACCCTTTTGCTGATCGTGGACACAACACTTGGTGGCGGGCTCGCTGCCCACGGCCACCACCTGCCCCGCCACGTTCCCAGGTAGGCGCAGGCCATCCCCCCGGCCTAACCCCGGAGCGGCCAGCCCCATGTCACCAGCAAGTCAGAGGTGGGGCTCCCTGTCCAAAGTCCTCGCGGTGACGCAGCCCTGACTGCAGTCACCCGCCAGGCGGGCTGTGGAAGCCTCCTCCACATCCTGTCCGGGAGCCACCATCCTGATAAGCAGCACAGAAACCCCATTCTTTTGTCCCTGGCAAGCCACATCACCTCGGCCCTGCCCTGGCTCTGGCGTGGCACTTCCAGCCCAACTAGGTCCACGACCCCTGGGTCCTGCCAGGCTGTCCTCAGCAGGGCACCGCCCCGCTGGTTGAGCACCACGTCTCCGCCGAGCGCTCCTGGGCTCCTTGCCCCGGGCAAGCGCCGCACCGCGGATTCGCCGGCCTTCCCATCTTCCCATACATCCCTCTTCACTCGGCTCTGCGCATCACGTGCACACACGTGCTTGCCCCCCAACACCCCCCCCCCGCTCCGCTGGATGCCCCTCATCAGTTAACCAGGGGTGACCCAACGGGGGGACTCGGTCCCCTCCGCATCCTCTGTTCCACATCATCACAGCATCGGCTCAGGGCTGAATTAAAACCCAAAGCCCTCGGTGCCAGCCATGCATTAGGAAAACGCCAAGGCCTGGGCCCACCTTCCAGACTCCAGTGAATCACTGCGGTGTTGGGCTCCAGATCGCGCAGACTTGAAGAATGCACTGACAGCACTGAGAGCCGATGACCTAACACAGCACCAAAATGGGTGAAGATGGGGCTCGTGGCCACGCCCACCTGACCCGGGAGCCCCCTCCCTGCTATCCGGACACCCAGCATCATGGGGGGGGTGCTCTTGGGAGCTGAGGACATTGGCGGCTCCTGTGAATGCGCCACCTGGCCTGCAGAACAAAGAACAGAAGCAGCAAAGTGCCGGTGAGGCTGGGGAGACAGGACCAGTAAAGCAGAGACAGAAGAGAATGGCTCCCAGGTGCCCAGGGCGAAGGAGCTGAAGGGAAGTAGGGGCTTGGGCTGGTGGGGCTGGTCTCGCGGAAGCAAGAGCTCAGAGTTGACTTAGCAGGGGGCCCTAGATCAGCAGGCTGGGGCCCAGTGAAGGAGGTGCAAGAAGGCAGCCCGCCAGGAAGGAAGCCCCAGATGCTCCCTCCCTCTTGCAGCCCTACTGTGCTCTCCCCAGGCGCCACATGACCCACCGGGCCCTCTCTGCTGCATCCCCAGGGAGCAGGCTTCAGTGAGCCATCCCCTACCACGTTCAGTTTGGGGAGGGAAAGCCCAGATGCGAGATTTCCCTTCCAGGACAGGCTATGAGGATTCCAAACAGGATTCAAAAGCAAGGGGGAAAACCCAAACCTTGGCCTTCCCAAGACAGTGAGGCTGCTGTGTCCTGTGCTTTGTTCTTCACAGAGGGGGCACAAAGACACCATGGCCAGTCTAGACGGTGGCAAATTAGCGGCAGGGAGAGGGAGGTGGGGATGAAGGGCTCATTAAAGAAAAGAAACCACTGGCTGTCCCCTGAAGGCACCCCTTCCCTTTGGTGTCAAGCCAAGCCCCACGGTGATCCGTCACCTGAGTCGAACCAGGCTGAACAGGTAAGGGAGAGGAAGGCCAGGAATGGCCGTCCACGGGGAGAGCAGGGGCAGGGAGGAGAGAGGGAGAGGGGAGGGCAGGTTGGTGGAGAGGGGCTGGGGCCTGGCAAGGGCAATGCGGCCTCCGGGCTCCCAGTTAGGAGGGGCCTCCCTGCCTTTATCTTCAGATACCACTGATCCCAAGAGATGAGAGGCAGGAAGAAAGCCCATCCTGGTGAGCAGTGGTTTCTGCTTTTTCTTAGAGGCCTGGAAGCAGCTAGAGGCCTGACTCCTTTCCCCCCCACCAGGCCTGGCTTCTCGTCTGCACGCTCCTCCTCCTCAGCCCCCAGAGTAAAAGTCAGAGAACATTTGGATGGCAGGGCCGTTGGAGGCCCCGTTGTTCAATACCTTCACGGTTAAGGGGGAAACAAAGGCACAGAGAAGCAGCATGTCTTTGGAGATGGTGTGACAGTCAGTGGGTGCCCCAGACCGACCCGGGGGGACCCCCAGGCGCACCACCGTGACCCAGTGTGAGCTGTATGCAATTCAGCCTTCACTTTGTCTGCGACCCAGACACAGAACTCCCCTCCTTTTCGGGGTTCTTCTGTGGACAATCGCCGTGAAGCGCCGGCCACAGCTCGCAGCCAGCTCCTTGAGGGGTCCCGCCATTAAAATTGCCGAAAGTTCCCGAATGAGGCGGCACTCGGGCTCTGCCTTTCCTGCACCACCCGGCGACCTTCCCAACCCCACACCAACTCATGCTCCTCAACCTTCTTGATTCTGTGACCTCCGCCTGGTCAAGACCAAGGCCAGCAATAGGAACTGACGGCCAGCTGGGAGCCCCCTTTCAAGGGTGACGCGGGGGGCGCCTGGGTGGCTCAGCTGGTTAAGCATCTGCCTTCAGCTCAGGTCATGATTGTAGGGTCCTGGGATCGAGCCTCGCATTGGGCTCCCTGCTCCTCGGGAAGCCTGTTTCTCCCTCTCCCTCTGCCTGCCACTCCCCGATTGTGCTCGCATTTTCTGTCAAATAAATAAATAAAATCTTAAAAAAAAAAAAAAAGGGTGACTCTGAATCCCCCACTGAGCCCTGGCCACGAGCGAAAGTGTACATCATATGTGAAGAGAGATGTGAAGAAGGGCCCCCGCCACCTTCAAAGAGCTTACAATTGAATCAAGGACAAAGCCCCTGCCTACAAAGAACTACAGGATGGTGCCCAACTGGCTCACGGCCGTAAGGGAGGCACGAAGCACCACGCAGAGAACATTCTAGTTCTGTTCTGAGACAGAACGTGACATTCAAGATGGACTTGGAAGGATGGGGATCCCTTTAATGGACAGAGACTGGGAGATGCACATCCTATGGGAAGAAGGAACAGAGTGAGCTAGATGCCATCCAGGCCTTCTTTCTTGCTCCTTCCCCAGTTCAAAGCCCACACATGCACGTGCGTGTGTGCACATGCGCGCGCGCGCGCACACACACACACACACACACACACACACAGGACATGCGCAGAAGTCACAGGTCAGCTCTCCCGAACGTCTTATAAAAACTGCTCCTGTGCATGGGAAAGCGTCACAGCCCGCTGCGTCTGCTGGCTTTCAAGGGAAAACCTGAGGGCTCAGTGTCCCGCCTCAGCGCCAACCCAGGGCTCTCCCCAAGGCCAAGTGTGGGGATGCACCCCAGCGGCGCCCAGCCCCTCTTTGGAAGCAGACTCCCATGTTGAATGAGACGCCTGGAAGGCTCCCTTGAGACTCACTTCTTGGCTGTGTTCACTCAGACCTCTCACTTAACGTCTCGGGCCTTGAACTTGGGGAAAACTTGCAGCATGAGTCCTGTGGGCAGCAGCCCAGCACACAGTCCCTGCAGCAATGACCTGCGGCCAAGTCAGCTCGTCTCTCATCTCCCATCTCCAGATACTACACCCACCAGAAGGTGCCTAAGGTCCTCCAGCTGGAATGGAAACGATCATAATCATAATCGTCCCTGCCATTCTTGTCGGGCGTGGCTGTGGGTGTTTTACATGTCATAGCACCCTCAGTCCTCTCGACCACCTTATAAGTGTTTCCTACCCTTAATATCGCCATTTTACAGATGGGGAAGCTGATTCACAAGCGGCTGTCCCCAAGGTCACCCAGCCACGAAGTGACAGCGGTCACATACTTCGGGTGCCCTTGGCCTCACGCAGACCCATCAAACCATCCCGGGGAGAGATGGTTACGCAGGCTCCGGTCCCCAGCAGGGAGGCAGCTGCTGCCTGCTGCCTGCTGAGCAGCGACCTGCGGGCTGGGCCCACTCTGGAGGCAAGGAGAGCAGATGGGGTTGAGGGGTGTTAGCCAGAGACCTCCAGAGTTCAGGGGTTGGAACGTCGCTATAGCCGGCGTCCTCGGCCTCGCCATGTGGATGTTTTAGGTCAGACCATTCTCTGCTGTAGGGGCTGTCCAGGGCACTGTGGGATGGGTCTCTACCCACCAGATGCCAGTCCTAATAACCGAAAATGTCTCGGACGCTGCACAACGTCTTCCGGGGGGTGGGGGGAGGTGGCAAATCACCCCTGCTTGCACACCCCTGACCAAAAGTGAGCAACATCTCGGGTGAGCTGGCTTCCTCGCCAAGTATCCAAACACCAGAAAACGGGATCCGGACCCAGCAAGCACAATATCTGATCCCGTTCGTCTTACTTGAGAATTTCTAGACTCGGTGGAGTTGAGTCTTCTCGGGGACTCCGCGGTGGCAGGACAGACTCCGGGGGTCCAGAACGGAGGGACCTCTGCTCCCTCCTTCCCCAGGCAGCAGCCCTGAGACCTCGGGGCTGCCCGACTCTGGGTGAACCGTGTACTCCGCGTGCTCTGTGAATGGTAACCCCCAGAGTTCGCAATGGGACGTTCCTGCCCGAACCCCAACAGGTTACTGCTCAGCATCGGGTTTAGTTCTGCGGTTGGAGGCAAGGCATCCCCAGGGAGGGAGAGTCACCGGTTTCCCTGGGAGCGGGCAGGTGAGCACCCCTGCAACGCGCAGCCTGCTCTCCGGGCTATGTTCTCTGGCCTGCCGATTGTGGAGGAAGAACGGCATATTCCTGACAAGCCCCGCTTCACCCGGGCGCAGATCCTCCCCGGGGCCGTGAGCGTGTGTGTTCTTGTGCAGCAGGCCCTTACATACTGTTTTGATTGTTATCGTCCTGCCCTGAAAGGCCTGAGTGTTCAGGCTCGGCGGTGACATCACCGGCTTCCCACTCGGGCTGCCGCTGGAGCCGTTTGATGAGCTCGCAGGTGGGAAGGGGCTGGATGCTCCCCACGGGGCTGCCGGGGCCCTACCTGCTCCGTGGAGCTGGGTTAGCACGGAAGGGATCTCCCCCCCCTTCTCTCGGTCTGGGGAGGCTTAATGCCACAGGCTGGGAAGTCCAGATGACCCATGCTTTCCCTTAAAGTAGGGCGGCCCTTCTCAAAGAGGGCGGGGAAGAGCCCCAGGAAGTCAAGCCACAAGGTAGGGTGGCGTAGGAGGGTGACTCAGGCCACCACTGCACACCCCTCCTTACAGAAGAACAGAGAAGCCTCCTGGGTATCCATGGGACCTCTCACTCCCCCAGGGACGCCGCGGGGCTCTTCACTCGCCAAGTGTCCCAGCACATACATCAGTCCTACCTGCAGGCCAGGTGAGAGGCTGCCTCACCCTGATCTGAAAGCACTTGGGGGTACGTACCCAAGGGCAGCGTGTTTACGTGTGCATAAAGAGGCTCTGCCAGGTTCACGGCAGCTCCATCCCACACCAAAAATCAAGCAAATGCCCGCCAGCGACTGAACGAATAAAGAAGCCTTGACCTGCTCACCGAGCGCAGCGTAAGCGACGAGGATGGGCAACCTGCAGCTGCGCGCGACAGCAGGAGGCGATTCAGAGGCAAAACCGCGAGCCAAACGGGTCAGAGACAAATCCTGAACGCTTTGTGCTTCCAGTCGCATAAATTCTCCAAATGGGACAAAACCGGGCTACGCCTTATCTGCTAATTGACAGGAGGTGTGGGTTGCCCGTGTGTGCGCTGCAGGTGGCTGAGTAGAGGGCGTGGGGCAGGCTGAGTGTCACCCTCCTGGTTTGGGAACAGGCAGGCCTCGGAATGGGGGGTGCCCTTCTAGGGGCATGGAGGTTTCACCTGCCCTGAAGCTTTTGCCCAGTCCGGGGCAGGGCACGGTTTCCTGCGGGGTTGTTGCAGGCGGCTGAGTAGAGGGCATGGGGCAGGCTGAGTATCAGCCTCCTGGTTTGGGAACAGGCAGGCCTCAGAATGGGGGGGTGTCCTCCTGGGGGCATGGAGGTTTCTCCTGCCCTGAAGCTTTCCCCCTTCCGGGTGGGCACAGTTTCCTGCGGGGTTGCAGGGGAAGTCCTGCAGCTGGGATCTGGGGTCCCCAGATTGCAGGTTTTGGGGGCCGGGCCTCCACGAACGGTAGCTGGAAATCCAAAACTACTGTTAGGTTTAGAGCCCACGGTCACAGCAGGACCTATCTGGTGGGACCCATGCGTGCACTGCACGCGGCTGAGCAGCGCTTTATTGGTGAGTTCTCCTTTAAAGCCATTGATTTTTAGGGGCGTCTGGATGGCTCGGTGGTTGAGCATCCACTCCTGATTTGGGTTCAGGTCATGATCTCAGAGTCCTGGGATCAAGCCCTGATGCATCGGACTCCCTGCTCAGTGAAGAGTCTGTTTGTGCATTCTCCTTCTGCCCCTTGCCCAGCTCTATCTCTAATAAATAAAGCAATCTTAAAAAGAAAAAAAAAAAACCCCTAATTGATTTTTAAAGACAATGCATTCTAGCTGAGAATGCAGATGCTCTCGTGGTAGGACTTCAGGTCCTGGGTGGCGGGGGATGGGGGTGTGTGTCACACTTGGGGGACAAACATAGCTTCCCACTGCCTTTTAATAAACACGTTTTATTGCAGCTGCATGTGCATGCAGAGAAGAGCACAGACTCCGCAAGTTCTGCTTGAGCAATTTTCAGAAACTTACTGATCATCACGAAACCCACGCCCAGCTCAAGAAACAGAACACGCTGAGCACCCCAGGAACCTGCAACCCCACGGTCCCTGCTCTCCAAGGGGAGTCCCTGTCTTCACTTGCAATGGCTCGGCTTGGTCGTTCCTGCTTGGGGACATTCTGCGAATACTTTAGGGGGCCCTACGAGACCCAGGTGGAGGATCCCGTGAGTGTTCTGGGTGCTGAACACTTGGCAAACTTGGCAGGTGGGGGTTTTTCCCTGCGCCGTAGGTTAGGAGACCGCCCGGGGCAGGGTCTTTCCTGGGGTACCTCCCTTCGTCCCTGTCCCCCTGCACTCCAGTTGCCCATCCGCCGAATGCTTCGGTCACTCCGTCTGCGGGATCAACATGTGAGGGGAGGGGATGCGACAGAAACATTTTGTTCTCCAGCATGCAAAATACCATTACGAGCCACTAAAAAAATGTTCTGGCATTCTGGTACTTTCTTCTAAAGAGCTTTAAGTAGGTGCCTTTATAAACATTTATTCTTTCCTTCACTTAGGGGGTGTAAGTTCATTTTCCATTTTGTAGGCAGAGGAGCCAAGTTCCAAAGAGGGCAAGGGATACTCTGAGGAACGTAGCACGGGTCACTGCAATAAAGCAGCCCGAGCTGGGTTCCAAGCCTTCCCCTTGCACATCCCCTAAAGCCTTCCCCTTGCTTTCCCCTAAAGCCTTGCACATCTCTGTGCAAGACCAAAGAAGCTGGGAGAAGAGTGGCCAGTGACGGCTTCGGGAAAGGAAGAGCACAAACCCTGATGTCCTTCGTGGCCACTCTCTCACGCGCCTTACACAACCTGATGGGGAGTCTGGGCACCTGGCCTCCGAGCCCGTACAGATCCAGGCTCTTCCTACCCCCTCCATGGCTACGCCCGGGTGGGGACCGCCACCATCTCCAGCCCGGATTACAGTGGCAGCGCCCTAACGGGTCTCCCTGCTTCTCCCGCTGCCCCTCCCATCTCTTCTCTCCACACCTGCTCCCGGGCTTCAAACTGCTGGGGTTACCCCTTCCACCCAGAGGCAGAGAGCCTCGTCCTTCTCCTGCTTGCCATGACCTACATGTCCCCACTCTCCGTCCTCTCTCCGACCCCCTCTATTCCTCTTCCCTGCCTCCTTCCACTTCAGCTCTCCAGCCTCTCTCTCTGCATGCTTGGTTGCTCCTGCTTTGGGGGTTTCTACTGGAATGTTCCTCCTTGGATAGCGGCGGCTCACTTCTTCACCGCTTTCAAGACTAGGCCACTGACTCCTCCAAGGCAAGGTCATAAAAGACATCATGGCTTTCGTCTATGTTTCTTGACCACTCACTCTGGGGGAAGTCAGCTGCCATATTGTAGGACCCTCAAGCAGCCCCACAGAGACACCCACGGGACAGAAGGCTTCCCGCCAGCAGCCACTGGCTCCGCCATCTTGGAAGCTGGTCCTCCAGCCCCGTCCAGCCTTCAGATGAGTACAGCTCCAGGTGCCTCCTTGACAGCAACCTCAAGAGGGACACAGAGCAGGGACCGCTCAGCAAAGCCACTCTCCAGGTCCAACTCACAAAGAACGTGAGATAATGTTTACTGGTTTGAGCCACCAAACTCTGAGCTATTTCGTCATTCAGCAGTTGTAAGTAAGAGAGTCACAGAGTCACCTTCCCACCGAAATCTACCCTCGTCCCCGTAGCTAAAATTACAATCCATCTAGAACTCCCAGTCCCCATTGAGGTAAGTTGATTTTTCTTCTTCTCTTCCTTCTTTTTTTAAGAGCCATTCCTACCATCTAACTACTATACAACGTAGTCATTTTTCTTGTGTATGGTCCACTCTCTCCCCCATGACCGACCAGGCGTCAGAACAAGCTTGGATCTCTGTCCACCCCTCTGTCCCGAGCACCTGCAAGAGCGCCGGATGCACCGAGACACGAAGCAGGCACGCGCGCAGGTGCGGCCCGGGCGCTCCAGCAAGGCCGCGGACTCCCTGCTCCCAGCCACAGGCCATCGATCAGCAGCGAGCAGGTCACGGCTCCCTGGGCCGCAGTGTCTTCTGCTCTAAAATAAGGAGGCTGCATCAGGTGACCGTAAGCTCTTTTCCAGATCCTAAGCTCTGTGATTCCTATACAAGAGCGTCTTTGTGGATTCTCCAGATTCCCGGGGCCGCAGAGACAGGCCTCCACGTTTGCCGGAGCTCCTCTCCCTGGCCGTGCACATCTGGCAAGCCGGGAAACAGAACCATCGCCTTGTGCACATCTGGACGGCATAAACCAATCGCTCCAAGAGGAAACTCTGAAACGGCTGCTGAGTGGAAAACCGCGGCGCAGGCCAAAGGAGAGAGGCTGAAAGGCTCCTTTCTTTTTCACCCGCAAAACAATCTTCTGGGCAGAAACAGGAGGCTGGGTGCTCTACCGCTGAATAGCACCCGCTCTCAATAGCCTTCGACTGCAGTCTCTGTCGGCTGCTCTCTCTGCCTGGCTCCTGGCCAATGCAAAACTCAGAGAACAGGGATTTTTTTCTCCCACTCCCTTGTTAAGACCAAACGATACCTTCACTTATCCTTGGGGCATGTGGACCGAGTTCAAAGCCGAACGCCACCTGCTCCTCCTCCTCCTGCAGGGAGAGTGATTGAACAAACCGAACAGGGAGCTTTGAGCTCTGGTGAGAAATCGCGGGCGATTTGCACGCAGTTCTGACTGCAGCTGGGCAGAGAAAGGCGCCTGTCAATGTGTGTGCTGTGGGCAACCAGCCGGGGCCCCCAGAACAAAGAGGAATGACAGTCCTTTGCAAACGAAACGAGGTTCAGGGGCTCTGAACCTCCTGCTATCTCTCCTCGCTAGCAAAGATAAACAGCGCAGGGAGTGGGGGAGAGGCAGGCAGGGAAACGTGCGCTTCTACCTACTTCCAAGTTCACCGCCAGCAATGTCAATGGCTTGATGGCCGAGACAACTTGGAGCACGGGAAGGCTCGAGCTGCAACTCAAAGCGTGGGCACTGAGTCAATCTCATGCAAACTACTGGGGATGCTTGCAAGGAGCGGATGAGGGTAGGTGAAGACCTGGGGGTTAGGGGGTCTGGTCAGCTCTCACTGTCGTTCTTTTTTTTTTTTTTTTTTTAAAGATTATTTATTTATTTAACAGAGAGAGAGAACACAAGCAGGCAGAGAGGCAGGCAGAGGCAGAGAGAGGAGCAGGCTCCCTGCGGAGCAAGGAGCCCGATGCGGGACTCAATCCCAGGATGCTGGGATCATGACCTGAGCCAAAGGCAGCTGCCCAACCAACTGAGCCACCCAGGCGTCCCTCACTGTCGTTCTTTAGAGGTCTCCTGAGGGTGCAGGTGAAGAGCAGGAGCAAGACTCGGAGTTACGGTCCTGAGGCCCAGCCCTGGACCCCCAGCCTCAAACCGGGGCCCTCCCCAACACTCAGAACCCTACGTCCGTGAGACCAGCGCCTTCTGCTCTCAAGCCTGATGACAGACTGAGAGCCCACGGCCCACGGCTCACAGCCCGCTGCCTGGAGTGTACAAGGACATGAAGAAAACCAGGCGGGGGGGGGAAAGAAAGCTAACAAAAAAGAAGCCTTCGCCTTCCCTGCCCTGGCTAGCTGGGGACGCTGAGCTTTGCTGCTGGGAAACCGCTATGTCTTCCTGGCTTCTCAGTGTGGATGACGGTGAGTGCAAGATGCATGTCCCAGGAAACCAGTGCCATTGAGGTGGGCTGCGGACAACCGTAGGCTGGGAGTTTCATGCCTGCTGCTGTGCGCGCGCCACGGATGGCACCAAGATGGCAAGCGAAGCAGCCACGCTCATCCGAGCTGCTGCTTCTCGTAAAGGCTGGTGTTGCTCACCGAGGTGCCTGGCTGACGGCAGGACACCAGACGGCTTACTTAATAAGCCTCTGGTTTGCACCAGATCCACAGAGAAGTTCCCTTGATGAGTCCTCTCATTTCACTCTGGCAATTACCCTACACCAGAAATACCAGTAACCCATTTCATAGATGTAGAAACTGAGGCTTAGACAGAGGGTGAAGTATCTCTCCCAAGTTCACGAGCCCCGAAGTAGCCGAAATCCCAGCTCACAACTGCTGATTCTAGAGCTCATGGGGTTCACCTCCCTGTGCTGCCCCCCATACTCCTGCAGAAACCTTGCAGAGCGAGGGTGGATCTTCCTGGAATCTCAGTTTATGAGGGTTAACCTGTGATTATGGGCAGTATTTCACACCACGAAGCTGTCTGGTACCAATTTTCAACTGTAGGAGTTAGGGATAGGGGGGCTAGCACAAACATTGTAAAAGAGCCTGTTTTTTAAAATATTCATGTTCCGGGGCACCTGGGTGGCTCAGTGGGTTAAAGCCTCTGCCTTCAGCTCAGGTCAGGATCTCAGAGTCCTGGGATCGAGCCCCGCATTGGGCTCTCTGCTCAGCAGGGAGCCTGCTTCTCCATCTCTCTCTGCCTGCCTCTCTGCCTGCTTGTGATTTCTCTCTGTCAAATAAATAAATAAAATCTTTTAAGAAAGTAAAATATTCATGTTCCTTAATTATCTGTAAAATCAAGAGGTTCCCAGTATTTTCAAATGAATGGCTGGGTTCTGAAAGGAAAGGATCTCTGGGTCAGTAACTATAAAGAATTCCTTGGCTATTATATGTAGATCTCAGTGGGCTGGGATGGATGCCCCTGGAGCCATTTCCCAAGGTGCCAGGAATCCCTAATTCTGGGTGGGAGGAAGTCAATTACAGGCTGTCATCTCTGACCCCTGCACTCCCTCTGAGGGTAACTAAACCGAGCACGTCCAGGGTGAGGGAAGGGCATAATCACAGGCTCTGATGGGGCACCAAAGGAGGAGAAAGGACCGACAGTGTCCATCACAGGCCAAGAAAGCCCAAGAGAGCATACCAACAGCTGCTTGGTCCCTACCATAGGAGCCACTCAGGGTCACGGCGGAGGGTAGTTAGAGCCCAACAAGTCAGAGCTGAGACTTTAGGATCATCCCAAGTGAATAGGAGAGAAGACTGCCTTCCCTGCTGCATCCTATCAAAAACAGCCAGTCCTCCGGCCTCTTCAAGAGCACCAAGTGTCACCCAAGACAGAGAAGTAGGGAAACCGCTTTCCATTAAAGGAGATTAAGGATATGTGACAACCGAATCTAATGCCAAAACCAACAGATAAAACGTCAGCAGACATATCTATAAAGCACATACAGGAGTGATTACAAAAGCTGAATAGGGTCAGTGTACTAGATAATTTCATTAAGTCAACGCTGAATTTCTTGGGTGAGAAAATCATATTGTGGGTATGGGAGAGAACGTCTTTATTCTTTCTTTTTTCTCTCGAAGTTAATAAGTTGCTTTGCTCTGAGACTTCTCAAATAGCTTAATATACAAATTTAATCATTCATCAAATATTTAGAGTCCTTACTATGTGCCAGGTACTCCCTACTTTTTATTTTACTTTTTATTCTGAAATAATTTGATACTTACAGAAAAGTTACAGAAATAGTACAGCTTTCCTGTGTCCCCATCATCCAGATTCCCTAATGTTAACAACAAATAATAACCATGGGTACAACGATCAAAATCAGGAGAATAATGACATTTTATATCAGTGTGAAAAAAAAGGAAGGATCCCCGTCTCTCCCTCTCCCTTCCCACTACCCGCTGTGAGTAATCAGTCTCTTTAGTTTCTGGTTTATTTCCATACAAATGAACAGATACATCTCTATTTTATTGTCTGCCCCTCCCCCTCTTTTTTACACAAATGTTAGCATACTACAGACGCTCTTTCTCACTCTGCTTTTTTCATTTAACAGTATGTCCTGGTAATCACTGCAAATCAGTTCACAAAGCTCTTCCCCCCATTCTTTGTTACAGCTGCATACTACTCCACTGTGTGACGTACCAGCTTATTCAACCCCATTTAGGTTACTTTCAATCCCTTGCAATTACAAACAATGTTGCAATGAGTAAAGAACCTTGTGCATATCCTCCCTTTCACAGCCTTAGAAGTGTATCTGCAAGGTAGTTTGCTAAAGCTGCCCAGATCAAAAGGGAAAGGCAAATGTAGTTTTGCTTGTTCACATGTTTCTCTCCAGGTCTGCACCAATTTGCATTTCCACCAGCAGTTTTTGAGGGTGCTGATTTCTCCACAGTCTCACCACAAATAATGGGGTCATATTTTAAAATTGTGCCCATCTGATAAGAAGTGGTATCTTGGTGCAATTTTTTTTCTTGGTGCTATTTTAATGAGCATTTTTCTAATTAGAAGTGAGTTTCAACATTTTCCTATATGCTGGAAGGCCATTTTTATACCTCTTTTGTGAATACTGTTCATGTCTTTCCCTCTATTTTTTTTTAAAATCAGAATGTCCTTCTTCTTAAAAGACGCAGCTGCAACACAGAGGTGAGGGGCCCTGCAATATCGAATGGTTCAGTGGGGAAGTGTGTGTGTGTGTGTGTGTGTGTGTATGTGTGTGTATGCACGCGCATGCGCACGCATACATGTTTATCTATGGAGAGAACAATAGTCTTATTATACATACACACATACACACACAGCCCCTCCCTCTCCACATACACACAAAATGAATCAGTCATCAAGAGCCACTGTGTGGCCTCCCCTTCGGGGGAACATGCTCCATCGCCCAGCCTCCCCTTCTGCCTTCATGGCTTCCACATGACGAGTCACTCTGGGAAGGACTTCAATGCCAACCAGCTGTGCACGTCCCTAGGAAGCCTGACAAACTGACAGGGCACTCGGGTGAGCCCCTCCCCCAGCCAGATGTCCCCTGTCTCCTGGGATCCTATTCAGCCAATGTCTTCAAGGTGGGCCTCCCAGGCCTCGTCACTCCCGATCAATCTTCACAATGTGTGCCCCGATTACTTACTTTTAAATCAACCCACCTTTCAGCCAGCAGAGTAGCGCAGCGGAAGCGTGCTGGGCCCATAAATCAACCCACCTTTGGTCCTTCAAATGTCTTTTTAAATAAAATTGTAATACCTTCATAAGGGGAAAAAAACCACCTGCCTTATTTGCCCGACGCAGAAAGTAACTGCCGAAGTAAACATGTTGAAAACAAATCAGAAATAATGAGTTGGCGTGGATGTGATGTAAATCTGCCCAGATTTGTTGGTGTCTGGGTGGATGGTCCAGCGAGGGCCCCCCGCCCCCTGCCACTTGCTAAAGTCAAAATCCCAGATGGAAATTCCAGATAATCTTTTTTCTGAGAGGGGAGGACCTCCCAGTGCAAATAAAGTCTGTGGCCCGGATGGTCCCAGTATTCCGATGTGGCATCTGGGAGGGAGATGAAATCAGCATATTGAAAGAGCTGTGATTAGAGCGTGGAACAGAGTGAGCACTCAGTCATCACTGTGTAGCCGTGTGCAAAAAACGAGTTAACACAGCAGGCTTGAGACTGCCCTCCTTAGAAAGGTCTGTTTGCAGGGCTGGCCCTTTGCTGGCTTCTGGGAACCTGATGAGGGTGTCTCTCTGTGCCCAAACTGTGCAAATCATATTGTTTACGCTGAACACCTGCTTCGCTTCTGGGAGTCTGGAATTTTGGTATGCAGCAGTCAGAAGGTGCCAATGTGACCAACCCTCAGTAAAATCTTTGGGCACAGAGTCTCTAATGAGTGCCCTGGGTAGACGAGAATTTGCTTGTGTTATCACAAATTCATGCCTGGAGGAATTAAGCACAAGCTGTGAGCTAGCAAAGGAAAGGACTTCGGGAAGCTTGTGCCTGGCTTCCTCTAGACTTCGCCCCACGTACGTCTTTCCTTTGCTGATTTGGCTTTGTATCTTTTCCCTAGAATATGTCTTATCTGTGAGTACGGCTGAATGCTGAGTCCTGTGTGTCCTTACAGTGAATCACCCACCTGGGGTGGGCTTGGGGGACCTCCCGCGTAAGCAGCAGCAGCAGATTTCAGGCGGCTGGACCAAAGAGAAGCCGCACACAGCACCCACCACCTCCCAGGATTGCAAGGGGGAGGCAGCCGGCTGCCCGACCTCAGTGGACTGGAAAGGGGGGCTAAGGGCTGACAGGGCTGGCGGACTGGAAGAAGCTCCGTACATGGAACCCAAGGCCAGAGGTCACCATGGGACCACAGGGACCCGCGACGGAGGCACATTCGAGACAATGCCCGACACCAGGTGGGCCTGTCACAACACAAAGATCCAAGGAGAAAGGACAGCACCCTAATGATGCTCCGCTTGGTCAGGGAGAGCTAATGCTGACAACTCCGATCTGGTTTAGGGAAGAGGAGAAGGGGGAGGGGGAAATCTCAAATTGCCTGTGTTTGTAAGCCAAACTGAACACAGTTAAGACTAGGGGTGACACAACGATCTTTTAAAATGGCATGTGTTTACCATCCAGGCAAACGAAGGCTAAATTCATGGACAAGAGAGGTCCTTAAACTTGAGGGTCCATGAGAATCACCTCGAGGGTCTGTTAAAGCACAGACTGCTGGGCCCACAGAGCACCCACTAGAGAGAAGCCTGAGAATACACACTTTGAACAGGTGACGCTGAGCTGCCAGGAGCCACACTTTGAGAACCGCTGACACAGAGATATAGATCTACACACCACAATCAGAACTAACGGGCCTCTGCAGCGTAGGAAGAACAATGGTCTGCCCCAAACTGCATGAGCGCCCCTGGGCAATGAGAATTTCATGAATCCACCCCTCCAATAGGCAGCAGCTGTATGGGGAGGCCTGGCTCAGGAAAGGCTCGGGGAGGCGGGGGAGGTGGGCTCCTCAAAAGCCCCAGGGAGGCTGTCTTGGCAGAGCTCTGGGGAAACGGACATGTTCTAGAGCCTTCCAAGAAGATGCACACGCCCAGCCTGTCTCAGGCACCTGTATCATGCCGGCAGTGGCGGGATATCCCAGCCCGAGCCCCAGTCCAGACGGGACCCTTCAAACCTGTCGGGTCTTGGCCCTGCTGAGGGGGTTCTCCCAGCAGACGGGCATGCATGCTGGGCTCCAGGAAAAGCTGCAGGCATTCAGAAAAGGGACAGTCACCTCCTATTTCCTCAGATCCAGGGTTTTCAACTGGGGCCAACTCAGCCTCCCAGGCGACACTGGCCATGTCCGGAGACTTCTTTGGCTATTACGGCTGGGGCCGGGCCTCTGACATCTAGCGTGAAGTCAGGGACGCTGCTAACCATCGACAACACACAAGCTGGCCCCGTGACACGGAAGTCTCTGCTTCGAGACGTCAGGAGTGTGGAGGAGAGAAAGCCCACTCGACACTCGAGCGTAGCAGCCCCTGGAAACAGCACCGCATCAGCGGGGACCAGCGATAATGGGAAGATGGAACTAGAAGGTCTCCATTCAATGACTGAAGAGTCCTTAGCCATGCTCCCTGGACGGGGGTTAGGACGCAGCTAGTGCAGAAGGCTGCCCCACGGTGCATAAGGGGGGAAATCCACGGAGGGCCTTTCCCCACTGCCAAGGCCAACTCAGAGACAACATCACCATTTGCAAGCCCAGCAAGGCCCACCACCCTCCTCTCTTGGCCTGACTTCCAAGCCCATTCCAGACCCTTCTCCTTCCACGCATCTCGGAGCAGGGACAACCGTACCTTCACGTCCCATTCACAGAGGGAGCACATAAATGGAATTTTTGCAATACAATATTCATACCTTTTTGGAGCTCCCAGCAGGTTTCCCTATAAAGCTCTGCTGTAAATGACAGGCTGGGTGCCCGCTCAGCTACAAAAGCCCGTTTAACTCATCCATTAATGGCTTCTAAGTATCTAAGTCCCTACGGCTTACGTCAAGCTTGTGGGGAAGGTCAGGAACTGAGTCATCGTTTAGAACATGTTTGTTTTCCCTTATGGGAAAAGGTCTTCCCTCTGAATAGTGGGAAGGCAACAAGAAAGCACGAAAGAAATGAGTCTGAGACAGAACGTGGAGACGGGAGGAATTTGAAACTCCAAGGAGAACATTCCTCAGCCGCTGGGGTCACGATCATGGAGCAATTCAAGGATTAATCAATCCTCCGTCACCACTGATTTCCTAGTCTCTCTCGGCCAAGTTGGCTTGACGACTCAAAATGGCAAAACCCCCCAGCGAATCCACACTGCAGGGAAGGGCAGGAGCTGTTGGAACCGGAGGGACAAGCAGGCCCGACGCTGGGCTCTGGAGAGTTTCCTGAGGGAGGCCGGCCAAGCATGGAGATGAAGCCCTGAGCTTGTCAGGACTCGAGCGGCGCGAGCAAGGGGACAACGGCCTGATGTGAGGAGGGCTCGGAGGGTCCGGTAAGGATTTTTTTTTAAATTGTGGTAAAATTCACATGGTACGCTATTTCCCATCCCAACCGTTTCTAAGCGTAGAGTTCAGGGGCATTTAGCACCAACCACTTCCACTACCTAGTTCCGGAACATTTTCATCACCCTTGCAGAGCATGGAGCCCAACTTGGGGCTCGATCTCACAACCCTGAGACCATGCCCTGAGCTGAAACCAAGAGTCGAATGCTTAACTGACTGACCCACCCAGGGGCCCCTCAGTACTTTGTTCCTTTTGTGGCCAAAGAACATTCCCGTGTATGGACAGACCCCATTTTGCTTATCCATTCATCCATGGATGGGCACAGAGTTGCTATGAACGTGGGTGTACGAGTTCTTGTTCGCAAGCCGGTTCGGTTACTGGGGGCGCGTGAGGGGAGAGGCACGGCTGAGGCACGTGGGAAGGATCTGGTGCCTGTCTCAGAGCACGGGGAGGCCATTCAGGTTGGAGCCACATTATCAGAATCGGGTTTTAAAGCATTCACCGTGGCTGGCGTGGGCGGAGGGTTGTGGGGAGGCAGGAGTGGCCAGGGTGGACAAGAGACCAGTCAGGGGGCAGGAGGAAGAAGAGAAGCGGCGGCCCCCAACCTCCTCGTCCCTTCTGTCTCTGCTGTGGACATCTCGCCACGAGTGAGAAAGAGCCACGTTCCCCGCTGACATTTTCCCCTGAAATCACACGCGAGCCAAGAGCAAAGCCCGTTACAGGCAAGAGGGGCGCGTCAAGCTGATTTTGAACTTCTTCCCCTCTGGACGACGAGAAACTTCACTGGCCTCCAAGAGCTTTTCATGGTCTCTTTCGGCTGAGAGCAGAGGCCCCACTATGTCTGAGGGAACCTCCACTTCCAGACTGTTGCCTGCACGGGGGCTGTATGCAGCGGTGCTCTGCCCCCAAACGGGAGGTGATTTCCACCCTAAAGGAAGCCATTTATTCAAACCGAGCCTCGGCTGTCTGGTTATTGGTCCCCTTATTCATATAACTGCTCGATTCGTGAGTCAGTCTCAAGCACAGGGCAAAAGTTCAAATCTGAATAACCTAAGGCCTAGAGCATCACCTTGGGGCACCCTTTTCTTTAAAACAAAAACAAAATGCCACAAAACGAAACAAAACAGAAACTGTCCACCACCAGAGCTCCCAGCCCCTCTGCAGAGGCCCGGCACCTGCGAAAGGGACTCTTGCCCACGGTCTTAACGAGGAGTGATTTCCATTCCTGTCCTGGCTCTGGGAGCAGCACAGGATAGGGCGGGCACCAGATGCTCAGACGGAAAGTGGGCCATGAGGCCAGGCTTTACTGCTTGCACAATCTTCTGGGTGCCCTCTACATTCGAATGCACCACAAGCGACTATGGGTAAGGGCCCCCGTGTGGCTAGTTCTCCAGAGGTCCTGGCTGGCGGGAAGGGAGGATGCACCAATGAACGCCTAAGACAGACGCGCCCGTGGAACAAAGGATATCCGCGATCACTCTGGTTTTGCTGGTGGGTTTGCCGCTCCGTTTCTTCAAGGCTGATCTGGAGAGTGGGGAGGACAGCAGGGATTTTGCACCAAGCCCTTGGCCTATAGAAGCTCCTCATCAGAGGCAAAGGGGTGATCTGGGGGAGAATCCCACTGAGGTCAACAGAGCCAGGAAACCAAGGTGCAGCGGACAGATTTGATTTGCCACTAGAGGCTATCCCCGGAGAGGATAGCGAGCTCCATCACTGGCATCTTCCCGCGGGGCCCAGGCCCCGAGATTCCTCTCGGAGATCCGGAAGCTTGGGGCTCAGCCTGGGAAAAGCCATCCAAGAGCTTAGAAGATTTCACAATCAAACTTTTGAGAGTAAATATTTGCAGTGACTCCCAAGAGAGACTTTCTGCACTGGCTCTGGACCCCAAGGGTCACTTCCCGGGGCCGCTAACAGCTCGAGATGATCTGTAGCCTGTGTCCAAAAGTGGATTTGCTAGGTGGACAGCTCGTGAGTCAGAGGCCAGGTTCCCCGACCCGCTCCCTCGCCTGGGAAGCATCGGGCCTCCCCACACCGGGGGTCAGCGGAACATCTACGGCACCACATCCTGGCGAGGTCAGCGGCGCGAGTGTCAGGCTTGTGGTCTGGAGGCTCGCGGGACAGGCAGATGGTTTACGAGCAAAGTAACACATCATAAAAGTCAGCAGCAAACGCTAACGAGCCAACGAGGCAGGACAGAAGACCTTTCTTTCTGACCGGCGAAGCTAACAGAGCCACCTCCCTGGGTTGGAGGCAGGCCTGCGTGGCCGGTCTTGACAATGAAGGTCAAGGACAACTCAGAGGACTTTTTTCAGGACCTACAACGCTCTTGGAAACCTGGCCCTCTGCCGCCTGGGTCCCCCAGCAGCTGGAACTTGCCAGCATGTCTGTGGTACACGGGCTTGGTCCAGGCCACCTGGGCGCGGGGGAGGGGGGGGTGATGACTCATCCAGCTCACGAGCCACCTTGTGGCCTTTGATGCCAACTAAACTGATGCAGGACGGACCATGCGACAGAGAGAAGCCGGGCCGAGTAGGAAAAGGCTTCTGTGAAACCCCACTGCACAGACAGTCACTCGTCTAGCCGGCAAACACTTACCGAGCACCTCCTAGGTGCCCCATTGCATGTTCTCACGAGGACAGGAACATACTGGAAAAAAGCCAGCAAGTAAGCACTTCCACGCAGGGGAGCTGCGGTCAGGGCTGGGAAGCGCACGGCTGTGGGAGCTGTCGGGGGATGTCAGGGAGGACCTCCCTGAGATGGGGCGGCCACAGCTGGACTCGGTGAAGGGGTGAACTTGAAACTGAGAGCTGAAGGGTGAGCAGAAGGGAGCAGCAGTTTAGAGAGTGAGCGTGAGGGAAAATGAGCGCTCCCCGCAGAGGGCAAGGCAAGAACAAAGGCCTGTGGGTGAGCACAGTCTTCATGTTCTAGAAATCCGAAGAGGTCCAGAGTAGCTGGAGTCTACTGAGGAATGGGGGGGGGGGGGGAGTGAACTTGAACTTTATTCCAAACGCAACGAGCCCCAGGAGGATTAATGTCAGGAACATGGCAAAGGTTAGTTTTCACGACGGAGTTGAACTAGAACTCTCACGCTTTTCAGCCGCTTCCCCTGTCCCTGTAATATGCCCACAGACATAAGTTGGTCAGCGAGGGCCAAGAAATGATGTAGGAGCACGGGCAACTTTCTGATGGTGAAGCAGTCAGATTTCAGTTTTCTGCATCAAAATTTTTTTTTAAGAGTTTATTTGAGAGAGAGAGAGGGAGAGAGCATGAGCAGAGGGAAGGACAAAGGGAGAGGGAGAAGCAGACTTCCTGCTGAGCAGGGAACCCGATGTGGGGCTCGATGCCAGGACCCTGAGATCATGACCTGAGCTGAAGGCAGACACCTCACCGACTGAGCCGCCCAGGCCTCCCTTCTGCATCCAAAGTCTCCTTGCTCCCCACCTGCAGGGTCGAGTCTCGTCCCCAGGGCCATCACCAGTTTACCACAAGATACGCTTGGGAGTTTCCAGTCCAGTAATGGGAGACTCAACAGCCCTTCTCCGCAGTTCTGCAAAGCAGGTATCTGCCTTTCTTCTAAGCTCGAGCGAACCCCTGCGACCCAGCACGGTTGCGGGCACGCTCACGGTCCGCCACAGCAACTTGGGGTTGGTGCCTGTCCTCACCCACTCTGTCACCTGCCCCTCTCCGGGGGCCGCAGCCCCGCTAGACACAGTCTAGTGTCCAGAATGCTGCCCTGTGGCGGCGGCACTTCACAAGGCTGACTGTGGTCAGCCCACATTTTCAAATAGCACGTGATCTTGGATCCCACCATCACCGCGCCGCCCCCCACCCTCCCACCCCGGCTCCAGGAACCCATAGGACGTGTTACTCCTGGCTGGCTCTTGCTGGTAAAGACACCCGCAGCCTCTCCTGCCTGTGGCCCTCCCGTCCGCATCTCGGAGGGCCCTTTCCTCCAAACAATGCCCTGGATCAGCCTGGCAGGTGGAGCTCCCCCTCCTCCCGGGTACCTGGGGGCTTCGGTCCAGAGAGGAGGTTGACTCCTGGGGCCAGGCCTCTGTCCACCTCTTCTCCAGCGGCTGCAGGGAATGCCCACGGTGGTCCGAGATGTAACTGCCCAGGGTGCCCCCCTGAGATACCAGCCTTCAACTTTCTAAGGGGATTTTGAGAGCAGACTGATGGCCAGCAGATTTCTCTACTGAACGGGCTCGAGTTGTAGCAAAGGGGGTTTAAATGAGAGTGTCCTTCAAGCAGGGGCATAACGGGACTGCCACAGGTAAGTGGGTCCGTCCCTCTGCTGCTTGCCATTAGAGGAGTCCTGAGCTGCCTGGACAAGCATCCATCCCATTGCCTTTGGCCTGGCAAGTAAGCGTGGCTAAAGGAATAAATAAATCCTCTAGAAGCTTCTAGAATAGCTACTTTCCAAATTCATGAGGCTGGGGAATTCTTTTTCCCAGATGAGCTCTTGCGTAGGAGCACAATATTTAAAACCGATGAGAGAAGATGGGATGGGGAAGGAGACAAACCATAAGAGACTCCTAAACTCACGAAACAAACTAAGGGGGGCTGAGAGGTGGGGGGGGGGTAGGGTTATGGACATTGGGGAGGGTATGTGCTATGGCAAATGCTGTGAAATGTGTAAGCCTGATGATTCATAGACATGTACCCTGGGGCAAATGATACATTATATGTTAATAAAAAAAATTTCTCTAGATATACCGGGTAATAGGGATCACATGGGGATATGGCTAAAAGGATAACAAAACCAAATGAAAACAAGAACTAAACAGACATAGGCATTAAAGAACCCAAAATGGAAATAAAAGACACTTGCACTAGGCTTAGGACAGAACAACTAAAATACTGCGTCCACTAAAATGTGTTGTGTTTGAAGAGGCTTTGAATGTGAAAGTAAGCTGGCGCATAGCATTTTGAAATTTGTCATGAAAAAATTATAGAGGTTTTATTTCAAAATAAAGAAAAGCTTTAGGATGGGGGCAAAAAAACAAACCGACGAGAGAAGCCTGGCCCCCACTTCCACCACGGAGACTTTGGACCGTGGTGGGACCGGTTTGCAAACCCTGGCTGAAAAGGCAGAGATGCTAAGCAGCGAGCCGCAGCCCCGGGGAGGGTGAGGCACGGAAAGGAGAAGATGCGCGACGCTAGCGACGACGGGGATGACAAAACAGTAACAGAAGCCACCTCCTACTGAGCGGGCGTTTACCCAGACTGAGCCAAATGCTCTGCGTGTTCTGCTGCCGAGCCTCCAGATCTTTCCGGTGTGTTACTCCAACTGGACATAAGCAGAAATGAGGCTCTGACAGGCTCAGTGACATCCCCCGGCCATCCCTTGGAGAGCCATCGCTGGCCCCTGGGGGTGTCGCGCTTACACCCAGTGGCATCAGAGGGCCCCTCGGTGTACAAGGATTGCACGACTCCTCCGAACACGGCCCACGCTGGGCCCATATCGGGAAGGGCCCGGCGGCTTCAGAGGCCACTCGAGCCGGCTGTCAAAGGCTCTGTGCTGATTAACTGTGAACTTCAGAGACGACAAGTGTGCATTGACGCCGCAGATCTCTCCCAGGCCTGTTGGGGCCTGTTTCCGCCCTCTGAATGAGGAAGCTGTGCTTTGCAGGCACCCGCGGAACAAGAATGGGCCCTAAGATGCCTGAATGCAGGGCTCAGGGGGAGTACAAAGAATCGCCATTGTTGGCGACGGAAGCCGTGCCAGGCGAGGAGAGGGCGGCCCGGCGGCCAAGCATTACTGCAGGAAAGAAAAGAGGTTAATATTTTTCTGGGCAAACAATGCAACTTTTCTAACTGGAAAACCCGCAGCCATGACCTCATGCTGGACGAGCACCTCAACCCAGGCCAGGCGTGAGTAGATCCCCAGCTGGGCTGCCCTCCACCCGAGACCACCACCCCTCGGAAGGCTGCTTTCTAGACTCTGTGTGTGTGTGAGAGATACATTAGCTGGCCCTGGATGTCCCCCAGCGGCTCCCCGAGGGTAACGGCTCTGGCCGGCAATGGGAGGAGATCGCCCGGGCCGGAGCAGCTCATAGATGGATTTCGCGGCGGCCTCTAACAGTCCAATTATGTCCCCCAGGGCAAGGGGTGGTTTCAGGCATGCCAGAGGGGCCAGGAAGGCTGACAAAAGCACGGCCCTGGGAGCAGCAGTCCCGTGGAAACCTCTAGAGCAGATAAACCAGACCGGACATTCCAGACACGCAAGGGAGCATGCCCTCTCTGGGAAGGGGCAAGTATGGAAAGGGTCACTCTGTTTTATGTGAGATCTTGTCTCTGCACATCTTGAGACCTCCTGAAACCTCGTCTTAAAGGGCTGATCCTCTAAATGGAGATTTAAGTGGAAGGGCAGCCTAGGGATGGGGGAGCACGTGGGAGTTTTTTCAAAACATGGATGCCAGCTCCCTGGGGTTGAAGCCTTTTGACCAAGTTCCCCAGGTGATGCCGTCCTCACTGAGGCCGCCGAGGTCGGGGGAATGAGACAGAGTCAACCCTTCAGCTCAGGTCCTGGCTCACACACCTCCTAGCAGTGACCCTGGGCAAGTTACTCCCTTCCTGGTATCTGCTTCTCTCTGTGTAAGACGAACTGCACCGTGTCCTGTGTGTCGCTACACGTCTCTACCTGGCCCTGGGTCTAGCCCTTCCGAGATGTCCCTTTTCTTTACAATGGTTCACTAGTCCAACCCTCTGGAAACGGATGACTGGGTATCCCACCACCAGACTTAGATACGAGGGTTGACACCAAAATTACATATTAGCCAGAAATGGAAGTGCTGATTTTTCTTTTTTCCTCATCCCTCAGGACACTTAGCTGCTGGGGGCTGTGAATCGGACGCCGTTTGCAATTGCAACGGTCCCTGGAATCCTCTCAGCCGTCAAGGATTAACGCCACCAATGTCACGAGAGTGAACCGGTGGCATTTTTGAGAATTCCTCCCAAGTGGAAACTAAATATAAAAAAAGCCAGTGACGTCCCTTGACTCACCGGTGACTCACGTCCACGTGCGGATGTCTTTTGTTCGTGACGTTCTCTCTGCAGCACTCACGGGGGCCCTGAGCACCTGCGGGTTTCTGGGCCAGGTACTTCCCTCCCAGCTAGGACGCTGTCGACACAGCGCTTGGGGGTTGCTTGGGCGTCAAAGGGGATGTGATTCCTGGCCTGGAGGAAATCAGGGGACAGGGAACAAGCCTCTCCCAGCGAACCCCCGGGGGCTCTGGCCTGACCAGGCCGACTGCGGTCAGTCCCCCACCTGCCTCGACTTCATGTCTACACATTCGTGCTGAGTGCATGTTCATAGAACTGCTCGAATCCTCGGCCATGAGGTGGGGTGGGGTGAGGAGAGAGGGCGCGCGGCGGACACACGTATTCTGTCCGTGAGTCACTGCGCACGCGGCCCGAGGGCAGCTGTGGGGAGACGGGAAGCAGAGAGAACGGCACTGCGTTTCCTATGGGTGGCTTGCTGCCTCGCCGGCCCTCGGGCCTCTGCAGGCAACGCTTGCTCAGGCCGGAGCTGTGTGCAGGATTTGGGCCCACCCAGCACTAAAAGCATATTGAATTCCGTCAGCATCCCGTGGGCTCTATCAGATGCCAAATATCTTCATATAAACCAAACATCTGGATCAATTTTATAGTAAGGAGAGTCCCCAGATGAAAATGGAACAAAACCAGGAATGACCAGAATCCAAAGCAAACTGCCCCCAACCCATGGCCCCGATCTTGGTCAAAGGCGAGCCTCCCAATTCAGCAGGTACCTGGACCATCCCTCACCTGGGCCCACCCTGCTCCCCGGCTGCCCTCAGCCCCAGGAGGGTGCGAGCCCTCGGCTCCCCCATGGGCCCTGCTCTTCTTCAAATCTGCGTGGGCCACCGACCGACCGTCCAGCATGCCGGTGGCCCAGAGGACTGACTTCCTTCCCTCCCTCCCTCCCTCCCTCTCATCTTTAATCTAAACACAAGGGCTCCAAGATGGGCAGGGCTGCCCGCAAAGCACTCTTTTAACCAGACGTGGCCCAGATGCCGGGAGGGTCCTGGCCTGGAGAGAACTCGTAAATGTTATTAAAATATTTCATTTAAAAATGAGATCAGTAAACTGTTCGCTCCTTGGGTGGTCCCCGAGCATCGAGCATCTTGCTTTCCAGAAGTGCAGTAGATGCCTGGTTATCTTAGGAAAACTGCCGTGTCCTCAGGAGCCCAGAGTTCAGCCGGAGACCCTGAGCCAAGGCAACTCCAGGCTTCCCGGCCCCGGGCCCAGCTCTGCCCCACGGCTGCCACAGCCGTCTTCCCCGAGCAGACTATTCCTCTGCTCCAGAACACTCCATAGCTCCCCACTGTCCACATCAGGGATCGGCAAACTCGGGCCCCAGACCAAACCTAACCTGCCCTGTTTTTGTACCTGGAGTCTAACCCGCACCCAGCCACACCGTCATTTCTATTATTTATGGCCGCTTGGGGGTTAAAAGGACAGAACTGCATAATTGCTACAAAGCCTAAAATGTTTGCTCTCTGGCCCCTGAGATAAAAAGATGGTCAGCTTGTTGTGCCCTCCTTCCTGCTCTGCCGTGAGGGGACGGTCTCAGTCCAGGCCGTGCTCAGGGAGTTTGGAGGGAAGGAGAGGAAGGAGAGAGAGAGAGAAAGGAGGCGATGCTGGGGTTCCCGGCCTGCAGCCACTTGCCTGCTGAGACGTGCCGGCCCCCAAGACCAACACCGGGGTCTCTGCGTGCTGTGTGGCCGACCTCACAAAATCACATTCAGCCTGAAGATAGTACTTCATTCTGAGATGGCACCGTTCTCTTGCTCATGTAAACCGCAGTCGGAAAAGTTGGCACGGGCTCCTTCGGGACACTTCCCTGAGCTCCGGTGTCCTTCGCAGCTTCCTGCGCTGGCTCCTGTTTCACGGGCTTCAAAGCGACTGTCTCCTCAATGTCTCCCCGATACCACAGTCCCTGTGACCTCGGCTCCTCACCGCTCAGCCACCCCCGGGGTGCCTCCAGGGTGCTCCCCTCCGCGGCCCTCGCCACCGGGGAGCCCCTGGTTTGATAGCTGACCTGGCGTGGAGGCTCTCCAAAGAAGAGCCAGCTCTGCGGGGCTACAGGCCCTGACCTGGCTGCAACTCGGCTCCCCCCGTTCTGGGAGCACCCCCAGACCCACCCGTCTGCTGCGGGGGTGCAGGTGGTGCGCTGGGAGGGACGGAGGGGGGTCTGCTGCCCCTCCCCGGCCGCCTGGCTCTGTCTTTTCCATTGCGTCCCCAGCGGATCTGTGGCTGGCTGAGGACCGGTGGCAGGAAGAGGTCAACAAGGTGCAGGCAGGGGAGCGTGTGGGGTCGTGGCGGGGTCTGTCCGCCCCAGTCTGAACTCCTGTTTCTCTTTGACAAGCCCTGGGCCACCTGCAGAAAGACCAGGGCTGGGGCCGCTCGGCTGCTCGGCCCTGGGCTGCCCTGAAGAGTCTGCGGGCCTCACTTTGAGGCCCGGAGGCGGTGGGGGCTCCCCAGACACCCACTCTGCCGCTTCCTCCTCCCGGGGCAAGTCCTTCTCTCTCGCTGCCGCCTTCCAGGCCCAGGGCCGGTCTGGGGTGTCTGCAGGGCTGCCTTCCCCAAGCTTGGGAGCAGAACTTCCTTGGGCCTTTCCTTTGTTCCCTCCCTCCTGGAGAGAGATCGGCCCCTCCCTGGGTCTGGTACTGAATCCTCTGGGTCTCTTTGGAAATCACAGGAGTGGTCTACACAAGGTCAGAGGTCAGGAATGCCAAGAAGGGCAGAAATGGGAATGCCACTTCAGGTCACCGCACCCCCATTACCGGATGCCTGTGTTCCTCACCCGATTCCGGTCTCTGCCTCAAGGCCTCCCCGACCCCTGCAGTCCTCCCCTGAGCACCAATCTAAGTGGAGTCTGCCTCCACCATCTATCCCGTGTGCTCTGCCTCGTTCCAGGCTTGGTTTTTGCTGCTGAATTTCTGTCCTGTGAAGCTGACCTTATTTGGAAAAAGGGTCTTTGTGGATGTATTTAAGTTAAAGCTCTGGAGGGGACATCAGCCGGGGTTATCGGGGAAGGCCCTACATCCCATGACAAGTGTCCATACAAGAGACAAACAGAAGAAGGACACACAGAAGAGGACAGGGCCACATGAGGACGGGCACAGAGACCAGACTGCGGCCTCCAAACCCAAGAGTTGCCTGGAGCCGCTGGAGGCTGGAAGAGGCAAGGGAAGATCGTCCTCTGGAGCCTCCGAAGGGAGGGCGGCCCTGCCCGCAGCCTGACTGCAGACTTCCGGCCTCCAGCGTTAAGCCCCCCAGTTTGCGGTCATTTGTTACGGTGGCCTGAGGAGACTAGTCCAGGGCGGTGAGGGGTGGGAGGGGGCATCTGTCACACCTGGCCGCCAGGTGTGGCAAAACAGACCCTGGTGCAGGGCAGAGAGTCTGCGAGGTGAGACAGATAATAATTAAGGAGAGAGGAAAGTATATATAATTACAGGCTGTGAAGGGCTCAGAAGGAAACAGGTTGGCTGGTGGGATCAAGAGTGAATGGGGGGTTGGGGGGAAGGCAGGGCCTTTCCGAGGGACTGGCATTTCCGAGGGGGGCTCAGGGATGGGAAGGAGCAGGAGAGCTTTGCCCTACACCTGGGTCCTCCCCGGGGTCTGCTCCTGGATCCTGACCTCAGCCTCTGGCTCACGTTGCTCCCTTCCTTCGAACCACTCCCCATTCTCCGCCGCAAGGACAGACGATCTTTCTAAAGCACAAAGCTTAAGGGCCACTATTTCAAAGGTATCCTACCAGGAGAGCTGCAGGATGGGAGGTGGCTGATATTCATTCCCCCTCTGCAGATCAAAGACCCAAGGCCGGGAGCATGAAGGACACTTGCATGGTCACACCAAGATCAGACTCCACAGTCTGCTCTTCCCGCTGGGCGTCGCGGACATTCCTCACCACGCTCGTCTCGCTCAAGAGCCCTCAGGAGTGACCCTCTGTCTGGCATTAAAAAACCCATACTCTTTAGTGCAACCTCATTGACTCGAACTCTGTGATTTCCATGGAAAATCTCTTCTCATTTACTGCCATTCCCCATGAAGAATTTTCCAATATCCCCATATAGATCTACTCGCCTTCTTTTTTAGCACCTCCATAAACTTGCTTTTATTTTTATTTTTTAAAAGATTTTATGTATTTATTGTAGAGAGAGAGAGGGAGACAGAGATATTGAGAGAGAGCAGGAGCAGGGAGGAGAGGGAGAAGCAGGCTCCTGGCTGAGCAGGGAGCCAGATGCAGGGCTCGATCCCAGGATCCTGAGCCAAAGGCAGATGCTACCCTGACTGAGCCACCCAGGCGCCCCTTTGAACTTGCTTTTAATAATCACATCGTAAATTATATTGCACATAAATATTATAATAATCTTGTTACTTTACTATTGCCTATCTCTTCTGAGCCCTGCTGTGTGTTCTGTACTCTTCTAGATGCTTTACATATAACATCGGCTTATTTCTGCTGCAGTCTGTGAGATCTGCTTCAGCATCTGGGTTTTGTACACGGATCTGAGGACCCCGGCCCAAGGCCGGCGATGACGGTTCGCGCCCCGTGTGTCTTCCATGACGCTTTGCCCACAGAATTCTTGTCTGTTTCTTCCCCTAACAATGACATCCACTTTCACATGGCCTTTCATGGTTTTACAAAGCACTTTTGTATATGTACTTTGACTGCAAAAACTTCCCTGACCACCCCTGGATGAAGGTGTCTCTCAATGGTCTTCCAGTAAGGGCCCAGGGTGATGTTGGGTCGCGGGAGGGAGGCGAGAAAGACTTTGGCTCACTACCTCCCACAGTCACCATCCGTGCCCAATGCCACCAAACCACGTCACAGAAACCCAAAAGCCAAGTACCCAGAATGAGGAGCTCACTACGTACACCTCAGGGCAGATTGCTGGATTCGACCCCTCTGAGAAGCCCAGAGTCACGGCCAGGGACGTGTCCCATGGTGGGGACCAAGCCCCTGAGCACAGAATCCACGAGTCCGGGATCCCAGGAGCTCCATAAATGCTCTCCTGTCTGATTGGATCACTGCGTGGCCATTAGGATGATGGGCCTGGGAAGAAGACACAGGGCACGACGTTCTGCCAAGGTCCTTGGCCACAATCGTGGGGTTGGCAATTTATTAGTGGACAGGCTATTACCATACAGACTCTGGTATCACAGGCATGGCCTTGTCCAGCAACAATGCTGCCTTTCAAAAGTTGTTTTCCGCCTGGGACGCTGGATTTACAAACCAAACTGGGGACGCCTTGTTCTAAGTGGGCCTGGTTTAGGAGTATCCTGATAAGATAAACAGAGATAATGACCTGCTGGGGGGGGGGTGTGCTTTTATCCGTGTTTCCGTGTCTGCACTTACACACACGCAGCCTGATGTCTGGGGGCTGCTTCTCAGATAAAGGGAGAAGAAGAAGAAGAAGAAGAAGAAAAAGCCACTTTCTGGATCTCTTTCCAGAAAGGAAGTTGGATGTAATTATAAGATGTTAGGTTTGTTTCTCTCTAAATAGCCCGGAGATAAACTGATTTGGTTACTCCTCAAAGTGGGGGCTTCAAAACTGTGTCCAGTGAGATCAGTGTGGCGGGGCCGGGAGTGAGGCTGGGCTGCTGCCGCCGGTAATCGCTGAAGCTGGGTGATGCTCCCATGGGGTTTACTGGTCTCCTGTTTTTAGGCATGTTTATACATTTCCCTAATAAAAGCAAAAAATAAAACCAGGCGAATCTGGCTGAATACTTAAGCTGGTGATGGGCATAAGGAGATTTATTACAACATTTTCCTTTCCATATGTTTAAAACATGCCAGGGTAAAAAGGTAGGGGGAAAAGGACTTTGGCTGAAAGGTAATGCCTTAAAACTCCTTTCCTCTCATTCATTCATTCATTCATTCAATCGATATTTCTTTGAGCCACATATTGTCTTAGGTGCCGGGAACCGGTGTCGGATGGGACAGGGGTCCCTGGCTCCCCGGAGCTGACATTACCGCCAGAGTGCAAATACCCCTCCAGGGGGAACATCTGGCCGGGCTTC
Organism: Nasua narica; assembly: GCA_028533885.1. Lineage (NCBI taxonomy): Eukaryota > Metazoa > Chordata > Mammalia > Carnivora > Procyonidae > Nasua > Nasua narica. Next base: position 6,505,887 of record CM052804.1, on the reverse strand, counting down.
CAAGGCAATGAAGGCTACCTCTGGGGAAGATCTGTGGAGGGATTGCGATCCCTCCAGGCTTTGCTGGGAGTTGGGGAGGGGGAGAGGCTCTGGCCTAGCCCCTCGGAAATCGTCTGTTACGACTGAGAATTCTATAGTAGGACAGAGGGGAGAGGCTTCAGGGAGCCCCCAAACCGTGGGACGGGACCCATTCACTCATGTCATTGGCCAATAACAGCCGCCCCTGAGGCTGAAAGGCATTTCCCAGGCGGGTCCAAGGCACCTCTCCCCTCAGGGGCCGTGCTAGCGGCCACAGGACACACAGCCATCGAGGCTCTTTCTAAAGGTCTTCAGGAACGGAGCACCCTCGAGATCAAGGCTGGCCAGGGCGGCCGGGGCTGCGAACGTTCTCCACTTAGGAGCAGGGGACAAAAGCCTTCTGTACTGCCCATGATTCATCGTCCCTGGCCCGCGCACAGGCAGCTGAAAGCCTGGAATGACCAGATTTCTGGGTTGCCACATATGTGCAACCTTTGGGAGGCCGTTTCCAGAAGCTGGGTTTTGGTGGAGTCCCACACCGAACAGTCTACAGGGACCCCCGTGCGGGAGTCAGCCGGCTCTGCAGCCCTTTCTCAGGTAGCTTACCCAAGGCCATGCAAAAAATGAGCTACAGGGTTCTTTCGAGAACAGGTCTTGGGAGAGGAAGGTCAGGGATGTGGAAACCCCAGTTTCAGGTCACAGGTCCCAAGGGCCCTTCTAAGGCTGGCTTCTCTGCCAGGGGAGGGGCACGGTTTGGGCCAGCGGCTTTTTTTTTTTTTTTAACTTAAAGCTCCTATTTTGCATCTGTGATTGTTCTCATGTGTTCAGCTGGGACGGGGAACTTGGTTTAGGTTTTCTTGATAGTTTGGGATGGAGAAGTGACTACTAAGTCTCAGAACTACAAATCGTTTCTAACTGGGGGACTCCAAGGTGTCAGGGGGGACATCTACTGCATCAAACACCTAGAAGCATTTACTGGTTTCCGAGCATCTCCTTGAGACAGAGAATATACCACAAAAGTGGGGCTGGGGCTGCCGGGGAAGGGGCCGGGGGAGTCAGGACGGCCCCTGCCCTTGAGTCCCACGGTGAGCTGAGCAGGCCAAGCAAGTGGGGAGAGGGCCATGGAGCCGACGTGTGGGGGCCCCCCTGCAGGGCTGGAAGCCTGCGGCTACCGACGGAACACAGATGTCCCAGGGACACTCACATTCTATCCCAGCGGCACAGAGTGGAAACTTTGGAAGAACTGGCCACATCTTGCCGTTCCCATCCAGATGTTTGGCATGATTTCGGCATTACCCACAATGCCTCCCAGGAGGTTAGCGACCTGGACTGCTGCCTGGAGAGAGGGAGGCGCGGAGGACACTGGCCAAGCCTCTGAAGTATGGTTCTTCAGGAGACCGGGGGCAGCTGCTCCCCTTCCACTGAGGGAGGACATGCAGAATGGTTTTGCGAGGTGGCTAAGTGGGAAGGCTTTGGGGCCAGCGAGGGCTCTTTCGGAAGACAGTAAGTAATGCCTTTAGTGGAACATTGGCGTTTCTTGGTGTGAACAAAGGACTCATTTACCCTGCATGCGCCAATGCATGCTCTATGCATTTACACTAGTTTGCAGCGATTTCAACTCTGTTCTTCTGAGTCTGAGGATGGGAGCCTACTGTTTTTTATTTAACCAGCACCTGGCACGAGGTTGGAGCACAGGAGGCCTTCAAGTGTTGGAAAGATGGGGTGGTGGTTTTCAACCAGGGAGACCTGGGCCCCCCGGGGAACATTGGGTGGGATCTGGAGACATCTGGGGTCCCAACAGTTGGAGGGGTGCCTCTGATACCTAGGGTGCAGAGCCCAGAGATACTGGCCAACAGCCTCCAATGCACGGGCTAGTCCCCACGACAAAGGACGTCTGTCCCGACGACTGATGGAGCCCCACTCTTTTGCACACAAGTCTGGGACAGGGTGTAGATTTCTCCTTTTCAAGGCATTTTAGGAATGGATTCCAGCTGTCCTTGTGGGTTTAGGAGTCTAGGGGGGAGCGAGGCGGACTTAAACGGGCCATTTGGTCCCTTGAGCTTCGTCGTCACCCCGCGTCACCAGGCTGCGGATTGTCATGTCTCCATTCTTCCGCCTCATCCTCCTGCTCGGATTTGCTGCCCAGGTTTTCCCCGAAATGTTAGGGGGTTTCCGTCAGCAGTGGATCCTGTCCAAACCATAAGGCAGTGAAAAGTCCCTCCCGTGGAACTCATGTTCCTGTTGTGTCTGTGCTCCAAGAGGGAGAGAGACGGCAGCATGAAGCCTGTGTATCAAAACCACATCCCTCCAGGCGCAAGCCCCAACCTGCGGCAACTTTCCCGGCCAGGTTGATGTGCAGAGCTGATGGCCTTTTCGTTAGAGCAGTTCCGTGGAGACAAGAGGTGGGAGGGCTATTAGGATAAGAATACACAGCGAGCAAAAGAACGCCTCGGAAAGAGCATTTTCCTGCCAGAGTGGAGGTGACATCAGCAAGGGTGACACCTGAGGGTCAGGCTCTCAGGGTATCTTTAGCCCCAGGACCCCCGGTCATGGCTGGGTCTTGACACAGGGTCAGAGTTCCTTGCTCCGAACGACTTTTCTGATGTGATAAATAAAGTAGCTTTTCTATGGCCAGATCGAGTCTGAGTTTAAATCCCACCAAGAAATGGTGACAGCCCATTGCCGACAAGATAGACTTGGGGCTTTTAGACACCAAGACCCCAAATGAATGCCTCCTGCCGCCGTGTCTCTTTGGGAGAGGCTTAGAAATTAATTTGTTTGATGACCCCTAGACAGAGGAATCCACTTCAGAAGAGTAAAAGCGATTATTTTTACTACAGACTACCTGCAAGATGCAAGACACTGTCGGGAGCAACTGACATGCACGAAGTCTTTAATATAAAGGGGACCATCTTATCGTCCCCAACTTACAGATGAGGAGACCAAGGCACAGAGGTCCGAGTATCTTATTCACGGCCGCCCAGGGAGAGCCTAGACTTAGACTCGGGGATAGTGGCTTCAGGGTCCAGGCTCTGCTGCCTCCCTGGAGAAAAAAGCTCCAAGTCTTCAGTCATTCCGACTAAAGAAGTAAAGGAAGGAGCTAAATTCACAGGTCTTGGGAAATAACAGTAAAAAGAAGACGTGAGTTTGTGATGCACGGGAAAGTTCACGAAGCCCATTTCTTATGATCTCCGGTGGGTTCTGCAAGGCCCTCAGTCTGATGGGGGCCCTGGGAAGGCCAGGACACTGCCCCAGACAGCCAGAGCAGAATCTCTGCAGTGTGTTCCATCCCAGAAGACCAACGGAGTCAAGCAGGAAGGACCAAGAGGACGAAGGCCCCCTCTTGGAGAGACCAGGCAGCTCCCCCTGGGGAGCCCTCCTTGCGCACTCTCCGACTGTAGGGGTTCGGCCGAGGCTCCATCCTAGGCTGCAGGAAGCAGACTACGATCCTACTCTGGCAGACGACAGTCATTGGTTCAAATGGTTCAACTTGTGATATGAGTTGGTTTAATCAGACCTCAAGGGACCTACTGAGAGGAAATGGCCTTATTTCTGTTGGACTTGAATCTGGGTGGTTCACAGGGCTACAGCTGTCAGAAGGAGGCTATTCTGCCACCACAGAGAACCCAAGAATCAAGCCAACATGGAGGACAGCAGAGCCAAAAGAGAAAAATAAGCAGAGGCCTGATGATATCATGGATGCCCCTAGACCAAACCGTGCCTGAATCCCTGGACTTTTCAGCTCTGTGAACCAGTTAATTCTCTTTTTAGCTTAGGACAATAGGAACTGTGGTTCTGTTTCTTATGAATGACATAAATGAACACTGAGAATATCTCGTTAAAACAGCCTCACAAGCATACTATGCTGGGAACAGCATTATGGTGGGAACAGAACGAGGAAAAGGTTGGTCATCAAGATCCCTGCTCCCTCTCCTCACACCTGTACATGAAAGGAGAACACAGACTCTAGGAAAGCACGGGAATATGGTTGACTTTATGTGAACTTTGTTGGTAGGCAAGGTGATTATCTGCGGATGACGTTAGAAAAATTCATGGGATTCATTCCTGTGTGAGTTGTTCACTGAGCTCCACCGACTGTCTTATCCGCAGCCACGCTGTACCCTTGATACCAACTGGCATTCACAATGACAGGCTCCGGGTGACAGGTTGGATGGATAAGGGCGGACGGCCTGGCCCCTTTCTTCTGCCTGAAGGTAACATAAAAGGTGTGGCATCCCAGCAGACGGAGGGCTGTCTAGCTCTGTGGCAAAGGCTGGGCCATGGTTCGCTAAAGTAAAAAGCTCTTCCGTGGGCCATTTACTTTATGAATTCCAGACTGAGAACATCCAAACAGAGTGAAAATCAAGCAACTCATGACATCCTCCCAGTGATTCTATTCTCCATATATTGTTCAGCCCCCAGAAAGCCCTCAGCAATTTTCTGCTCCCCAAGACGCCTGGCCTCCAGCTCTGCGCCCTCCCTGAAAAGTCTAATTTGGACGCGAGGGACCCACGGGGCAGATGGGGCCCCAGCTGTCTGTGGGCTGCTGGAATTGCCAAACTGCTGCCTGCCGACACCCGGGGTTTCAGATGTGGGGCGTCACTGCTTGTTTCCCCGCTGACCGAATTCTTCATGCCTCATTTGGCCAATTCCCTGAAACAATCTTTTCAGGATGCGTTTGGAAACCCGAGTCCCTGTGGTTTGTCTGGGCTGGTTTCTATTTGTGAAGGAGGAGAGTTTGCTTGTCAGGGGCGCAGAGAAAATGGGCTCTGCAGAAGTCACGAGACCCTTGGTTTCCTGCAGGGGTCTCCGGAACCCGGTTTCCTCACACCATGCCTCTGTTCCCTCGGGAAGCTCCCAGTGGAACGTAGGGGGAAATCTTGCCAAATCTCTAGCGTCCATCAGTGATTCTCAATTCTCAGAGAACTCTCTGGCAAAGAGAGATCAGGGAACACACTGCAAGCATAAAGGGCAGTGGCAAGCAAATAATTACCGAGCCTGTTGGTAAACAGACCCGGAGAAGACAAATGTATTCAGCTTGTTCACTCTTGCCTGGCAGACAGAACTTAATACCATCCTGTTTCTGTTTTTCTTCCCCCCATGACCCAAGTTAGAGCTTGCTTAATTTCTGTTTACAGTGTGGGTCTCATGGGGATGGAGGGAAAGAGAGGTCGGGCCAGAGCAGGGGGAGGGGGAGGGTGGGGGAAGGACTCACCTTCTCAGGGACCAGTGGTTCTTAAGCCTGAGTATAAAAGTCACCTGAGGAGCCCAGGCCTTGATTCAGCCCCATTAAGTCAGAATCGCTACAGGGGAGGACCTTGGTATCAGTATTTTAAAGCCCCAGATGACCCCAACATGGAGCCAAGGTTTAGCTCAAGAGCTATGCTATCCAATATGGCAGCCATGAGTCATGTGTGGCTACTGAGCATCTGAAACATGGTAAATCCAAATTGAGACGTGCTCTAAGTGGAAAATGCACCCCAGATCTCTAACAGCATGAAAGAGAGAATGCAAGCCATATCATCATTGATAATTTTGTTGTATTGAACTACATCATCAACAGTTTTGTTACATTGCTTACAACTGAAACAATGCAGGCCCTTTCCTAAGTGAGAAAGTGTGTATGTGGAGGGGCAGGAACATGTGGGTGGTGCTGTGGGGTAGGTCAAAAATCTCTAAGGAGTCACTCGAGGAAGAGAAAGACAGAAGACCAACGTACATGTCCTCAAGACAGCATCATTTCCATTTATATGGAGCGTAGATCCCCAATCATCTCCCTTGGCACACTCACACTCACACTCGCATGGTATGCTTGTTCTAAGTATATCAAGATTAGGCCACGTCTCATTTTCTTTCCACCAAAGAAAACATGATTAGGAAGGCAAAGGCTACAGCTTGGAACGATAGTTTCCCAGCAAAAGACAAAGTTCAGCGTTAAAAATTCTTTTTATCCATTCTTCTTAAGCAAGGCAAAAGATATCCTCAAAATATAACTAGTTGCAACAATAAAGTTTTCATCAGCAGGAGGCGAGTCAATAGAATTTAAAGATAAACACATGATCAATGATGATCTCTGTACAACAATAATGATTCATATGGTAATAATCTTGTATCAGACATGGTGGTCAATTTGTGTGTGGAATCCCGTGTAGGGAACCAGTCTGCTCCACCCCAGTTCCCTGTGATCCTGCCCGAATTCTGAACCTTGGTGGAGAATTTCTTGAGCAAGCCCAGAAATTCTCAGGTGTGATGGTTCACTTTATGTGTCACCCTGACTAGTCCATGGAGTGCTCAGTTATTTGGTCAAATACTATTCTGGTTGTTTCTGCAGGGGTGTTTTGGAGGAGATTAACACCTTAAATGGTAGACTAAGGCAAAGTGTCCTCTACAGTGTGGGTGGGCCGCATCTAATCAGTTGAAGGGACTGACTAGAAGGAAAAATCGGACCCTTCCCCAGAGTAAGAGAACATTCTCTGGCAGACTGCCTTTGGACCAGAATGGTACCACTGGTTCTCACACCTGCCAGCCCATACTGCAAGTTTGTACTTGATAGCCTCCATACACCCATGAGCCAATCTCTTATAACAAATCTCTTTGAGTTTATAGACACATTCTATTGGTTCTGTTTCTCCGGAGAACCCCTAATATAACGTGCCATTCTTAAAGTCTCACCTGCAGCTGGTTACCTGCTAACATTAAGAATGCTCTCGGACCGCTCAGAAGTAGAGACTTAGTTTCTCTCCGTGTCGGCTGGACCCACGGCAAGGCCCACGTGGCCCTGGCTAGACCCACAGAAGCTGCCCAGAGGGATGGCTAATGCAATTCAGAAGTATGAGGGAGGTGGGCTTGGACCGAAGAAGCAGGGGATGAGAAGGCGCTGTGAGATAAATCACGTGCACAGTTCTCCTCTCACCCCCTCTGCACCTGCCAACAGGCCGTCCCGAGACTCGGCGGTCCCTTTCCATCACTTTAAAGCAGCTCTTCATATCCATGACTGAGCGTCCAGATTTACTTTTTTTGAGAAGCTATGGCCAGCTCGGTAATATGCCTCAGTTTACTTTCTTGCCTTCCTCGTGCCATTCACCTTCTTTTCCCTCTCACTCTTGCTTTTCTGGGAGTACACCTCCCAATACGTTTTACGTGTAAACTTTGCCTTGGGCTCTGGTTTCTAAGAAATGCAGGCTAAGACAGTCAGCCTTTTTCTTTCTTTTTTTTTTCTTAAGATTTATTTACTTACTTATTTGGGGGGGTGGGTGCAGGAGAGAAAGTGTTAATTAAGCAGACTCCCCACTAAGCACACAGAGCCCAACTTGGGCTCGATCTCGCGACTCTGAGATTATGACCTGAGACAAAACCAAGAGTCGGACACTTAACTGACCACGCCACCCGGGCACCCTAGCCTTTTTCTATTTAAAGCCATTTGCCTGCCCAGGAAAGACCTGAGCTCTTTTCTGTTTGGCGTGTCCAGAAGGATCGGATCAGGAGTGGGTACCTGATCCAAGGAAAACTGATACATAGGCTGGCCATCAACCTGTTAAGGTCCCTCCTGAACACAGATGAGCTGAGCCACGTAGCTTTTCTCTTAGAGTTAATTAAAATTTGACAAAGAGGGGTGTAGCCAATGAACAGTGGTTGTTGGGTAAATAAATTACAGGCCAACAGCCTTATTGAGCTGTGCACAAAAAATGAAGTATGTGAGTATGTGTGTGCATTAGAGAAAGAGAGGAGGAGGGAGGAGGAAGCAGAAGGAGGAAGAGGAGGAGGAAGAAGTAGGAGAAGGAGAAAGAAGGAAGCATAAGGAGGAGGAACCAGAAGGAGGAAGAAGAGGAAGGAAGAGGAGGGAAAGGAGGAGAAAGGAGGGGCAGGAGGAGGAGGAAAGAGAAAGAGGAGGAAAGAGGAGGAGCTGGAGAAGGAGAAAGAAGGAGAAGGAAGAGGAAGAAAGGAGGCAAAGGAGGAAGCAGAAAGAGGAGGAGGAAGAAGGAGGAGGATGAAGGAGGAGGAGGAGGAAGGAAGAGGAGGAGGATGAGGGATGAAGAGGGAAGAGGAGGGAGGAGAAAGAAGGGGGGCGAGGAGGAGGGAGAGGTGGGAGAAGGAGGGGGAGGAGATTTTCTAGGCCCAATTTCAGTTGTTTATGAGGCTGCAGGTCTTCCTGCTACGAATTTCCCGTGTCCTTTCAATGAATGTCCCTTTTCACGTGAGCTAGTTTCTGATCCATCTGAATTTAATTTCTTTGTAAGTAACCTTTTTCTAGCTGGATAGGTTTGTGACATTTTATTTAGTTTCTTTTCATTAAATTCACCCGAAATGTGGTAAGTCCTCCTGTGCTTATCCTCAGATATCCCTCCCCCCGCCCCGCCCAGTTCCCAGAAGTTATAGTTTTAATTATACTTTGTTTATAATTATAACTTAATATGTATTTTTATTTAATTTTATTATCTATTATATTATTAAACCAGTATTTGGTAAAATATTAAAATTTAATTTTAATAACTTCGTTATTATTAGGTTCCTGTTCAAACTGATCTGGCTGCTTCTCTGGGAACATGTAGAAATCTCGGGGTGACCTGCCCTGCCAACCACACCGATTAGTTACCCTGTATATCATTTTAAACTATTGTTTCCCTCTTCTCACTTTTTTAAATAGAAAAGCAACATGGAGAGAACATTCGCAGGACGGCTTGGCTCCAGTTACAACCTTGGATAGGGCCCTACCAGAAAGCAGTGGTTGTGATTCCGAGGTTTGGGTTTTCAGTTGGCTTTGAAAGGTTTCAATGCCTTGCTTGGTGATATGAGGAACCTTCCACAGAGCTTAAAGGTAATCCTCCCCTGGAAAGCTGTAGCACTTCCTTATTTCTCCATCTACAAAGACCCTCGGTCACTGGATACGTTTTCACGTAGTAAACTCAACCACAGAGGGAAACAAATTGAATTTTTCACCTTGAACGTCAATACCATGGGGTCACAGCTGACACGTGATCGGCTGCAGGATGGGACAGGCCAGGGAAATCCAGGATCAACAGTACGGACAGGTGGGAGGGATGGGGCGAGGTGAGGTCAGTTGGTATCAGGATGGGATGTCCAGGTGGGGAAACAAAAGTCTGGATTCTGGGATAAGGGGGCCATGGCAACGGGCCAGCGCCAATGAGGAAGGACAAGTTAGCAGCTCAAAATTCAAGCAGACAAGACAGCCTGAAGAATCCAGGTAAAAAGAAAGGCAGAAGAGAAGAAGCAGGTTCAAGCAGGCAGAAGGTTCCATCAGAGCCCAGGTAATGAGGCTCAGCACCCATGGAATGCAAGGTGAGGACTTCTGTATCCACAGAGCAGGGAGATAACGGGGTCAGAATCCACCCTGAAAGAATTCAGAGCCAGAGACCCGAAGTCAAGGTCACAAAGGGAGTAACGAGGTGCCACGCACAGGTGAGGGGTCCGAGACCAGGTCTCACCTCAGTACTGAACACGAATCTAATAAACCACTCCTGTATTCCTGGACCAGAAGATGGACGGGAGAGTTTCTGAGGGTAGGTGCCGACTGCTCTGGAGAATGTGGAGGCTGTGGATCACACTTTTCTTAAAACAGATTAGCAATAGCTAGGTCATCAAGGGTGAAACCTAAATGGTTCTCCTGCCGTGAACTTACTCAACAGATTCGTCATTCTCTTTTTCCTCCCTTGGAATCTCCATCTCTGTGAGAGGCACTAACATCTACCTAGCTGTACAAATCCCCCCCAAAAATGGGGGGTTTTCTAGTTGTTCTCATCTCCTACATTTAATTGGACTACAAGTATTACCCTGACACCAAAACTAGACAAAAATATCCCAAGAAAATAAAACTAAAGACCAGTATCTCCTATGGATATGGATAGAAAATTCCTCCAAGTTCTAACACACAAATCTAGCAACGTATAAAAAAAGATAACATAAGAAGCCAGTGGGATTTATCCTTGGAATGCAAGGTGGGTTTTAAACATCTGAAAATCAATGCAAAATCAATTGCAAATCAATGCAATATTCCATATCAATAGCATAAAAGGGGGGGAACCCTCAATCATTTCGATAGATGCAGGAAAAGCATTTGACAAAATTCCAATACCCTTTCATGATGAAAACCTCCAACAAACTAGGAATAGAAGGGAACTTTCTTGAACTGATATAAAGCATCTATTAAAAATCCACAGCTAATGTCATACGTTGTACTTAATGGTGGAAGACTGAATGCTTTCCCCCTGAGATCATGAACAAGACAAAGATTCACTCTTTCCACTTCTATTCAACATTATACTAGAAGTCCCAGGCAGCAATAAGATAAGAAAAACAAATGAGGCATCTAGATTAGAAAGGAAGAAGTAAAATTCTCTCTGCTTAAAGTTAACATAAGCATATGTACAGAAAATCCTAAGCAGCCCACCAAAAAGAATTATGAAAGCTAAAAAAAAAGAAAAAAAAGAAAAAAAAAAGAATTATGAAAGCTAATAAATGAGTTCAGGGAGGCTTCAGGATACAAGATAAATATACCCCAAAAAGAGATATTTCTGTATGCTAACAACGAGCCATCTAAAAATTAAACTAAAAAAATAATTATATTTATAATATCATTAAATAGAATTTTAAAAATCTCTAGGAATAAATTTAACAAGGAGGTAAAAGACTTGTACACTGAAAATTAGAAATCATTACTGAAAGAGAAAGTGAAGACCAAAATGGGAGGACGTTCCATGATCATGAACTGGAAGACAATATTGGTAAGATGACAACACTCTCTGAATCGATCTTCAGATTTAAGGCAAAGTCTTTCAAAACCTCAGCGATTTTTGTTTTTTGTAGTAATTGATAGGCTGATCCTAAAATTTATATGGAAATACCAGGGACACAGAATCGTTAATACAATCTTGGCAGGGAAGAACCAAGTTGGAGGCCTAATACTTCCTGAATTAAAAATTTACTACAAAGCTACAGCAAAGCTACATTAAACCTGTAGTGTACTGGCATAAGGACAGACACAGAGATGAATGGAATGTAGTTCAGAGTTCAGGAAAAAAAAAACCCTCCTATTTATAGTAAACTGATTTAACTGATTTAAACTGATTTAAAATATGGCTGCCAGGTCAATTCAATTTGCAATGAATGGTACTGGACGATTGGACATTTACATGCAAAAGAATGAAGCTGAACCCCAATCTCATACCTTATACAAATATTAACTCAAAATGAATTAAATACTTTAACAGCCCAAACTATAAAGCGCTTAGAAGAAAATGAGTTAATCTGTATGACCTGGGATCAAACAATGGTTTCTTAGATATGTCACCAAAAGCACAAACAACAAAAGAAAAAAAAGAGAGGTAAATTGAACTTCATCAAAATTTTAAAAATTCATACTTCAGAGAACAGCATCCAGAAAGTGAAAAAACAATCCATACACAGGAGAACATATGCAAATCATATATCTGATAAATGATTTGGATCAGACGCATCCAGAACTCTGGCCACTCAATAATAAAGTCACATAATCCAATTTAAACATCGGGCAAAGGACGGTAGTAGACATCTCCCCTAAGAAGTCATGCACACGGCCAGGAAACACCTGGAAAGATGTTCAACGTCATTAAGCAACAGGAAATTCCAAATGAGAACCACAGTGGCATCCCACTCCCCTCTAGGATGTCTGTCATCCGGTCGGACAACAAGGGCTGGTGAGGATGTGAGACATTGGAACCCTCCTTTCCTGCCAGTGGGAGTGGAAAATGGCGCAGCTGCTTTCATAAGACAGTGGGGCAGTTCCTCAAATGTTACACGCAGATCCGCCATACGAGCCAGCAATCCCACGCTGAGGTATCTACCCAAGAGAGGCGAAAATAACATCTACATAAAAACTTGCGCACAAATGTTCCTTGCAGCACTCTTCACAATGGTCCCAAAGTAGAAACAACCCAAATGTCCATTACGAATAAAGGGATAAACCAAATGTGGTTATCCGTTCCCTGGAATGTTATTTGGCCATAAAAAGAAGCAAAGTACTGGTACGTGCTGCGGCATGAATAAACTTGGTAAAAACCATACTAAGTTAAAGACACCAGTTGCAGAGGTCCACATATTGTATGATTCTGTATGTATATATGCAATGTCCCAAACAGGAAAATCTACAGAGAAGAGAGCAGCTGAGCAGTTGCCAGAGATTGAAGGGTTGAGAAGAACTAGGGAGTGGGGGGTGATGGCTGAAGTGCACCGACCTCCTTGTTGGGGTGATGGAATGTTCTAGAATTGATTGTGGGGATGGCTGCACAACTCTGTGAATATACTAAAAATTGTACACTATAAATGGGTGAATTATATGCTGTGTGAATTATATCTCAATAAAGCTGTTACAAAAAATGTTATTAGGCATATTTATAGTGTTTATAATAAATGCTAATTTCTAAACCATTGTCTGGGCCACTAAGAGCCAGGCTAGCAGGCTATGTCAGGTGCCTTTTTCTTTTGGTCTTCAGTAGGGGAACGGGCCCCAACGGGTCATGTGGAGTTACTCGGATGTCCACACATTATATGGCCCACCAGTCATAGCAATGACATCACGATCACATTTAATGACATAAACTGCTTGAGTGTTACTAACAGATGCCATGAAGAACGTAAAGTCTGAACAGAGCCAGACCGTGGAGAAGCTTCTACCCCATCCTGCCTTTGCACGCCCCAGCCACAGGAGAAGGGACGCAGCCACGGCCAGAAACGTCCACGGCCCTGCTGCTGAGCACGTCCACAGCTACACAGCAGAGCACCACCCAAGACCTTGACCTTCACTTCTATGTACATCTCAAGGCAACCCCACTTTACAGATGCAGAAACTGAGGCTTAGAGAAGAAAGCACGCGTGTGAAGGCTCCAGGGAACAAGACCCCGTTGTGTTTACGGGGCTGCCGCCCCCAAATTGGCAGGAAGGCAGGAGCCCCCCTGGGGGCCTGTGACGTGCACTTCCTGTCACTACCCCAGGTTCATATCTGGGGTCACGGAGCTTAAAGAGGAGGGAACGTGGCTGGATGCATGAGGCCAAGACTGCAAAAACAACAAACAAAAAGCCTGGAATCACAGATCTTTATATGCACATATTCAAAACCGCCTCCCCTGGCCTCATTGTACCTCACTTTCACCTCACTTTCTCTCCCCAGTCCCTTTCTACTCTCCCTCACGAAGGACCAAGAGGACAGTGCCGACACTCGGGGGCCCAGGCACCAGGAAGGTCAAGTCGGAAGCACACACCCGAGCTCCGGGTCAGGGTCAAGGGCTTGGGGCCTAGGAGCCTGTGAGGGTCTGTGCTCCTTCAGGCAGAACCCCTGTGCCCGAGGGGGCCCAACGTTAACAGGCAAATAAGAAACGCCAGAGCAAAGTTCCTCAAAAAATAAAAAATCAAATGTCCCCGTGATCCAGCAATTCAGCTTCTGGTTACGTGCGTAGCCTTATCACGAGAGCCAAGAGGGCAGAGCAGGCCGGGTGTGGGCAGAGGAAAGGACACACAGAACGTGGTCTGTATGGATGGTGGAGTATTAGTCAGCCTCGAAAAGGAAGCAAGTTCTGACTGGCTGCCCCATGGATGCATCCCGGCGACCTCGGGCTCTGTCACAGAGAGAAACAGATCGTATGACTCCACTCATGAGGCACAGAGAGTAGTCAAGTCAGAGACAGAGAGTACGTTGTGGGGGCCTGGGGCTGAGGGAAGGGGGGCTTGGGGAGGCTCGTTTCATGGGGACAGAGTTTCCATTTTGTAAGACGAAAGAGTCCTGGAGAGGGATGGTGGGGACGGCTGTCCAACAGGGCGAATGTACTAAGTGCTGCCAGACTGCGCCCTGGAAATGGCTACGACGAGACATTTTTACGCTGTGTGTATTTTACTGCAATTAACAATTTTTAAAACAAAGCGAAACACCATGACCGGCTGAGAGAGACCTCATGGAAGAAGAGAAAAACTTTTTTTTCCCCCTGTTCTTTTTTTCAAAAAGATTTTATTTATTTGAGAGAGAGTACGAAAGTGCATGAGCAAGAGCTGGTGGGGGGAGGGGAGGCTGACTCCCTGCCGAGCGAGGAGCCTCAGGTGGGACTTGATCCCAGGACCCTGGGATCATGACCCAAGCTGAAGGCAGACACTTCACCAACTGAGCCACCCAGGAGCACCTCCCCTCCCCCCTTTTTTTTCCTGTTCTTGGACAAGGGACACTGCATTTTCATTTTGTATAAAGTCCTGAAGTTTATGTAATAATCTGCCCTTGTGGAAAATAAAGCCGGAGTTTCCTTCCTTGCTGCTTGTCTGTAATGAAATGCTCACCTTAGGTCAGAGACTCGGGCTGGGGAAGCATATTCCCCTTCGTGAGGGACAGCTGAAACAGAGGCCAGGGGGCCCTGAGCCCCTCTTCCCTCCCCCCTTTCCTTCTAGAGCTAAGGCTCTCACGCTGGCGCGCTGCACAGGGGGGGCGTGATCAGAACGCCGAGTTGGGCCCCGGCCCTGAGCCCGTGTGCCCGGAGCAGGGCTGTGGAACCACGCTCTGGCTGGTGTCTGGGCTGGGACTATCCCGCCGGGTCCCCAGCCAGGGTCTGAGAAGCGCAGTTCCGGGATCTGGAGAGGAGAGACGCAATAAACCCCAACTTCTTTGCCTCCTCTGAAGGCCGAGACACTGGCTCTGCCTTGCTCTCTTCAAGAAACCACTCTCAGGAGGGCACTGGCTTCCCAGACCAGATGCAGGCCCCTCCCTGAGGCCCAGGGGAGCCCCTCCCACTGCTGGCTTCATTCTGCCCAAGGCTGGTGGCC
>CM052804.1:6470536-6490579 GCA_028533885.1 Nasua narica | reverse complement strand
TAGAGACACTGGTCGTCCCGGATTTAGGACCCACCCGAATCCAGCAGGACCTGATCTTAACTAATTACACTTAGACAGACCCTACTGCCCCGTGCGACGGCATTCACGGGTGCGCCAGGTTCGGACTTTAACACACCTTTCTGGGGGCGCAATTCGACCATAACACCTTCGCTCAAAAAACCTGGGGCTTCCATCCAAGCAGCCAATCACCTCCACTTGTTCTAGAACTCAGGGGACAGGTGACTTGCTCTGTCCTCCCAGTGACGCAACTCATCCGTCCATGCTTTCCAGGAGGTGGGGTGGGGAAGTGGACCGTGACATCATGGCCACCCAGATGACCTCTGTCCCTCTTTTCGGAGCTTTCTCCTCTCCCCAGTTCCTTCCCTCAGCACCTGGCTGCATGGAGACACCAGGCAAGGGGTGAGGGTTCTTACCGCAGCGACAGACGTCTGGAGTGATGCTCAGCATGACCTTTGACATAAACATTTGCTGCCCGTGGGACCGCCCAGAAAGTCTGCTCCTCACTGCGGAGAGTTTGCATACGCCTCTAACTCCCAACCTGCCCGACGAGACAGGATGTCCGAGACGGGAATGACAACGGAATCACACCTCCTACGGCCAACTCGAGAGCATCCGTGCAGGGCGTAGACGCTTTTCTACAACTAAGCTGCGGCTCTTCTCTGAGCCACTTTGGGGGGTCGGTTCTGAAGCCTGTGTTGTCACGACAGGTAGGTGACTTGGGTCGGGGGAGAGGGCAGTGGCTTAAGGCACGGGCTCCAGAGCCAGGCTGCCGGGGTGCGAATCCGACCTGTGCCCACAGCCCTTGCGGTGTGCTTCTGGCACATTCTGCACCTGTAAGCCGGGGACGGCAGTTTCACAGGGGCCTTGAGGACCGGCGGTTATGCAGGTTGAGGAACACAGGGTCTGCGCGTGGAAAGCACTCCGTCAGTGTCAGCTCTCACGACCGTTCCACGGCTGCCAGAGGCGGGGGGCGGGGGGCGGGGACGTGGCTAGTCATGGGCTTCAGCAACGGCCGGACCTCAGTTAAACCCGAGTCACCACTTGTCCTCAGCACGGCCTCACAGAAAGTTCCCAGGCTCCGCAGCCTTGTCCCATACTGGGATGGCAGGGAGGACTACGACAGCCAGCCCTAAGAGTGTCCCCAGGGCAGATGAACTGAAATGAAGACCACCAGCCAAGACCACCCCAACCAAGCCATAGAGATCCCTCCGCACATCCGCTCTCCGGTGCTCTCTGCCTCTCCTTACTGTGGGAGGCGGGACGAGGCAGTGACGGGCCCCGCCAACGCACCCACGTGAGTGACGCGCTCTGAACAGGGAGGGAGGCGGCCACACTGCCTCCTGTCTGCGGGGCAGCAGCTTCTCTCTGTCGGCCACACAAGGGGCCATTTATGCTGTGGCCCCCTCCTCCCCCGCCACTGCCTCCAGCCACCCCGACCCAAGTCCCTGGCGACAGGGTTGGACATCTTGGCACGGGGGACCGATCTCTACACAACGTGCACTCTGTTTAGCCTGGGGCGGCGGGCTTAGGGGCAGGCATGGACCCTACAAAGCTCTTTGAGAACAGCAGTGTGGTTTCTTTGTGGCTTTCCCAGGCGCTGCAGACGACACAGACTTTTCTCTCCCCCGTTCCCATCGCCGCCCTGTCCGTTCTCCTGCACAGCTTGGGACAAGCAACTCGAGGTCTGGAAGTGAGACCATGGAATCG
Source organism: Nasua narica (assembly GCA_028533885.1). Taxonomy (NCBI): domain Eukaryota; kingdom Metazoa; phylum Chordata; class Mammalia; order Carnivora; family Procyonidae; genus Nasua; species Nasua narica. The sequence goes on along the minus strand of CM052804.1, from coordinate 6,488,851 downwards.
CGGGACAAGGGGGAAGCGGCTCAGGCCCTTGGCAGGGGCTGTCCATTACGAAACTATTCACAGATTTCCAGGCAGGATGTCAACCACCCCCCTCCCCACCGTCCTGGGGGCAGAGCCGACTGTGCACAGTCCGGACCTGGGTCCCACGCAGAGAAGAGAAAAGGTGGCCCAGGCTCCATCCCAGGCATGGGTGCAGGATGGAGAAAAGCCTATGCCACACAATAAAGGCTGAGCAATCCCAGAGTAAGGGACAGTGAGCATGAAGACTCCGTGCTGAGCCACGACAGCAAAATCAGCCTGAGAGGGCCAAGGGGAAATCAGGGAAAGAATGCTAAGCATGAGGCTCAGGACACAGGCCAGCAGAAGTAACGTCAGCAGCAGCCACACACACCCAGGGGCCCACGTTTCCGGCCTGGGGCCTCCAGGCCAGTGTGGTCCCACATAGTCTGCGGAAGCCACTTCCAAACCAATTCTCCTTCTGGGGAGGCAGGGGGCTGGGAGCTCTTGTCCCGGAACCTGGGCTGGGAGGAATGGGCTGGGCATCTACCTGGAGCATCTGCAATGGGCAGGCCAAAGACACTATTATTGTTACTACTACTATGACTACTGATGATGATGATTATCGTGGGAATTTGCAGATTGGGAAACTGAGGCACAGAACAAAAATCAACCTGTTCGGGTTGGACAGCCGGCAAGTGGCAGAGCCAGGATTAGAACCTGGGTGGTCTAGCTCCAGGAACCACGATCTTAAATATTTCACCTGCTCTCCTGGATGCTGCACTGGGGAGGGGGGAGTGGGAGCTGCACCAGCCCCTGCTCCCCCAAAAGCCTTCTCACAGGTCTCACGGTGGCCTGCGCATGCGAGCAGCTGTTGGCAGGGGGCGCTCTACCTCCCTCCCCGAGAGCGGCACCTGCTATCTTCGCCGCCCGGGACGCAGGTGCACAGGCGTCTGGGGTTGACTGGCTGTTCCTGGCCTTCTCTCAGCTCACAGCCCAAACCCCACTCCGTGTGTGTGTGTGTGTGTGTGTGTGTGTGTGTGTGTGTGTCAAGATTTACACCCTGTAATTCAGATGTGAATTAAAAATGAATCCTTTTCCTATGATATTATTCTATCCTGGAGCCCCTGTTTCCACATGCAGCAGAAACAGAGTTAGTCAATTAAAAGGAATTTAGTGCCTTCCAGTATCAGGTTCTTCTCCAAGAGAAGTCGTCTCTTTCTGAGTAATGCTAGGAACTCGAGTGTCAAGATCCCTGGTAAGACTTCCCTCTCTCGCCCTGCCTCCTCTCCGGGATGGCCGCTGCACACAGGGGAGGATGACAGGGAAGGAGGATGCAAAGGAAAATATTTGCAAACACACCATCCCGATTTAGAGAAATTGGTTTTCCACACAGAGTACAACACTGTAAGATTTTCAACAGAGCTTGTTACACAGTAGTGGAATAAAGTAGACAGCTGAGCTCCCCTTGCCCAGCGGGGCTCAAACTCGCTAATCTGCGCGCAAAACATAATTACATTTCAAGTAGTACTGGACAAGGTTTTCACGTCATACATTGCTCTGAATTTGAATGGAGAGACAGAAAGAAAGAAAGAAAGAAGAAGCAAAGTAAATCCCTATCTGGGAGTTAGAAAGGACTTAGTTTTTTCCTGAATATATGAACGAATTTCTTTGGTGACAAATATGCCTTGAACACAGAGATCCCTCCTAAAAGAACTGACTGACGGAGCCTGCGGTGGCGGCTTTCTTTCAATGTCTTTACTTTGCAAAACACAGAAGGTGGCAGTTCTGTGTCCATCTTCACACAGAGGAAAATATTTTTCCTCTTTCCACACACACATTTTTATGTCCCACGAAGCCCAACAGTGCCGGGTCCCCAGATACAAGCCACCTCTCTTCCTGAAGTGTCCCCAGAAGCTGCGGTGTAGGTAGTAAAGAATCAAGGACCTGGTCGGATCCCCAGGAGCTTGCTCGCCCGAGTCCTGCCTGCCTGGCCCAGAGGTACCACCGGAAGGACAGTGTGCCGAAATGAGCACATTTTCTAGAAATCCTTGCGGGCATTCTTGTGGCTCGGCAGCACTGTGTGTACGGAGGGATGGGCAGACGAATAGGGACACACAGCCGCTGAGAGATTCACATCAGAGAATGTCCCCATCCTTCAAAGGAAACCACCTTTCAGAGTGAGACACGTACCTGAAGTGAGACTCCGTCGTACCTGCAAGAGGGCATGAATGACCGTCGCTGGCCTTCCCGGCGAGGTCTCCCCAGCACAACTGACAGTCACCATGGACATGACGATGTGTGCCAGGAGCGGCGAGCAGAGGTATGGAGAGTCCCGACTTCCAGAACACCCCCGAATCCATCGGATTTTTCCTTGTCTCCTTTCTGGTGGCTCTTTTGTTAAAATGGTGTTACTTATCACAGCTGTCCCGGCAAGTGGGGCAGGTCTGCCAGCCGCGTGGGGGAAGCCAGACTAAGATGAAACAGCTTCTCATAGACAATCTCAGGTGACAGGTAAGTGATCCACAGACCTGCATTCACGCACCTGTGTCTCTCTCCATCCCGCCAATGCTGGGACGTGACGGCAGCAGGCCCCGCGACGGGCACGGTTCGCAGCCGAACGGCTGTGAAGGTCCAGATTCTGTCGCATCGGCTGGAGAGTTCCCAGGTGTCCAGGTAACAGGGACATTTGTTTGTCTGCACAGATCCAGGGGAATGGAGGGCAAAACATCTGAGAGGGTGCCCCATCCCCTGAGAGGATAACTCGGTCAAAAAACATCTTGGCAGGACCAGGGGACAAAACGCAGGAGCTGGAGGTGCCATGACCACAAGATCTGTTACTTTTTTCACTGCTCTCTGTCCCCTGTTGCTCTTGCTGGGAGCATAAAAACCCACAGGAAGGAAGAAGGGGCCGGGAAAGAGAGTAGCGGAGGGCAGTAAGAACGCCGGGCTGTGGACAAGGACCCTGGAGAAGGAGCTGACAGCGTTCCTTTCTCGCCCTCGCTTCCCAGCCCCCAGCCCTTCTGGCTCCTCTCGGTCCAGAATCCTGGAGCAGGGCGCCTGCAGACAGTTCTCCTGAGGCTGGTTCCAGAGCCCCCAGGTGTTCCGAGGAAGGGAGGGGGCACTTCCGGAGGTGCGACAGGGACAAGGGGAAAAATGTGAAAACGAAACCTCAACACAGAACCTTGTGGGGAGTGCTCAGGAATAGCTCTGCGAGCGGACGGCTCCGCGATCACCCCCAAGGAAGTGCTCAGTCCGTGTTGGGCTCGGCCTAAGGGTGGGGCAGGATTTTAGGTTCATCCTCCTTACGTTCATGACCAATATAATAACTTCCATAACATTGTTTTTTTTAAAGCCACTAGGAAAATAAATGCATTACCCCTAAAACATCCTAAAGAAACCGCTAACAGATCTTTGGTGTTAGACCCGTTCGCACCGCTGCTCTCCTCTCGGTGCCGATGTCACGGCGCAGAGGGGCTTCCTGCTCTTTCCCTGGCCTTCCACATCTCCCCCTCCCCTGGGGGGTGGTAGGGGGAGCCACTCAAAAGCTTTGCTTTTAGGCGACGCTGGAAAATAAGACAGCAGGGAAGAGCCCTCCGTGCTAAACTGAATCAACTATCAGCTGGAATATAAAGACATTACGAAAATGCACACAGGATTTTCATAAACTTGGGTATATATAGTACATGGTCTGGAGCTTTTGTAGGCGTGACTCCTGCAGAAGACGACCCCGGGTTCAGACGTGGAACATGGGTCTCCACTGCCTTCTGCACCCTCTTCCCTTCTGTCTCAATTGCTTGTTCATCACCTGGCCGTGATGATGTCAAACCACCGCACGGGGGCGCTGTGCACCACCTGCCTGTCAGCCTGAGGCTTGCAAATTCCCCAGGCTTGCAGGCATTCAGGGTAAAGCTATCAGTGTTGGGTGGGGCGGGAAGGAAAATTTCAGAGACAACGTCCCCAATCCATGACTCTAGAATCCCAGGCAAGGTAGCTTGATGAGTTCAAGAGAAGGACTTGCCGGCAGAAAATAAAATTGAGAGCACGATCTGCTGCTGCAAATACAGAACACAAGAATTCACTCCCAGTTCTGCTGGATGGCGGGGGTATGTGGCTCGGGGAGGGGGAGAGGGTGTGGGCCACTCTGAGGAGGCTGGGTCAAGGTGTGAAAGTATCTCCTCTCCCAGGCACCTTCCTGTCCCCATGCTGGGGTTCCGCTTCTCAGGCTCAAGTCCACTCTCCAGAGAGACTGGGCTGGGCTCGGGGTTCCCCCCGGGGAATGGTGAGACCCAATTCTGTGGCTGGCTGGGGAGGTCCAGACCAGCAGCCTGAGGAAAGGAGAGTCTCTTCAGAACTTTCTGGAAGCCTGGGAGCTGGTCCTGCCACAGGGAGGTCTAGGGGCCTCGTAAGAGCGGCTGGACCTGTGGAGGCGGTTACGGCAGATGTGAGTGAACTACGATGGGGAAGTTTACACTTCAGTTCTCCAAGATCCCTCCCCACCGTAACACTGACGTCCACTCTTGACCTTCTCTACCCTTAACTTGCAAACCTGTTTTCAAGAACTTACTGGAAACAGAGTAGGGGGACTAGCTGGACAGAAAGAAGCACCTAAGTAGTAGGTGACTTCCATACACAGACATACTCATCAACTGGGGACTGTTGACTAATGACCAGGAAAATGTGTCTCCTGCCATTTTTGTTCCTAAACAAACGGCTGCTTAGTTGACCAGCGACTGCTGTCTTAAGTGATCATGGACATACCAGCACACGTATTGGTTTTTAAGATGGGGAAAGCACGTATCTGACTAATGACTTACTCCTTGATCGGGAGGCAAACATACACTTTGAATTTTACTTTGCCGTCCCCACCACCCCCTTTCGCTTAGTGACGTCATCTTTGGTCAGAACATGGGCTAATGGACCCGGCATCCTTTCCCAAGCATCTGGGTGAGGGTCAGCGTTAGCAGGTCAGGGCGCTGATCCAGGCGCACCTTGGGGAGGTGGCTTGTGGACCACCCGTGGACCTGCAGCCAGCCTCCATGGCTTCGCACAGCCTGTTGAACCTGCCGGAGGGGCTGTGTTCCAGGACGACAGACGCCTCCCCCGGGTGCTGAGTCAAAGCCTAAAGAGGAGTTGCTAGCTGAGGCAAACTGCTTATGCGTAAGTAAGCTCGCTCTCCCTGCCGGTCTGAGTTATGTCCGCCGCGGAGGCAAGTGAGAGCGGAGGGCGTGTTTCCTCTCTGGGGAACACGTTCTTGGGAGGGAACGCCACTTCGGAAAGGAAAACTGTTTAAGCAGCAAACTCCCCACGGACGGATGTGTGGTCTGAATAATTTCTTTGTGGTGAAACCAGAAGAAATTGCTATGGGACCAGATCAGAAAGAAGAAAGCTGTGTTTCCCTTGAACCACGGGCTGCCCCTTGATGCCTGAGAGTCTTCGTAATTCCGGGGGACACTGAATGCGGGATGAAGAGCGAGTGAGGAAGGAAGGTGGAGGGAGCTCAGGAGGGCCTGGGGAGGACGCCATGAGGGTGAAGTGACAGCGTCACACACTAGGTGGCAGCAGCCACACGCAAGTCCCGCACCCTCGTCCTGCACGCCTCCAGGTCAGAACTGAAGACAGCGCCTTCTTGGGAGTATTTACTCCGTACCTTTCTCTTCACCCCTGGTGGCTGCGAAGCCACGAAGGTGAGAAGAGACCCTCCTGCTTCCAGGCGCACTATACACAAGGCACAAGAAAGAGGTCATGCAAAAGTCAGCGGGTGCCCGAGCGTTTGATGATGGATCTGGACTCAAACTATGGTCTCCCACTAGATTAGGGGTCCACAGACTGCCTTCAAAGGGCCAGATAATAAATATTCCCAGCCTTCAGCCTCGAGATTCTGGGCAATTACCCAGCTCAACCATCACAGCACAGAAGGAGCGACAGATGCTAGGTAAAACAAACAGGTGTTGGCTGCGCTCTAAGAAAATGCAGTTTCCAGAACCCAGTGTTGGGCCGGCCCCGGCCCACGGGCTGCTGCATGCTGACCCCCTGCATGAAATGAAGAGCCACGAGCTTCACTCGTGCGCACCCCGAGCACATTCCCAAGTCCATGCAAACGCGTACTGTCCCCTTCTGGGCCCTTCCACGGCGCATCACCTAGGCCTCCCTGTTGCCTGAACTTGAATTCTCCCTTCTCCATTGCACACAACATCAGCCGCCAGCCGCCGTCGGGCGGTTCTGCATTGAGAACCTCTTCCTCCATTCCCACGCGGTCACTGCCTCCCTCATGCTCCTGGGAGCTACGAGGGCACACAGCTGCTGCTGGCCAGTACCTGCCTGTTCCAGGCCTGAATTCTTCATGCTGGTCCGTCTACCTCCTCCTCCCGCCGAATTACCCCACCAGAGCCAGATCGCTGGCTGGCTCTGCTCAAATCACCTCTTGGGTTGTATCTGGTCCCTGCGTCAGAACCCACCCTCGCGGCCAAGCTCTTGCTCAAGGATGGGCTCTCTGGGCCGTCGGGCTCACCTTCTAGAAAGCACCATGTGAACTCCATCTTCCCCTGGCCCTAAAAATGCCTTGGGGACCGACCTGAGCACCTGCTGACAGCATTCCCTGCCTGTCGTCTCCGCCTCTTCCGGCGGCCCGCCCCACACCCCTGATGAAGCACCCACATTCCACGAAGCGCCCGCGACGTGGGGGAAGAGACCCGCACTGGGTTTGCACCTCTCCCTTGGAGCTCATGCTCTGTTCATCTTAATGGCGCCTCCAGGCTTCACTGCCCGCTAACCAACTATTTTGGCTCCCTTTTCTGTGATTTTCAGTCATGTCACACCGAGGTCACAGACTGGTCCGAGCAGTATTGATCTGGGGGCACTCTGACCTTCTCTGCAGCACAGCGCTCGCCTCAATTTTGGGACACATGCGTCTGTGTGTGCTTCAACAGAATGGAGGTTTTCTAATCACCAGGTCGGGGCCCCATGTCCATCTGCGATGTATGGTGCAAACTTTTCACCTGATCTCAGTGCCGGAGCGGGGACCTGTAACCCTGCACCAGGACGGCAGTTTTGCCTTTTTTTTCCTTGGAATTCTGGCCATCATTCTTAGCCAGTTTGAGACTTAAGGATGGCAGGTGCGTACAGACGCAGGGGGACCTTAGCACACCCTGGGGCGCCACTTCTCTCCTTGGGAAGTACTGATCTTTATTCTTTTTCTTTTCTTTAAATATTTTATTTATTTATTTGAGAGAGAGAGAGAGAGATCCCAAGTAGGCAGAGAGGCAGGCAGAGAGAGAGGGGGAAGCAGGCTCCCCGCTGAGCAGAGAGCCCGATGTGGGGCTCGATCCCAGGACCCTGAGATCATGACCCGAGCCGAAGGCAGAGGCTTTAACCCACTGAGCCACCCAGGCGCCCCTGACCTTTATTCTTTATGCGGCTTTCTGCCTCAAAGTCTGTTTTGTCTGATTCTAAAACTGCCATACCCTTCTTTTGGTCAGCGTGCACCTTGTATCTTTTCTCCTGCCTTTATCTTCAAGCTGCCCGTGTCATGGGTTAGGCGAGCCGCCTCTGTACCACACGGAGCTGGAGTTTTATGAAGAAAAACCTGTCTCTTTTACCAGACGCGTTTAATCACCCGATGACTTAGCTCTAGCAGCCCACCCTCCGCATCATTCGCCTGTCGCTTTCTTTCTCCTTCTCCCTCGCTCCCTTTCCTCCGCCCGCTGGTCCCCCTCCTCCCCTGGAAACTCATCTGTACCGTGAGACAAGGGCCAGGGAAGTTCACAAGCCTGGCCTGGGGTCTGCTGTGCGTTTCCCCCGACCCGAGAATAAGATCACAGGCATTTGGAAAGGAGGAACCCAAGTCGCCGACTAGGTATGGTGGGGGAAACAGGCTGAAGGGTGGGGTCTGCTTGAGTGAGAGCCCCAACATCTCTGCCCCACACACCGTGGCTGGGGGTGGGTGCAGTGTGGGGGAGCGAGGACCCCCCCACCCAGCAGCTCATTCAGCAGGGGCCGGGATGGGGGGTTGTGAGGCCGACAATCCCGAGGCCTGCAGCCCCAGCTCATGGGTCCTGTGCAGGGCCCACGAAACTCCGGCAGAGCCTGCTTGGCCAAAGGGAAGGGAGAAGCTGGGTTGGAAGGTTTCTGCTCTACTTTTTTCAGAGATATTTACCCAGATGAGCAGGAAGTACAGGTGAGTTGACATCTTGATGTCCCCAGGGGACACAGCGCCACCGGACTAAGAGCCCGGCCTGTGGGCCCAGGGCTGGGCCACGGACTTACCGCCATGTGTGCGGTGCCTGTGCCCCGGAAGGACCTGGCCTGTGGATGCTTCCAGGCCCAGCCCCTTGGGGAGAAGTGAGTGCTCCCTCCCCGGCTGCCACTGATTCTGAAAATTCTCGTGGTCTAAGCGAGGCCAAAACCCACACAGCCGTCCTGACCTCTCTCCCCGTGCGAGAAGAGCAGTCTGCTGGGCACTGTGAATCACCATCCACCCGATTTTGGTGACATTTCTCACATTATTCAATAGCCCCCCATCTACCTCTCATTTGGTTTTCACAACAGACGTCATGTGAGCAGATGACGCTGGAGTGACTCGCGAGCCTGACAGGTGGGAACGAGAAGCTGAGAACAGGGAAAATTTCGACTTGGAACATGCCAGCCCACACTCACGTCTGGGGCTTCAAGGAGCACACGTCCCCCAACACGCAGCATTAGAACTGGAAGACGGGCAGAGATGACACCTAACACCCGGGGGCCCCGCGGCGGCCGAGGGCACAGCTAGACGGAGCTGACGGGGCAGGAGGAGGCCTCAGGCAGCTCTGGCCGCCCAGGAAGTGCGGGAAAGGGGCTCTGGGAACAAGTGAGTGCCTGACAAGCACTGGGGACAGGCACAGGGTTGATCACCGAAGGAGGTGGGGCCATCGCCTCGTGGTGGGGGTAGGGGGAGTTGATTTGGAGATTGTGGTGAAATGAGCTAGATGCGGGGGTCAGAAATCAGTGGCCCCTGGCCATCTCTGTAACATGAGTTCCAGTTTTAAAGTAATTGTGCCTTTCGAGAGTCCATGCCCTGCCCTGCCTAACTGAGGCTCACCTCCGTCCTCATCCTTCACCCCATGACTGTGTCCACGCATTTCCTTGCCCCTCACTCTCCTGAAGGCACCTGACTTTGCCAGCCTTGGACGGAAGGCTCCCTCCCTGCTCCCCGTCAGCCCACGGGTTGTAGTATTTATGGTTTTGCGGGCGGGGGGGACCGTGTAGAACCCATCTCCATGATGGCTAAAGGATAAGCCCCTTTGGGGTCCCAAGGCTGTAGCGTCATCTAAGCCCTGTGTAATGCCAGCTAGGTGGAAGGGAAGGAGAATTTATGAGGTGCAGGGACTGTCTACGGAAATGAGGAGTGGAGGATAGCAGTGGGTTTGGTTCGGTCAGCCAGAGGGCAAGGCGGGGCTGGGAAAGCCCGTTTTGCGTGAGGGCAGACGGAGGCGATCAGCTGAGTGTGGGGGTCCTGAGAAACACCTAAACGGAGATGTCTGCAAGGTAGCTGGGCCTGGAGGATTGAGCTCCGGAGAACAATCGAGGGTGAAGGCCAGCACTGGTGTCACCAGCAAACAGATGGAAAATAAGGTCTCGGGAACAGAGAAGGTTCCCCAAGTGGGGAAGATGGTGGGGAGAAAGTGCCCAGCGATGGCTCCTGGGCAACATCAACATATCGGAAGAGGCCACGGGATGAGAAGCCCACAGAACCTGTAGAGGAACACACACGAAAGGGGGTCCAGGGGGGAACCAGTGCAGTGTCCGGGAAGAGAAGGGGGGCCTTCGAAAGGAGGGAGCAGTTAAGAACATCAGAGCTGGCTTTGTTTTTTTGTGTGTGTGATTTTTGTTTTGTTTTGTTGGTGTTTAGTCTTTTATCCATTTTAAAGAATTTGGGGGATACACACGATTATATCCATGTGGGTGTTTTCAAAGTAGTTCCCCATTAATGGCTCCTCCCTCTGAAATATGGCATACGCCTGCTTCTTTGACAGAGTTCCTCTCTGAGGTAAGCCTCCTCTGACCTCGCCCCCACTTCCACCAGTGGGGCTGGGGGCGCCCATCCAGGTAACAAGCATTTCCAGAGCACCCCTGGGTGCCGCGCCGTGCCCTAGGGCGGCAAGTGCTGGCTCACCTGGCACTCTCGAAGGTGGCGGATGCCGTCTTTCCTATAGCCCCAAATCCAACGCCGACAGCCAGACCCTCTGAAACAGACATTAAAAAAAAACACACCATGAGGGGTTAGGAGCAACTTCTGAATGAGGTTCACCACTGTCACTGTGTCAGGTGAGATGGCACGAGGCTGCCAGTAACAGAAAAGCCACACAACTGGAGTCTCAACCGGAGGTTGGCCAACGCCAGTCTGGGGGCCAAATCTGGCCTACTGCCTGTTTTTGTTCTTAGCAAGCTAAGACCAAGGTTTACATTTTTAAATAATTGGAAAAAGAAATCCAAGAAAGAATAGTATTGCATGACACATGAAAATTACGTAATTTCAGCGTTCGCAAAGAAAGCTTCGTTGGCATACTGCCAGGCCTATCAGTTGACAAGTTGTCTACGGCCGCTTTTGCGCGACATCAGCAGAGATGAGTAGTTGTGATGGAAACCGTAAGGCCCAAAGACCTAAAATATTTACTGTCTGGCCCTTTACAGAAAGAGCTTAATGACTGAGCTAAACACATAGAGTTTTTATTAGCTCAAGAGACAAGACAGCCAAGGCTAATGTGGTAGCCCAGCGATGTGTTTCCAGACAGTTGAGGAGCCATCTTGAAATGGCAGGCTGTCCTGGTCTCCTCTGAGATAGTGTGGCTACTGTCTAGCGTAAGCTTGGGGAGGGACAAGATGATTCCCCAAGTCTTTCTAGAGGGACTGGTGAGCCTGCCAAGCTTACCAGCACCTCGACTTTGATCACACGTGGAGGATAATGCTGGTCTACAAGTACCTGATGCAGAGGGAAGGATTATGGAAAAATGGAACTGTCCCAGTGGCCTGGGATCAGAGGGGTAGCCCCATAAGGTTAAAACACTGTCTGATATCTGTGGGAGAGCTTAAAGACCCCTCTGAATCAAGGCCGGAAAGAGGACTACCAATATTGGTCAGAGTCAAGAAACAAGGGCTTTAGGGGCCAGGAGGAACTTCTGTGTTGTAAAGAGGGAAGAGGGGAAAATCTACCCAGTGAGAAGGGCTTGTCTTCTTTGGGGATTCACTGTCTCTTTGAAATGCCTCTTTTTGCCCTCTGTGTCCTGCTCCCTTGCGGTGGGCCAAGCACACTGGGCTTGCAGTGAGAACGCTAGGAGGCGCCTGGAGACAAAAGGACTGCCCAGACTTGTCCTGCGTTAAGGCCCGAGAGCCCCTAATCCAGTCTGGTTCACCAAGAAACCGCAGTGGGGTGTGGAATTCAAAGACCCTGCTAAGGCATAAAGGGCTCTTTGATTGCCTCACTTTCCCCTCTGTGCTTTAGTCTCCTGTGGGGCCTTTATTGGGGGGCTTTAGCCATTGGAGGCTGCTGGTTGAGAATCTGGGATTCTGATGCTCCACCAAATACCTTCCCATGTTTCTCATAATGACCAATGATGGCATACAGAATCCTAGGACTTTAAGGGTGGAGGAAACCCCGCAGATCATGTGGCATGACTCTTGGGCCGCCATCAGACTCAGAATTTAGGGGTTTGGGGAGTGTCTCTCTAAAACCAGACAGCATCCTCCCAGCACGTGTGGCACACACCGTAGCCGACCGCCGAGAAGCCCGGGACAGTGCCTCTAACAAGCTCTGGGGCTGAGACGGCCAGCCAAGCCAACACTGCCAGACATTTCATTATCGAGCTTTTAAAAATGAATTTATGTTTGTTTAATTTTTAAGGCTCCTGATGTAAATTTTTCAGAAAGCCTGAGGCTCCATTTAGCAAGTCTTTCCTCTGAGATGGCTCTGATTCTAAATTAGGCCATGTATTCAAGACCTTAGTGTCACTGTGGTCTTTCTTTTGAGAAATGTGGGGCCAGTGGCAACCTGTGTGCCAGACGCTGGGCTAATGCATGAAGAAAACATGGGAGAGGTAAGCAGAGCTGGTCTTTCCTTTCCCCAGTGGAGAGGAAAGGTAAGGGGCAGCTGGTCTGAGAGCCCAGGCTGTGCGTTCTTTTCCATCTCTTTCAGAAATGTCCTCTGAAGGTGGAAAGGAAACCACAACTCCAGGGAGAGCCTTGGACGCATATTCACCATCTCTAGATTTGCCTGATGTACTTGACAAGCTTCCAAAAGGAGGAGTGCCCTAGGTGAGGGGCTGGATATTGGTGAGAGCTGGATTTCAGGGCAGGCTGTGAAGGGTATGTCTGGGGGGTTCCAGGGACGGAGGAAGCCCTTTTTCATGCATCTTCTGAGTCTCAGAAAGTTGGAGGACATCGAGATGCTATCTGGCCAGTGTCCTACCATCAGAGAGTCCGGTGTTTACAGACCTGCTGTTCTCAACTTTGTTTTGGGCCAACACAGTGGAGACCTCAACCCACTCTCGGGGGCAACTGTGGGTCTCCAAGGCAGAGAGCTTCACCAGGGACCCCTGGCCCCTGGGCAGAGGTGTCAAAAGCCAGGGAAGGCCTAAGGTGTATTTTACGACACCAGAAGGGCATAACCCTTCCTTTAAAAAAAATTTCCTTTTCTAAACTATAAACAACAGTTGGTCTGCTCTTTTGTTAAAGATTTTGCTCTAATCAGTCATTTTAATGTAAATAATAGTGCAGCCCAGAGACACAGGACCTACGTTAATTAGCAAACTAAGGCCTTCTTGTTATTTGGCGCCAGTCCCAGCACTCTGACACACACGAATGCCCTCAGTAGCGCTGGGAAGCTGGGCAGGGGAGCACCCAGTTAAGGCAGGAGAAAAAGCCTCTGCTCCAAGGGAGACAAGCCTCGAGCAAGCAGAGAGCCAGCCTGAGTCTCCGGCCCCCACTCTCCCCCGCCCCCACCCATTTCCCGACCTACACTTGAGGCTTTCTCCCAGGTGTGGGTGGCAGGAGCTGGCATCTGAATCCGTACCCCAAAGAGGTCCGGAGCAAAGTGAATGCATAGTGCCGCTGTCCCCACCCTGCAGCGGGGCCAACAGTGACGCAGCCTGCTGTGTGGAAGAGCAAAATGAGCCTGTCCCTCCTCCTCCCCCAGCCCCCAAAGCACCAGCTGCCCGTGGGAGGGGAGGGGGCCAAAGCCTTTCCCCGCGAGGGAAGGAGAGGCAGTGCGGAAAGGGAACGCAAGTGGCTACTCCATCTGAAGGTAGGATAACACCGGGGAGAGAAACTAACGAGACCCCAAGACAAACCACCTCCCGCAGAAAGAACATAAATAAGAGAATTAAGGCAGCTACTTAAGATCCACAGATGGTAGAAAGAACCCGCTAGGTGGGAAAGGAGCAGAGGAAGAAAGCGCCGACTAGAGCTCACACCCCAGGTGTTCCCCAAAGTGCAAATTAGGAAGGTAATTAAGACAAGAAACCAAAGTGACTGGAATATTATCAGGAAGCCATTGCCTCTTTTCACAGCTACTGCTATTAACTCAGCGCAAAGAGAGAGAAGATAAACGTCAGGCCTGTAGACGGGTTCTGGCTGAGGCAGAGTCCGAGGACCAGCGGAGACAGGTTCTCAGCCCGCCCGCCCCACTCTTCTGCAGGGGGTGGGACAGCAGGGGTGTCTGCCTCTCCCGCCGCTCGCCCTCCTGAGTCTGCATCCCTCCTTGTCACCCACCGGGGAAGAGAACAAAGAGGCTATGGCTCAGGTCCTGGTAGACTGTTCAAAGTTCCTAGAATAATGAAAGGATAATGATGCTCTGTGTACAGGACAAGGTGCTCAGAGCGGCTCTCTCCCTGATGACATCGTGTCGTAAGAGGCTGGCCTGGGCCCCGCCAAATGCCGAGTGCCACCTCTGGCCTCCGTCCACTGGACGCTGGCAACGCCCCCTCCCCTCGAGTGGTGCTAGTCAAAAATGTCTCCAGGCACTGCCCAATGTCCCCTGGGGAAAAATCCTACCCTGCTGAGAACCACCGGCCTCCCACTGAGAGGTACTCTTCATCACTTTTAAACCATTCTAGAACACTCTAAGAGTTTAAGTAGGTGGTAGGAAAGTGAACAGTTAAAAATGAGTGTCCTGGTCTGTCCAGGCTGCCATCACAAAATGCCATAAACAGGGCGGCTGATAAGTCACATGGATCCATTCCTCATGGTTCTGGAGGCTGGGAGGCCGTGACCAGGATGTTGGCAGACGGGGCCTCAGCTGAGAGCCTGCTTCCAGCTTCAGGGACGTGTCCTCACATGGGCAAAGGGACAGGGACCCTTCATGAGCCTCTGCGGTAAGACACTCATCCCCGAGCTCCACTCCTGCGACCTAAGCACCTCCTGATACCATCACGTTGGGGGGCAGGATTTCCATGTATGAATTGGGGGGGGATGCAAACATTCAGACCACAGCAACCGATATTTTCTTTTTCCATCAAGGGCTCGCCATTTCTTTGCTTTCAAGGTCATGGCCGGGGTGGAGGGGAGGGGGAAAGTTCACAGGTCTTCTGCAGGAGACCTTGCCAGCCTCCAAAACGGTGACATCTGTGACATTCCAGTGCTGTCTGACAGTCACGGCTGTCAGGTCTCGTGGGGGATGGGAGGGAACGCCAGGTCGGGGTGCAGAGAAATGCAGTGTCCGGTTCAGCAGGGCTGCTGTGGGGACACCCTTCCTCTCCCTGCCTGGTCATGCTCTTCTGCATGTGGGTATGGCTATCACGTGGTCTCAGCGAGAGAGACGCTTCCGAAATACAACCCGGGTGTCCAGGGGCACTCGGGCCAGGGCTGAAGACAGCGGGGGTCTCGTGTCCCTGCTCTGGGCTCTGCGACTGTCTCCCTGCAGCTCCTGATCACAGGCCTCTCGGGTGGCATTCGTGCTGGGGGCTGCTGCCAGGCTCACGGCGAGCTGAAACCTCGTCTGTTCATATCTGTGCCGCCGGGAGGCCTCAGTTCCCCAGCCGCTGTCCGGGCTGTTCCTTCCTTGCATCTCGGGGTAGTCCTGCTGCTCAGCACTCCGGCGGGGTCTCTGGCAGACGCGCTCATGCTTTCAGGTCGAGACGGCACAGCCAAAAGCCGTCTCGAGAAGGTCAGCACAGAGGCCAGCCGGGAATGAGGGGTGAGGTTAGGACTTTTTCTCCTTGACTTACAAAGTATGAAAAGTAAGACAGCAGCTCACATCCTGTGAGGGGTCAATATCAAACACGGCCGCAGGGGCGCCTGGCGGGCTCAGTCGGTGGAGCGTGCGACCCTTGCTCTCAGGGTAGTGAGCTCGAGCCCCACGTCGGGTGTAGGGATTACTCAGAAATAAAATCTTAAAAAACCAACCAACCAACAAACAACATACCCACCACCACCAATCAATCCCCAAGGTGGAGAAACGATGTGCTATAGGATGGCTCCCTTGTTCTCCTCTCCTCCGAGGACGAGGAAGGTGACTCTCAAACTGCAGTCGGGGGCAGGGAGAAATTACCTTGAGGAGGGAGGGCTTTGAAATGTCTGACGACCTCATTGAAGGGATGTTGAGACTATCATTCCCCAGGAGAAGAGGGGGCTCTGCAGCTGCTGACTCGCTCCCCAGGCTGGGATGACTGTAGATGCCGAGAGCAGACGGGGCTGAAAGGGATGGGGAGGTTGGCCTTGTCAAGATGACCCTTCTGGCCAGATGACGCTTCAACTTTACATATGGGCTCAGTCCTGGGAGCGAGGTCGAGCAGCCACCAACCACGTTCCCAGGTCCTCGTGGGCTGCTTACTGAAAAACAGAGAGGGGCGCCTGGGTGGCTCAGTCAGTTAAGCGTCTGACTCTTGGTTTCAGCCCAGGTTGTGATCTCAGGGGGTTGGGATTGAGCCCTGCATCGGGCTCCGTCCTCAGCGGGGAGTCTGCTCGATGATTCTCTCTCCCTCTGCCCCTCCCCCTGCTTACGTGCTCACTCACTCTCTCTCAAAAATAAACAAATCTTTAAAAAAAATAGGGATATAACCATCTGGAGGATCTGTGGTTGGAGGGGACCACGTGGGCAATGGGGGCTGTGAGAAAGGGGGCGTGGCCGCCCCCAGTGGCATCGCGAGCCTCCAGGGCCGCTGGCTGAGATCAGGGCTGATTCCTCCCTGCTCTTGCCATCTGGGCACTATCGCTAGGCTTGGAGAGGGGCAGTGTGCATCGCACTCCAGGGGCTTACCTAGCCATAAGGGCTTGCTTTTGGCTGTTGGGAGGGTTGACCCATTTGGCCTAGACACACCTGCTGTCTATATTTCTACTCTGAACCCTCGGCTTAGCTGAGCTGTCTGGGGAGACTGGCCCACAATATGCTGATCCCCCACTTGGCCCATCTTTGGACACACACAGATTTCCAGCACAAGGGGAAACCAGGAAGGTGGGATCTCTGATGGTATTACACGTTCTCTAAACAATATGTTGGTACAACCAGCCAGGTATTGCCATGGAATCCCCGTGGAGTCTGGCAAATGCCCTGAGAAGGAAAAAAAAGATCTACGTAGTGTCATTTTTCTGAAAAAGCAGTTCAACATACTTTCTAATACGGATTACTAGCCCTGCTATTCATATTGGGTAAAGTCAAGTGTTGCAAAAGATGAGAAACACAGGTGTTCCAGAAGAGTCGAACTTAACTCACATTCCTACCGATGTCAATAGTCATGTCTTAAGAGTTTACTCAAAGATCTTAATGACTGAAGAACTCCAACACGGATCGTTCTCTAATTAAAATAAGCACTCTATAATTAATGATTGCAAGTGTGCTTTTTGGCAT
Source organism: Nasua narica (assembly GCA_028533885.1). Taxonomy (NCBI): domain Eukaryota; kingdom Metazoa; phylum Chordata; class Mammalia; order Carnivora; family Procyonidae; genus Nasua; species Nasua narica. Next base: position 6,472,041 of record CM052804.1, on the reverse strand, counting down.
ATTCTACTGTCTCCAATGAAGGTCCCAAAGAAAGTGCTGTCCTGAGACCCCGCACCCTCCCATCCCAGCAGACAGCAGAGAAGGAAGTGTCTCCTCATCGGCAGGAACAAGGACAGACAGCACAGCCACATCTTTAAATAGCAAGTGAAGGCACTTTGTTTAATACCCAAGTCTAAGAGTCAATTTCAATTTGCTTCAGTTTTCAGCAGCCAGACAAAGATCAGATCCCCGTGTTCCCGTGGAGAAAAAGGGAGGGAATGTCTTTGCTGGTACTGATAATGCTATTCCAACCCACAGGCTCTCTTCATGCCTGCACCCCTGCGGCCACAGTGGGCAACGCCCTCCAGCTAGAGGATCAACTTGCAGGCCCAGGGCCAGACCAGGTGTGGCAGAGGGTCAGACCACGTGTGGCAGAGGGTCACACCAGGTGTGGCAAAGGGCAGGCCAGATGCAGCAGGGGGGCCAGGCCAGGTGCGGTAGAGGCCAGGGAGCACTGTGGTCTCTGCGCTCTGAACCTCTGCCCAATCACCTGGTCCCGGAGCTTCCTCCCCCCACTTCCAAAAGCTCTGGCACGCAGGGAAGCATCTGGTTGCTCAGAACTAACAAATTCACAAATTCGTGTGCAAAAGGCTCTGTTCTGAAATTTACCAACAACTCGTTGTGGGGCTTCAGGAAGCACTGAGAACCTAAGAAGCTCTCCATCCATGACGAGGGAGGACGACGGGCACTAGGCAGCCAAGACCTGGCCGGCGCCGAATGATTTCCCAGCACAAGCACACCCTGTGATGAGTGGCTCATCTGAAGCGGGGGCCACAGTTCCGCTAAGTGCTGCCTGACCCCAGGCGACGAGGACGCCCCCAGGACCACGCCGCACTCTGAAGGCTCCCTCTCCCATCTCCCAGTTTGGGAAAGCAACTCTGAGGTGGGACAGAGTTCCAGGGGAGAGAGGGGAAATCATGGCCGAAGCCACCACAGGGCACCGTCCCTGTCTCGGAGTTCCACAAGCCGCTGGAAGGAAGTCACAGCAGGAGCTCCGCCCGAGGGCCGGCCTCCTTGGAAGCGTCTGCCGCGGACAGCGCGCACCGAGACACACAGCTAACAGCTCAGCATCTCACGGGCTTCTCCCCAGACAGACTGGGGGTTCCTGGGGTCAGACGAAGCCAGGGGAGCAGGGAGCCGGCTGTTCCCCGGCAGCATGCCTCGGTCACCACCCCTGACTCCGTGGGAATGACCCCGCCCAGAGGAACTCGCGGCCCCAGGGAGGCAGGCGGTAGCTGACCCCAGTGAGCCCTCCCAGGTTCCCCAGGAAGGGTCACTGCAATCTCGGTCCCCGTAGGGCGGAGCTGTCTTGCCGAAGGGACAGGCAGCCTGGGGCTGCCTGCCTTGGAAGCACAGGCATGCGTGGGTGCACCCGCAGGCCGCGCGCGTGGGTACGGCGAGCTCTTGGACGTGCTTAAATGCGCGACCCTTGTTGGCCGGAGGGGGGCTGACTCCTTTGTAACTCA
>CM052804.1:6444357-6470436 GCA_028533885.1 Nasua narica | reverse complement strand
CACGTCTCAGACCACACCGCTGATGGCAGGGAGTATAATACGATGCCTGTATGAAGGCGGGGGCAGTATCTTTCTTAAAGGGAGCAGCAGCATTTCACAAGAATGTAAACAGAGGAGGAAAATAACCGCCTGCCTTCTCCAGCCCAGTTCTGCCATTCCTACGTGCCCAGGGGTGGCCTGTGGGCTCCTCAGGGTGGGTGGTCATGGCCGTTATGTGTGAACCAACCTCCTGGCCAGGGAGATGGCGCAGCCGGCATGGGAAGAGAAGCATCGACAGATAAAGCAAACTGGACCCTGGAAGGGTCTCTATTTTTCATTTAGCCCTGAAGCCTGGAGCCTGGCTGCACGTCTGTCCTTTCTGTGGGTGTGTGAGTTATGTTAGCATCCTTTAATACCCCACTCTTTCCCTAAAACCGTTGGGGTTCTCGCTCTGCAACTTGCAACCAAAAGACTTGATAATTCAGCCAAAGCCTGCCCTAGGTGCTCTATGTGGATTATCTAAATTGGTCTAATTTAACCCTAATTCAATTGCAAAACTGATATTGTTATTTTTTTTCTCCAGAGAGGTAAACTGGGGTTCAGAGTGGTCAAGCAACACACCCAAAGTCACACAGCCCTTAAGAGGGAGGTTCAGCCTACCCGTTCCTGGGCTTTTTCACAGCGCACCACACTGACTCCTGCGTTTAGCTGACATCAGGCCTCCTGTCCTGCTTAGTTAGGACTCAAATGACTGAGAACGTCATTAATGCCAGCATGAGTACCCATTGGGGCACCATATTTAATTTGGTCTTTTCAAGAACCCCACGAGATGCGCTCTGCTCTTAGCCCTTTCAGAGACACGGGGACTGGTATCTAAGCCTCCGCACACTCTTCCCTGCCTATACCACCTTCCATGAACCCCCGTTCGAACCCTCCTTCGCATTATCACTACCTCTGCTGCTACTATCCCTGTATATTCAAACATCCTTTTACTTTCCCTGAGACTTCAGGCACATCAAAACATTTCATTTTATATTCTTTTTTTTAAAAAATATTTTACTTATTTAATAGAGAAAGATAACAAGAGAGGGAATATAAACAGGGGGCATGGGAGAGGGAGAAGCAGGCTTCCTGCAGAGCAGGGAGCCTGACATGGGGCTCGATCCCAGGACCCTGAGATCATGACCTGAGCCAAAGGCAGATGTTTAATGGCGGAGGCACCCAGGTACCCATCATTTTATATTCTTATTTTGAACCTAAAACCCGGTTATTTTAAGTTATGCTACTCATTACTTTTTAACCAAAGCAATACACCTACACATGGAAGAAAACATCATGTTCAGCAAAGTCTAAAGTAATTAATCTCCCCATGTCCGCTCCCCGCCACTAGTTCCATGCCTAAGAGGCAGTGTACTTTTTTTTTTAAGTTCGAGCTTTTCTATTGGGCACGGGTACCACTGTAACTTCACTTAACTTTAAATATTACAACAGTTGGGTTCTTTACTGTATCACAATCTTGATTTAGTTGGCTGACAGCACCGTTGCTTCCTACTCTGAGCCTCATAAAAATTGAAGAATTCGATGTACTTTCGTCCCACCTCTGCTCTCTTTCCACCCCTACTCTGTGAAAGCTATCCCATTTGGTACTTGTTCTGCAAGTATAGCTCATCGAAGGTATATTCCCAGGTCAGTTCAAAAAATGGCAATCCAAAGAAAAATGGGAGTTGCTATATTCTTTACAAGCCAGTTAGGTACTGGAAGAGAAGGAAAGATACTCCTAAGGCTTTAAACTCTTCCCATTTGAAGAAAATGGTCGCAGGAATTAAGGCCCAATGGAGTCTTTCTTGATTCTTTCTGGTGTTCATCTTATCTTCTGGATATTAATTGAATAACTTCTCTTTCCCTTTCTTCCTTCCTTTACTCTCCTTCCCTCCCTTCCTTCTACTGCTTCTTTTAATGGCAGTAAATACATATAACATCAAATTTACCATTTTAACCATGTTTAAGTGTATGGTTCAGTAGTGTTAAGGTCATTCACACGATTGGGCACCAGCCACCACATTTCCAAAACTCTTTTTATCCTGCGAAACTGAAACCGGTCCCCCATTAAATACTAACTCCCATTTCCCCCTCCAGCCCAACCTCCAGCAACCACCGCCCTACCTCGGTCTCTATGAATGTGACTCCTCTAATAATCTCATATAAGAGGAATCACACAGGGACGCCCAGCTGGCTCAGTCGGTGAAGCATCTGCTTTTGGCTCAGGTCGTGGGATCGAGCCCCGCTTTGGGCTCCCTGCCTGAGTCTGCTTGTCCCTCTCCCTCTGCCCCTCCCCCACAGTCATGCTCGCTCGCTCTCTTGCTCTCTTAAGCAAAATCTTTAAAACAATAAGAGGAATCACACTGCTTTTTTGATGCCACCTTTTTCAGATGTCATGCGCTCCTTCTTCATTTTGTTACGGGGTGTCCTTGAGTCCGTGGGATGAATGGTGACAAACTTCGGAGTACTTGCATGAGTAAAAATAATTTTGATTTTGCTCCATAATTTAATAGTTTGGCCTGATAGGAAATTCTAGGTCCCAATTGACCTCTCGTCAACATCTCGAGGGCAGTGTTCCCACGGTCTTCCAGTATCTAGTGATGCTACTGGGAAGTCTGATGTTAATTCAATTCTCAGTTCCTTGCAGTTAAACTGATTTTTATCTCTGAAGCTCTTACATATTTTCATCTTTGTTTTTGGAGTCTTAAAACCCACCAAGATCTGTCCTGAGTGGGAGTCTTTATTCATCCATCCTCAGCTTTAGGTGGGCCCTTTCAATCTGCAAGGTTGTGTGTTCTCTTTAACGTAAATATGTCTTGGCATCTCTCCTCATATTTTACATCTTGGACTTTGTGTCTGTGAACTGGAGGACTGTTTTCTACTTAACATCCCCAATGACCAGCTCAGTCCTTCAACCAGAATGTTCTTATCAGTCTACCCATTAACTTAAAAAAAACCCAAACAACTTTATGGCAATCCCACACAGGGATGCGGTGATGGTGTGAAGCGGTGTGACTCACACCCACACAGGGATGCGGCGATGGCGTGAAGCGGTGTGACTCACACCTGCAGGGATTCAGCAATGCTGTGAGCAGGTATGAGCTCACACCCACCACAGTGCAGCGATGATATGATTGACATGGAGCCTGTGTAGATGTGAGTGTACACACACACACAAATTCACACACAGACATGAACAGAAACAGACTGCAGAGATGGCTTCCATGCACAGAAACAAAAATGTGAATCAGTCGTCTGAATGCTAAGACCCTGCCCCCCCCAACACACAAAGCCCACCCTGTATCCACATAACACCCTGATGGTGAGGCCGGGCCAGATCGTCATCTAGAGACTCAGTGCTGGTCTCTCTGCCCAGGAAAATCAAGCTTGAGCCCGCACATAAACAGCAGCTCTGAGGGAGAAGAAAGAACTATGGGGTAGTGGGGGTGGGGGCGGGGAAGTGATTTCGAGTGGCCACTAGGGTCACAGATGAGAAATGAGAAAGGCCAGGGAATCCGTATGAAAATCAGTTCAAGGAAATCTTTGCAAGTAACGTGTTAACAGAGTCAGATTGTGGACTGTGAACTCTGGCCTCTGTGCCGGAGAAGCAAGAAGGAAGCTTAGCCTGAATGGCTCGGGATGAAGTGACAGTGTCTTTAAAAGCAGCACCCACAAGCAGGCGCAGCCCGCGAGCAGGGGAGCTGGGAGAGCGGCCCTGGGTCTCCCGGCACACCCTCACCAGCTCGGGGACAGCAGCTGCACGAGGCACCGCCCAGCAGAGCTGCGGCAGAGATGATCTCATAAATCACGGTGAAACTTTTGGCCCATTTAAGGTCCAGCGTAAATGTCAAAAACTAATAAAATATGTAACTTGGCTAGCAAGGTGCTCAAAGCCTGGGGCCTTCTTTTAATTACTGTCAGATTTGACCCAAGACATTCCAGAGACAGATCGGCAGGCAGCGGGAGAATCCTCCCGACCAGCTCCGTCATGAGGCCCCACACGCAGCTGCCCTTCTCAGTCACGCTGTGGATGATCCGCTCCTGTGCCGGGCACAGGAAAAACCCAGTGAAATCCTGGTTTTTTTATGAGGGAGATCCAAAACAGATGGGGGCACTCCCGGAGCAGCAGGGAGCTAAGAGTTAGCTGACGGCAGACGGTGACCAAACAAATTGCTGTGACCAAAGAATTGTGATTCTCCACCAAAAGAATGAAAAAATAGATTATTAAAAATCTGGTTCACGAAGCTCTAAAACAAACAAACGGGAATGGCAATTCAGAGAAACCAGCATGGATTCATGAACAATTCATGTCACAGGAAGTAGAAAACTCTTTTGATAGAAATGTAACTGGCAGAGCAGGGGAATGCAAGGGATAAAATGTATTGTGTATCTGGATGTCATTATCGCTCTCAGTTTTCACAATACCTTATGAACAAGATAAAACAACGCATCCTGGAATGGGTCACTGTGTTCGCGACTGGCCAAATGACTACACACAGTAGGTGTCAGTTCACGAATTTGTGCAGCCCTGCGGGGAGAGCTAAGTCACATGGCTCGGCTATTGCTACTCTGAGTCCAGTGTGAATGTCAACAGCTTCGGTGGGGACATGGAAGGAAAAATTGGGAGAAAACGCAACACTGAGAACACTGCATGCTCAGCAGACATGCGATCAAGAAACCGTAAAGTGTGGACCGGACAATGAGCAAAAACACTGCGCTCAGATATGGCATCTAAGAAAAGCAAGTGTAACATCCCAAACTTAGGTATAAAGAACAGGCCCAGAGAAGACGGAGGTGGCCAGCCCGTGGCTCCATACAAGGAGGTGCCCCCGGTGATCAGAGCGTTCTGTACAGATCCACGTGCCCTGGGAATCAGGGCTTTCCTTATCAGAAAGGCAGAGGCAGAAAACAGAACCTCAGGGGCGTCACGGTTTGCTATCGCTATGGAAGTTCAGATATTTGATGTCTCCGCCAACCCTACAGCTGTATTAGTCTGAAGTTTCCCGTGGCAGCTGACGTAGGGGGAAGGCCACCGGCCCTTTCTCTGAAGGCTGTGCAGGATTCACAGCAGAGTTCAGCTTGGTCAACAAGGAGATTCATGGGCTTAAAACGCTAAATGCCTTTAGGGGGTGTATGCCCTCTCCAGCCCTTGAAGGAGCCACCACTCCATAAACCTTAGGTCTGGCCCAGTCTCAGATTTATTTACCTGCCCGACATCGACAGGCTTTTCCTTCTAGAATGCTGCTTTGAATGGACCTATAAGGTTATGTCCAGTAGTGGACATATTTTCAAATCAGCCTGGCACTGCCTAGAATCCTAGTCAGCAGTCTGGCTCACCTGCAATCGCAGGGAATGAATGGTCTAGGATAGCATTCTGGGGAGTGCAAGCTCTGGTGCGTGTTTACAAACAGTTCACGGACGTGCGCTTGTCAAATATATTTGACCTTAAACACATATCCACCCATACATATATATAGCGGATATATACTGGATATGTGTACATACCTATACCGTACGTGTACACGTATGTACATATGTACAGACACGGAGGTGTGTATGTGCACATACTTCTCTGCGTACGCACACAGATGTATTTAGGGGCGCACATAAATATGCATACAGCTGTGTGGGTATGGAGACAGAAGTGTAGCTGGTATGCACATTTTGTGAACCTCCCACTGAAGTACAGACTACGCAACTGTCCTAATGTCTCTGGCCACGGAATCCTTTTTTGCTTTTTTTTCTTTGTAGATCCCAGGATATATGAATTTTGTGGAGCCTATTTTAGCACATGCTGCCTAGATAAACAATCCGCATTCTGCCAAGAGTGCGGTGAAGCTGTCTGAGCCGGTTGCTCCTTCCTGTTTGTGGAGCTGGGCCCCGAGCCATAAGACGGACACACGGCTGCGGTTCCCATGTGCGACACGGAGCTGCCCTGTGGCCATTCCACGGCTTCGTCTCGAAGCCCTGCCACCTACGGCCCACGCGCCATCCTTCCAGTAGTGCTGAGTTGGAAAATGGGCCTGATCTGGCATAAGCTTTGCCCCCTGTTGGAAGCAATTTTAAAAATGCCTTGAGATGTCAGTGGGGTGGATGGGATCACCGCACGAGGCAGCCTTTCATTTTGACTGAGATCGGGCATCCGTGATCGAGGAAGCCTGCAACACAGCCCTCGCCCCACGGCCACATCTGAACCAGCTCTGCAGGTCATCAAGCCAAGATCTCCCTCAGCAGCTGTCACACTGGCTCCTGTGCCATGGGGTGGCTCCACCGTCCGCCCTCCACCTCTCCACCTGCGAAACCCCCAGAGTATAATCCGGCAAAGGCACATGTTCAACCTACCAGACTATTCCTTCTGCTTGAATCTCCTTCAGTGGCTATGACTACCCCTTTGTCACATAGCTTTGCATCCTCTGTTCCCCAGTCCTCACTCCTGACCTCATCTATGATGCAATGCAAACTACAGAGTGCACGCCCCAGGTACAGTCAACCAAATGAAGTCAAATAAAACATACTGGCCAAGCTCTACTCCAGGCCTCCCAACTTTTCTGCTAAAGCACCTCAGCGGAAGACCTGGAACACCATGCCAAACCTCAGGAGTCACGGAAGGGGACAGTGATATCTGTTGAGCACTATTCTTAAGCCACTTTATTTCACATTTTCAGACAATCTTTCCAAAGACCACGGGGTAGAGATATATATGATCACTGTCTGCATTTTAAAAACCCAAAAGCAGAGAGGGTAAGTAACTTGCTCGGGGTCATGTAAGACTTTCCACCCATGTCCGGGCAGCCCCATCTGCTCTCCTCCATCTGTCTAACCTCCGAGTGTGGGTTTGGTCCAGGATTCGCAGCCATTGCCACTCATCCCCAGGGACAAGGAGTTCTGTGTGTTGGCTGATGGCGAGGTCCTTACGAGCACAGAGCTGCGCTCAGATCAACAGGCACTGAAGGGCGAGGACGAAGCAAGAGGAAGGCAGCACCCTGCTATTTCCATAACAAGAGGGGAAAGCACAGGGAATCCGGTGTGAATCAAGGACAGAGCTCCATTCTGGGGCGGATTATGAGTGGGTATGGATGGGAGATGTAGGGCCAGCCTCAGGAGAGTGTGGGATACTCCACAGGTAACGAGTTGGCAAAGCCTGGCCTTCTGTTAAGGACTCCAGGGTCTGTGGAGGTGCTGCTGCTGGGGTCCCCCCAAAGGAGTGGTGTGTGCTGCCATGACCTTCTTCCCTAGGACCCACCGTAGTCCTCCCCGCTATCTGTACGCAAACACAACCCCTTTCTCCAACGACAGAAAGAAAACCAGAACGCCGTGGCCCACTGGTGATCACTCGTGCTCATTACTATGGCTCTTCTGACTTCTGGGCCCAGCTAGACTGTCGCTTGTCTGGGGTGAGGAAATAAGTCTTGACCCTGGCAGACATGCTTCTGGCCTGTCCAGGGGTTCTCCCCATCGGCTGTGGCTTTCAGGGGGCTGCCGTGGGGTGTAGGTAGGGACAGTCAGACCTGAATCTCCAGGGAGAGAATTCTCTTAAGGCGCACCCTACCCACAACCTCAGAGGCACAGCAAACTCTTCCTGGGACAGGAGTCTAGAGAGGTGCACTGCAAAAAGGCTTTCAGTGGGATTTAGATTCTCCTCCATGAACCCTGCACCTCTGTCTCCTCCCTCACCTACAAAGAAAAAACAACGTCCTAGATCCACGTTTTCCAAACTGTGTTCCATGGAACACCAGGAACAATTTAAAAAAGATTCAGTAGTTAAATAATTGGGTTGAATCCTATGAAATTACTGCTACTTAAGCACTTTTTAAAACTATAAAACAGCAATTTCATCCGGCCCAACCTACTGAGTTTTGAAAACCTTGCATATTCTTCTCTCAAAGATTCAGAATACGTGTTCACATTTTAAAGGCTGGGATAATTCCCCATTATAGAGAAACCTGCACGGTTTTGTTTTCCAAACGTATTTGACAATGGTACCCTTTTATTAGGTGACAACTGCTACATCTTGCAGAACCTATGCTTTGTGGGATTCCTTTCGGGAAATACTGCCTGGAAGAATCAAAAATAACGAAGAGGATTCTGAGCCTTTTGCGAACCTGCCCTTGTCATTATCGCATCATTTTTATTGGAATAAAAGGAAATTCACTCATCCATCTCTTACACGCTTACTCTGCCCTGGAGCGTTTGCAAGGACTGGGGACACACGGGGATAGGAGTGTTCTGCTCAAGGGAATGGCATTCTCAGGTGGAACGGCCAGCGTGGCTCAGAGGAGTCAGTGAGGTCTGCATGGAGTTGTGAGTTTTGCACTGGGGTTTAAGTGGATTTTTCCAGGACAGGAGGCTGGCCCAGTTCACCTGCTCATGCCTCAGCGCGCTGCCAGAGGCTCGAGGTCGCCAGGCAGTGTGACTACGCGTGCTCCCACTGTCCTCGCCCAGCTACCCTGGCGAAAGTAAAAGTCTATTCAATTTCACGTGGATTCAGCACCTGCTCTCCTTTGGGTGTGGAGGGACCCTAGGGTCACTAGCTACAGACCCCTTTGCCCCCTTCTTGTCTCTCTCTGAGCGCACGCAGGTATCTGGATCAGGCAGTTCTGTGGGACAGGGGAGGCGCTGTCAGCACGCCGACCTCACGGGGAGGTGGGAGACCACGTAGGGTCTCAGCAACCGTGACTCACAGAAAGCAGACAGTTCACGGGAGGGGTGCACTGCTCTGCCCCCCTTGGTTTTCAAACCCTGGACTTTCATAGCCATGAAGCTGTGGTGGCAACAAAAGCAAACCTCTTCTGTACTTGCCCAGGGCAAAGGGAAAGTTCGGCAGCTTACTGCCACATTCCCTCACTTTCCCTTGGTTCATTCATAACCATTACGGAAGTGGACACTCCCGGTGGGGAACCACAGGAGTGGTTACGGGCACTGTGTCATCAGAGGGAATGACAGCTTGCCAGCCCACCTGTGCCCTTTCAATGCCCCTCTGCTGCCCTCCCCACCCCCCATGTAGCCCTAGGATCTATCTATCCGGGCTGTAAGAAGAGCCTAAGTGGCACCACAGTGGGGCAGCCCATGCATGGCTGGGGCCGGATGGGGTGGACAAGGGGACAGGGACAGACATAAGCTCAGGGGAGCAGGAGAGCACGTTACCAGACTTTGGTGCTCCCAGCCCAAGAGTTTTGTCGGATCCTGCATCCTGTGGGAGCTGTAGTACATGTATACCATTTGTAGCCCAGAAATAGGAGAGGAAAATGACGAAGAGCAGGGGTGGGAGCCGAGGTTCCGGTGCGAAGTTCTGCGGCTCTGCCACAAAAGGTCACGTCCAGTGAGGCTGGAATCAGGTCAGGCTGGCTGGGGTACCCGCCACTGGCACGCAGGGAACCGCGCCCAGGAGCTCCGGGAGCTGCGCTAGCCAGGGCTTGGGAGATTTCCTTTCAAATAAAATCACAATAAGAAGCAATATTGCCCTGCAGCTGCAAACTTTTAAAAGCAGGTCAACTACAAGCTGGCTATTTTTCCATCTGGTAATGACATATTTGTCAGTTTTATCTTTATCTCTGTGTTCTAAGGTTCTCCCCAAGGAGATATTTTTTTTTTTTCTTCCTCTCCATCCTGCAAAGGACAATCTGACTCAGAACTTGACCCAGTGCTGGCTGCAAGATAATGGAAAATTTTTCATCAACCTCAAGAGCCTAGACACTCCTCTGGCTATCAGCCCTCCGCAATCCTCCACGGCCGGTAGCTAGGGGGTGGGTGGGGATCGACGCGCCGCTCAGAGCAACTCTCGACAGAAGAGGCCGCAAGGCCTGATGGCGGAAAGTGGGACGTACATTTAAAATTGAGGATAATGCCAAGTGGCCTCAGATCATTCACCAGCTGAGTACCCTTCAGTGACTCCCTTTTTATCAAAGGGCCTCAGCACTAGACTGGGGGGTGGGGAGCGGCAGCATCTACCCCCCGAGGCTGGGGTGAGGATGCAAGGAGACGGAAGGTGTATGGAAGGGCTCCAACTATAAAGGGCTCTAAAGAGGGAAAGACAATTATTCCCAAAGGAACCTTGGCCCAAACGGGGGTTCTAATCATAGCCTTAGTCATCACGGGATGGAAGAAAACTCAGAGAATCGGTGATTTTAAACATGTCTTCTGGGTAAAGGTCTTATTTTCCATTCCCTGAAACTTTTGGCTTTTCATGGGTTCACTTTTCTTCTAGAAAGAGGGGAAAAGAAACCATGCATTCCAGGGGCGCCTGGGTGGCTCAGGGGGTTAAAGCCTCTGCCTTCGGCTCAGGTCATGATCTCAGGGTCCTGGGATCGGGCCCTGCATGGGGCTCTCTGCTCGGCGGGGAGCCTGCTTCCCCCCCTCTCTCTGCCTGCCTCCCTGCCTACTTGTGATCTCTCTCCTCTCTGTCAAATAAATAAAATCTTTAAAAAAAGAAAGAAAAGAAACCACGCATTCTGAAGAAGCCTCTGCAGCCTGCATCCACCCCAGACAGGCCCCTGGTTTTCCCACCCGTGGATGGGGTGAAGCTGCTCTGCCGTTACCCCCACTGTGGGATGGCGAAGATGGGCTGACCAGGAAGTCAGCAAGGCCTACGTGTCATAGACTCACGGCCATGGTGGGCTCAGTCCCTTGTCTCCGCGCTCTCAAGGATGGACTGGAGTAGGGTAGTGTTTGTGCCATTGAGGCAACTGGGCACACGGGGATGTCTTGGCTGCTCCTTCTGTACTGAACCTCATCGCCAAACACTTCGCTCACAGTCCGTTAGTGCAGGGCACCCTCTTCGATGCTGAGTAGAGGGAAGCTAATGGAACCTTTTCTCTTATTATTGAGGTGACATTCACAGAACATAAAAGCCACCATTTTAGAAGCGCCTGGGTGGTCCAGTCGGTTAAGTGGCTGACTCTTGGCTTCAGCTCAGGCCCCGATCTCCGGGTGGTGAGATCGAGCCCTGCATTGGGCTCTGTGCTCAGCAGGGAGTCTTGCTTGAGACTCTCTCTGCCCCTTCCCCCTCAAATAAATAAATATTTTTTTTAAAAAGTCACCATTTTAAAGAATGCACTTCAGTAGCATTTAGTACATTCACAATGTTTTATGGCCACCACCTCTGTCTGGTTCCAAAACATTTTCATTGCTCCCAAGCCCTAAGAAAACTAGTCACTCCCTCTTCCCCCCGCTTTACCCCAGCCCCTGAAAACTACCAGTCTGCATTCTGGATCTATGGATTGGCCTCTTCTGGACATTCCATATAAATGGGATCATACAAGATGTGACCTCCATGCCTGGCTTCCTGCACTGAGATTAAGATTTTTGAAGCTCGCCCATCTTGCAGCATTTAGATGCGTCTCACTTCTTACGGCTGAGCCATATTCCTTTATAGGGCAAACCACATTTTGCTTATCCTCCCATCCACAGATGGACATTTGGCTTCTTTCCCACCTTTTGGTTACTGTGAATAGTGCTGCTGTGAACACCCAGGTACAAGTATTTCCTGGAATATCTGTTTTCAATTCTTTGGGGTATATTCTTAGGAGTGGAATTGCTGAGAATGGCACCTTTTGAACGCAAAAATCATTGTCACTCTCCTCTGCTTTAAACCCTCCAACGGTTTCCCCTCGCACTGGGGGAAGTGAAAATGGTAATCCGTACATCTGGTCTCGATCATCTTAACTTTGTGTTCTCTCTGTTTTCCAGCTACCTGGACTTTGCAAGGAGTCTTGCTGCCTCCAACAGCCTTTGGGCCACTGTTTCCTCTGGCTGGGTCTCTCCCTCTCTCCACTTGTCCTTCAGGTTTCAGTTTTCACGTAGCTTCCTCAGAGAAGCTCTCCCCGGCCCCCAGCTTGCTCAGGCACACCCAGTATGGGGCCCCACAGCACCTTCCACCCGTCCCTCACCAGAGTGTGAATTACATGTTGATTGCAAGTGTTTCTCTTGTTGATCGGCTCAGGAAGTATTTACTCAGCATCTACACTGGGCTGGAGTTTGCTCTAGGTGCTTGTGAAACGTCAATTAATAAAACAGGCCCCATCCGTCAGGGGTCTGCTTTTTTGGTAGAGGAGAAAGAGAAGACCAGGTCAACAAAGAGATAGAACATAAGGTCCGATAATGATGAGTGTCTTAAACAATCCAGGGCTGGGAAGAGTATTCCATGGGGAGCTATTTTCAGTGGGTTCACTCTGGAGCCTTGTAGAAGAGGTGGCTCAGATAAACATCTGTCACCTCCATGAGACCGTGACCTCTGGGCAAGGGGTACCTGTGTGTGCTTCATGCGTCATCATGCCAATCTCCAGCACCAAGGTGAATGCCGGGCACATAATAGGCTAAGTGGATAAATGAAATGACCCTCCCCTTGAGAAGCCCTAGCACTCTCTGTCCCCGTGGCCACCTCTGGGCCCACAGGGTAGCCTGGAAGAATCCCAGAGGCAGAGATCAGTCTCCCAGCCCCGAGCCCAGCACCCTTCCTACTCCCACCACCATACCCCCCCTCCATTCTCTGTACCTCTTCTCGTCTCCCTAATGCTGGCATATGGCATGGTCATTAGAGCAGCTGGATCCCAGCCAGCCTCTGAGAGGTGGCCTCAGTGAGCTAGCAGGGCTGCTGCTTGGCTTCTAGACCAAACTTCTCACTGCCCCCTCTCTCCCCTCATCCTTCACCACCCACCACCCTCCCTAAATGGCCTGGAGTTCACATGATTGGCCACTGGCGCTGACTCAGCAAAGTATCTTCATACTAGGCAGTGAGATCCCAGAGCCCATGAGAGTCAACCGCCCTTTGGCCTACAGAGGGCGCCTCCTTCCAGTTTCTCTCTCATCTAGGACAATAACAGACCAGAGGTTCACAACCTTTAAAAACCCATGAGTTACATACGCTGTAACAGTATGGAGACATGTGCTACAGCATGGATGAGATTAAAGAGACTATACTAAGTGAAATAAGCCAGGCACAAGAGGACAGACATGGTCAGATTCCAAGCATACGTGGCACCTGGAGTAGCCGCATTCATAGAGACGGAAAATAGAACAATGGTTGCTAGGAACAGGGTGAGAGGAGGGGAATGGGAGTTATTGTCTGATGGGTGCAATTTCGGTTTGGGAAATTGGAAAAATGCTGGAGATGGACGGCGGTGATGGTCGCACAACAGTGTCAATGTACTTAACACTACGGAACTACAGACTTAAAATGGTTAAAGGGGCAAATTATGTTATGTTATATGTATTTTGTTACAATAAAAAATATAAGGTGCAGGGAAAAATAACCCAAGTGCGACCTCTTAGATAGAACTTGCATCATGTGTAACCAATTTTGAAATAAACCAATTCCTTGATAAACCACCAAGGAAATAGGAAAGACATTGCCTTTATTTCCACATATCACCCCCAACCCTTGGTCTTTGTGGAGCATCACTTTATAGGCTGTGCTGGTGGTGAAGATCGCAGACACACTGGGGACAGGGACCTGCTCCTAAGGCTTTCGTAATCCCCAACAGTATGCAGGAGGGTTCCCACCCCGACACGTGATTGAATAAATCACTCAGCAAGTTCATCAGGGAGTCAGGATGCCAGTCTAGATACTTGGATTTCTAGGTAAGTCATCCTTCCCCTAAACTACAGTGACTCTCAGAGTGTGTGAGACAGTGGACCAGGAGGCAAAGCAGATACGTCATTCGGGCTCCTAGCCTCAGTCTCCTTATCTACCAACGGGTTGTGGCCAACACAGTCAGTGTTTTCCTGGGATACCAGTTCTCTTAAGAAGCAGTTAGCTCTAGCTGTATTTCTTTTGTTCCCTTTTTTCTTTCTTTCTTTTTTTTTTAAGATTTATTTATTTTAGAGAGAAAGAGAGTGAGAGCACAATAGGGAAAGAGAATCTCAAGCGGACTCTGTGCTGAGTGTGGAGCCTGCCGTAGGGCTCGATCCCACGAATCTGAGACCACGACCTGAGCCTAAATCAGGAGTTGGACACTTAACCGACTGAGCCACCCAGGCGCCCCACTAGCCGTGCTTCTATCAGAATTCAGCACTACGGCTGCCGGACAGCGCCCTGCAACTAATCTGTGATAACCCCGTCTTGCCTCTAACTAACCCCTGCCCACCCCAGGGATGTGCTCAGTCTCTTGCTTCTTCCTGAGGAAGCCTCAGCAGACACACCCAGAGCTCTGTCTACCAATCACAGCTGAGCAGCAGAAACCAAAAAGGGGGAAAAAAGAAAACCAGAGACAATCAATTCCATGTCTTCAAGAGGTTACAGCCTGTCCTGCTGACCATCTTTGGCAGCCATGAAAATGCGTCCTTCAGATCTCCTGCGGTGGGGAGACAGTGACTGGAGGCCCCAGCTTCTGCCTTTCAGAACCCACCAGCATATCCCCACACCCCCTGCCAGCTCCTCGCAGCCAGTGACGGAGTGTGGGGTGACCAGTATAGAATGTGGGGCTCTTCTTAGAGGACTCCCATGGCTGGAGGACCTTCCCCGACACTGTCCCGGCCAAGACATCCTTGGAAGTGTGCCACAGGTGAAGACTCCTCCTTCCCCATCACCTTTCACAGGTGCCGGACCTTTATTACAGGCTGAAGGCTCTCTCTACCACCCTCCACTCCCTCCCCTCTATCTGTATAACTACGGCCCCCGACAGATCTCTTGCACATCTATCCCTTCTTAAGGCACCTGCTCCTTGAAGGACCTGAGCTGATACACCATCGCAATGGCCAAAAGAGAGTGAAACACCCAGTAGATCAATAAATGCTGTGCAAATCAATAGACACACTCAGAGCGAGCACTATGCATTTGGAAGAACAGCAAGGATTGCCTTCAATGTTTTGCAGAACTCATCATCCATTCAATAAACATCTAGCAAGCCCCCTCGAATGGCAAGCGCGTGCATATCCTCCTCTTCCAAGGCAGCCTGCAGTCTCATCCGCGTTTTTCACACAAGCAAACCCTAAAGGGTTACTGTCAGTGTATAATCTGGTGATGATTAATGATGATAAAAATAACTGTCAACGTTATTTAGCTTTTACTCTATGCCAGGGATTGTTCTATACCTTTCATAGGTTGCTCATTTAAAAACACAAACAAACAACCCCGAAAACAGCACGGGGCTTTAGGGAACGAGAAGGAACCAGAAGTGCAGATGTGCAGGGGAGTTGCCTGGCGTGTTGTGGTCTCCGGGAGCTGGCCTGGAGGAAGGACAGGGACGGGGGAGTCACAGCACTCCCGCACCTGCAGGTTCACCTGGCAGGAGGCTGCCTACACCCCCTGCGAACCTGCCTTGCCCCGGATGACAGAGCCGCTGAGTCGAAAGGCTCTGGGGTCTGACACAGTATCTCTAAAGTTTCATGCAGCTGCCTCTGCTTTCACACCAGATGCCTTCAATGAGATGACATGACAATGGGGAATAAAGCCCACGGCTCGGATTCCTAATAAAATGAGACTGTGCTATAATGGGCCCGTCAGCCACGGCTGAGGCCGACTGTGACAGAGAAATGAGAAAAATCCACGTGTGAGTTACAGAGAGAATGATTTTTACCTTTTAGATGTCAGACGATCAAGGAAAGTGTGACGTCTCACATCATGTTAATTTTTTTGCAATAAACTAGGCATCAAAGAAAGATATGCAGCCAGTGCTAGAGACCTAGCAAGAAAGTGATGGTGCGGAGAGCGTGTCCTGACTCTCAGCACCCCCTGCCCAGAGGGTGGGCACTGGCCACTGCTCCGTTTCCTGTGGAGCTTTCTTCCACCTTGACCTGCCATGTCCTTCATGCCTCCCCACCCCCTCTCTCATGGAAATATGAGCATCCGGACACGAGAATCTCTATTCTTCCAGGTCACTCGCTCCCTGGCCTGGGGACACACCTGAGGTGAAAAATTATTTCCTCAGACTCTACTCCCTCGCCATGAGCCCTTTCCAATACCGCACAAGGGTAAATGCTCACTCAACAAACCTTCACTGCAAGACTGGGCTTCTTCAGGGGTGAATAAGACAGAGTCATTTGGAAAGGGTTATATTTTACTCCCGGGTACCCCCACCCAAGTCTGCATCTTCCACCTCAGTAAGGGAACGATTTGGGGTTCCCATCCTTTATGCCATACCTGTTCGTTCCTCATTACACCTGAGCACTCTGTTCCCTTAACTGCACATCCAAGTTCAAGACCTCCCAGGGGCGCCTGGGTGGCTTAGTCGGTTAAGCGGCCGACTCTTGGTTTCACGGCCTTGGTCATGATCTCAGGGTCCTGGGATAGAGCCCCTGCATCAGGCTCTGTGCTCAGCAGGGAGTCTGCTTGAGATTCTCTCTCTCCCTCTCCCCCTGCTCCTCTCCCTACTCAAGCTGTCTATCTCAAATAAATAAATCTTAAAACAAAAAAAGACCTCTGGAACTATCCAACCCACCTGTACTCCCAGGCATAGGACAATGACAAACACCTTCTCCCTTCATTTTTCTCTAATTTTTAATACCTCCTCTAGGCTTCTTCGGGTTTGGGGAGCGTGCCTTGAGCATCTTCTAGACCTCCACGGCTCTGGAAGCCACACAATGAGTGTTCAAAACTCAGGGGCAAAATGACTGATCCTGCTCGACAAAATTCTGTCCGTGGTTCTGGCGGACTGAGAAGCTGCATAAGGGCACCTCGTCCCCACACAGCAGGGCTCAGCTGAGAGGAGAGACAGAGAGGGTGACTTCCTCTGTTTTATTACCCACGCTATAGACCTGCTAAGGAAAGGATGAATGAGTGAAGCCAAGGAGCGAAATGAACAGAAGGAATGATGAAAAGAGCAGAGAAAAAGGGGAAGATGGAGGAGAGACGCACAGATATTCTGGGATCTGGAAACGTTGGTAGAAGCTATACCTTGGCACAAATTACCCTGAAACTCACCTGGGGAGAGGCATGCGTTAGCCCTAGACTGGTTTGCTGCTTTGAAACGTTACCTTCTGTAGACGAGCTGAGACGCACGCTCACGGTGCATCATGGGGCGGTGTCCAGTGCGGCGTGGCCCAGAGCAGTGGCTGACCACAGCTCGTGAGCACCCCACAACTGCAAGAAGAGGACCTGACCAATTCTACCATAGCCAACCTGTAGACCTAGAAAAACCTTTCCAGGCTGGAGACACTTCAAGGACAGGTGGGGGCTGCAGGCCAAGGGACTACCTTCCCTCCCCACCAGCTTCTGAACTGGCGGGCGCACACTGGCCCACAGATGCAGCCTGGCCCGGGAGGCATCTGTATTGCCTATCAGCCCGGACGTGTAATTGAAAAGGCAAAGAGCAAGGGATGGTATTCATTGAGGCCAGACATGGGGACCAACTTGGAAGCCGAAGCTGCTTGGGCTCCCAACTAAGCACTCTGGGCCTCTGTCTCCTTGGTTGCACAAGGTCACGGAGTCGCTCCCGGTTTCTGGTATCCTCCAGCGCAGCCATCCTCCCACGGCGTGGTGACTTGGTTCGGGGAATGCAAACAAACAAGGGTGCCCTTGTACAGCAGATGGCCAGAGCCAGAAGCGGGGAGCAGACAGGCTCGTGTTCCTTGTAGGGACTGAAGTCTCGAATGGGACAATTACCACCCAAATCTCCGTCGTCTTGCTGCACAGTGCATGCCTGACTCCTGAGAAATTTACGACTTAGGAGGGCCTGTGGCAGCTTGCCTTGCCTCCCCGGAAGGGCCTGGTGACGACTCTAGGTAGTAAAAGCACGAGTTTCCAAGCAACCAGATAACAGGCCTTCCGTTACAGCTCAGCGGTTTGCAAAACAGCAGCTTCAGAGAAGCATGTAATTAAATTGGCCAAGGCGACATCTCTCCGGGATAACCTAAGACCTTGCAAAGACCGCTTTTTACTGAATAAAGGTAAACTAGTCTAAAGTCATGCCTAGGGTGGGGGCTCCCAGCCGCGCAGTAATTGGGTGTGTCAGCTGGCCTTAAGGATCCACTCAGCCGGGCAGTGACCCCATCGATGGCTGACAAACGGGCCATTTCGTGTGTCCTATTCGTTATTTACGACAATTAAAAAAGCTTCTTTGAAAAGGAAACAGTGGCCCCTGGCTTGAATACCCCCCATCTGTCTGGATCTAGCTGTATGCAGTTGCTGTTGAAACCAGATTGCTTTATTCTTTTTTCAAAGTCAAGGTCAGGGGTTCATCCCATGAGCGCAGGGTGACTTGGAGCTTGGAGAATACCCCCTTCTTACTCTCTTCTCCCTTCTTTCTCTCTCTACAAGGCTCAGGCATGACACATCTCCCCTCTGCTTTGTTTCACCCATCTTTCCATTCATGCCTGTGTAACTTGCAGGCGCCCATTGCCAGAGGAGTAACGGTACCCGGTTACACCTCACCAAAAGAAAGGAAAAAAAAAACAACAAAAAACCTCAGCTCTGGCTAATATCACGAGCACTCATTTCTCTTGCTGTCCCACTCTTTTCTTTCCTCCACTCACCTTCAACAGACTCACTTCCAGCCCCAAGACCCTCCACCATGGAGCTAACCCCAAGCAGCTAAGAGCTTCTGTGGCTCTCAGCCTGGAGCCGCTTGCCAAGACCCTGGCCACGGGCAGCCCAGTTTCAGCGGCTGAGGTGCCCCACTGGCCGCCATTCTAGGACCGGTCCGCCGGCTGGTCCTTGGATGGGCTGACTCTGAATCCTGTAAACCTCCCCAAAAAGACACCCCTGGGCTCCGTGAAGGGACACGGAAGGGACAGGGACGCTGTGTGTCACCAGCATGTTAGAGTGATTCTAGTCCTATCAGGCGCATCGGGTCTAGGGCACAACCAGACAAGGTAAAAAGGTGAGCTGTCTGAGCTTATATCCACCCAATACGGCAGGAATGTCTGTATCCTAACGGAAGCCTTGAGAATCAGTCTTTCCCAAAGGATTACATCCTGCAAGATGATCACAGAGGAACTGCACCAATCAGATGGAGTCATTACCTGGGGGGCAGCTGCCAGGAGTTGGGCTATAAGGTACCTGCTCATTTCAGTGGGTGACCCTCGCGCCTCGACACACAAGAACCACCCCATCCTGAGCTCCAGGGCGGACGGACTCCGCCTCAAGGCCCTTCTGCTGGTTTGCCTTGAAGGACCAAGCTGACCCACTTCTCCAGTCCAGCGATGGGAAAACCCATTGCAGAGCTGGGCTAGAAATGAGGGATGATGAGATTTTAGCTCTCGCGCTTCTGCTGCAGAGAGCCTGGAGCTCGTTTGCATTGGATGCACGCTTATTTCTGAACGACCGTGCATATTCCCACAGAACGCTGCCAGCTCTTCCCCAGGTACCCTGTGGCTCTCAGTTATTTATGAAACCCTCTTTTCCAGGCAGATCCCACAGAGCGGCCACATGTTACGTCTCCTCGGATCAGGCTGGTCTGGGAAGAATTAGGAGTTACAGATGGGCCAGCTCCCGGCTTGGGGGAGATGTGATTACAAACAGCAGGACCGGGACATGCATTTGCAAATGCCAGATGGCGGCTGAGTCACCCCTTCCAGGAAGTCCACTTGGCACCTACCCCAGAGAGCTGCCAGAATCATGGTTGGGGCGACCCACAACCGTGGCATCCATTCTTCCCCTCCCCACGCACCCCGACTGGTGCACTTTCCACTTCCCAAGGGCAAACCCTCCTGGGACCATGCAAGGCAGGCGGGGAGCAAAACCGGAAGACGGGTTGCTGATAATACAACGAGACAGAGAAAGAGAGAAATTAGCACTCACTGGGCAACTGGCAATACTACATACATGGGTCTAATCTAATTCTCACAGTATTTCCAAGAAGATGCAATCCATCCCATTCTACAGGTGGAAGGACAGTGATTCAGAGAGGTGGGGTCACCTGCTGCTCTTATAAAGCAAGGATCCTGCCTCACACCTGGCCACCACCACCTGCTGGAGTAATGGCTCTGCAGGCGACTTTCACAGTTCATGGGACGTGACCTTTCTCAACTGCATTCTGCTCACCTGGCATGTGGCACCGGCCTCTGTCTCCAGAAGGCTGGGAGGATGATGGCCTGGGGTGACACGGACCTGCTTTGAGGACTGCATTATTGGTAGTACTTGGGATGAGGCCTGAATGAACACAAGGATGGTGTCCCCACTGATGCGTGTGTACTATAATGGGGGGGCAAAGCGTTAAGCCAAATGGAGGAAGTCCTAGCCCCAGGCTTCAGGTCTCACATGGCCCAGGAGGTGTCGAGGATTGGGGTCGGGACGGGAAGGGAGTTCGATATTGAACAGGATCCGCTCAAAAATCTGTAAATCATACCAGAGGATCCTATACCGGGGTGAACAGTGTCCCCCCCCACCCAAGATCCGCACGTACCCCGAGGTTCAGCATGTGATCGTATTTGGGAATGGGGTCCTTGCAGAGGTAATTAATGAAGACGAGGCTGTCGTGGGGTGGGGTGGGTCCTGGAGCCACCAGCTGCTGTCCTTGCAAGAAGAGAAGACGCCCAGACCCTGAGAAGCCGGCCATGCAAGCACAGGCAGAGACTGCAGTGATGTGTGTTGGAGGCCACGGACTTGCCAGCAGCCCCCCAAGGCTGGAAGAACCGGGGGAGGCTCACCCCCAGAGCCTCTGAGAGGAGCGTGGCTCTGCCGACACCTTGATTTCAGGAGCCGGACTCGGGACGGTGGGAAAACAAACCTTCTGTTCTTTTAGGCCATGTGGGTTGGCAGCCGTAGGAAACGAGTACAGGTAGTCGTGGAAGTTTCTGGGACAGGCTCTGTGCTTCAGGTGCATTTTCTCCTTCAGCTGACGAGGGAGATGGTGTCAGAACCACATTTCACAGAGGAGACCGTGAGGCTCAGAAAGGCGTCAGAACATGGCCCGGTTCACCCGGCTCTGCAGACACGGAAGGACTTGAGGCCTGATCTGGGGCCTCGGGCTCAGCCGCTGGGCCGCCCAATCGTGGGGGGCCGCCTCTGCCTCTGTCCCGGTTGGCCACGGCCAGCGACCAGTGCCCGTGCCCCGTGGGGAAGGAGAGAAACTCAGTGACTCAGAAGCACGGGGGAGCCGGACAGCCTAATGAGTGCGGTTCTTCCTACAGCCGGGCGCCCAGCCTTAAGCACTGATCTTATCCTTTCTGTTAACAGAAGCTGTTCTCAAAGGCGATCCTCATTTCCCCACATCCTTAATTAAATTTAATTTCTGCGCTGATGACTCAGACTCATCTCAGAGACATCCCTCACTGTGTGTGGACATGAAACATGATGGGCTCGGACATCCGGAGGTGGAAGGGGACGTCAGGTCCCTCATTAGAGCCACCTCCAGCTGGCCTGTTTACTGAGGTGGCATCTGCATGAATGACACGTCATCGACTTAGGTCCCGTTCGTTGTCATCAGGGCATCCGCTCTCCTCTCTCGCAGCTGTCAGGAGATTCACACAGAGAAAGACTTTCCCCTTTCGTGTCTCGTTTGGGTTTTCCTCCTCATCTGATAGAGGCTCAGGGAGCGGATAACGAACTCTCTCAGAACTGACCAGAGACTCAGGTTCTCTCAAGGGTCAAATCCTTGTGCTTCTGGATTTTTCTGATCTCTCCCTTGGAACGCAGAGGCCTCTTATCCTTAACTTCCTATTACCCAGCGGCACTCATGATGGAAGAGTTTTTACCATCCCCCCGCCCCTGAGCTGCGTAAGCACCCACTTTCTGGGGCAGACGATGAATCATACTGGGCACACAGGATGAACACCAGGTGTTTGCTTGGTGTCCACAAGGTGGCAGACTGGCCCTTAGAAGGCACTTGGGGGGGGGGCTGGCTTAGTGAGGCCCCCAATCCTGGGACACAAGAGGTATTTAAGAAGTTCTGGGTTGCCTTCTACTTCTCCAGCACAAGTGCTAAGGAGATGGTTCATCTACCTATACCAATCCTTTGCCACACACACTGCAGCTGCTGGGGGAGAATCCCCCTACCCCCGCACCCCTGCACCTCCCCCCACCCGACTGTCACGGCAGCATCTCAGGTTCAAGGGGAGATTCACATCTCTGGTGTCTCCTTTCAGCTGCCTCGTTCCTGCTGAAATGTGTAGACCCCAGAGTGTGTCCCAGTGGCCCACGTGAGGGGCATCCAAACCCAGAACTGCCTACAGACCGAGGCCACCAAGCCTGCTCTTGGCCCTGCCCATAACAGGGCTTTTCCTAATGTGGCCTACAGCTGCCCCCCTCCCGAGAGGGAAGGGAGTCCAGGGGCCCCAGGGGGCACAATGAGCCATGGGCCACACCCTTTCTCTTCTGAGTATGTGGCATCGGGGGTGCCATTCCCACAGGCCCAGGGCCTAAGTGCAAGGCCAGAATGGATCTCTTTGTCATGGTGGTTGAGCAGTGACTCCCGCTGGTCGGTGCACCCCAGGCCTACCAAGTGTCCACGGTGAAGGAGGGCTGAACCCTAATTTTCTTTATTTCAACCCAAACGATCTGTGGATTCTAGCAACAACAACAACAACAACAACAACAACAACAAAACGAGGAAGGGCTCTGAGTGGGCCAACCCTGCTCAGAGAAAGAAGTGATGAGAAACGGGTTCTGCTACCTGGTAAATGCTCGGCCAACCAGGCCAAACACACGTCCCAGGCAAGACTTCCTGTCTCCTTGGTCTGAGGGCCGACTTGCATGTCCCGGAAGTGGGCACGACCAACCACTAAGAGGACACCCTGCTTTCCTGAGAGGCCCAGCAGGAACTTCTCTATTTCGGTTCAGGAGCTGACAGTCAGGAGGAGAGGGGCAATGTTCGCTGGGCGGGTGGTCACTCCATGTCTCCCTCCCACCTGGCACCGTCCCGGACGTGCTGGGGCCACCAAAGCACGCCGGGGCCACGCGAGTTCATCGCTGCACGGAGCCGGTGACCGCTCTTTCCCTTTCCCCCCTTCCTGTTTGAGGTCAGCACTGTTTCTCTAACATCCTTCCTAAAGTTCTTTCTCCCCATCCCACGCTCATCACCTTAGCCCAAGCTCTTAGCGGGGTACTGGCGGGGACGATCCTTCTGGATGGCTCGAGCCGGGCTTCTCAAGTTTAAGAGCTGGACGGCTCCCCCAAGGAGCAACCGGAAACTCAAACGAATGACCTCACCAGCATGCCTGGTCTTCCTTCTGTGCTTACTTCCGCTGTGTTTCCTGCCTCTCCTGAGGGCAACACCTGACTGCCTGAGCCGGACGGGGGCCATTTTGTGGGACGCCCTCTCCCCGGCTTCCCACTCATATAGACCGCCAAGCCCGGCGCATGCTGACTCCACCCAGCAGACGCCCCTAAGAGCGTGACTGTGGGGGCCAGTCCCTCCCTCCCCCCCAACCCCCAGCCTCCCCTCCCTCCCCAGAAGCAGAGTTTCACTGAGCCCAGGGTTGTCAAGCTTGAGACTTTATTTCTAGCCTCCCTGGTAACTGGGATAAAGTATATAAACTAGCAAAACACAAACACACTTCTATCTGACATAAGCCACTGTATTTCAGGGGCCCGTGAGAGCCCCTCAGCCAGTACCCTAAATTCCACCGGGGCTGTTTAACTTCTGCCCGAACTGTTGCCACAGCTTCCCAACCTCCTTTCAGACAGTGTCTCCCCCTGACTAAGGGACCCGCGGGAAGGGCTGGCTCCCGCCGGTACCGGAGAAAGCCTCCCACGCGTGGCATAGGATATCCTCCGGAGCTGGGCGCAGGCCGCCCCCCGGCCCCACCTTCCCTCAGTCACCATCGCTCCTCGAGTCCTCACTGCGTGCGGCCACGGGGTGAGCCTGGGCTGCCGACCAACAGCACCCGCTGCTCCTCACCCCACACGGGAGGCTCTCCTCCTACTTCTCCTCCCCCTTAGACTCGGCACAGATGTCCCTACTTCCAGGGGACCCTCTCTGGCCTCCCCCACACCCCTCCTCTGTCCTTCCTCATACGAGCACACTTGCCTCCGTGGTCACACTGATAACACTGGTCTGGAATAATCCATCGGGGGATTCCTTCCATTCCTTGAGGTACAGGGAGCACAACTAACTAGCTGTTTGTAGCAAAGCACAGAGGGGGACCCAAAGAACATTCAGGCGCAGCCGCCCCAGCCCGGTAGTTGGAAGGCAACAAGCAATATGACCTGGAGCAGGAGAAACAAGTTTAAATGGTAGACATTGATTTGGGAGTTATCAACCCACAGGTAGTCTGAAACCGTGGTGGCAGATAAAAATGCCACGGATGAGACAATAAATCCAGAGAATTATAGATCAGATCAAATGGAACATGAACTTCTAAAAGGCAGGAGGAAGATAATCTGCAAAGGGCGGGAGAGGGCACAGGCAGAGATAATAAATGGCCGAGTCAGAACGTGATGGATTGAAGAATTAGGAAGAGAAAAAAAGCAGTCGTGAGGGTGACTTTTCCAAAAAAGCTAGGCAGTCTTCAGTGCCTTCCGGGCCCCACGTCCGCTGGTGGGAAAAGGCTCTACAGAAGCCTGGGTCTTTCAGGAGCCCGGACAGGTGCTGCCTCACGATTGCAGGGTGGTCAAAAGTAGAAGCAGGTGGGGTGGGAACAGGAGGCTGCGGGGGTCACTCTGGGTAGCGAGGAAAAGCGAAGGAGGTATGAATGCAGCATTCAGAAGGGCTCCGAAGGCAAACAGGGAAGAGCAAACACATCCAAGGGAGGGCTTGTCACTAGAATGTCAACACAGGGAGCATAGCTGGAGGGAGCATTTTCTAGGGTGTTGAGCTCCTCTGGAAAAGTCTGAGATGAAAAGAAGCAAGAAATAGGATGAGAGCTTGAGGAGCAATTATTGTCAAGGATAATCCCTCTCCTTCCTTTCCCATCTTTCTTCCTCCTTCCATCTTCCTTCTGTCTTCTCTCCCTCCCTCTTTCCTCAAAGGATACAAGATGTTTGTAAGCTGACGGGAGGAAGCCAGAGAAGGAGAATGGATGAGGCAAGAGAGGAACTCACAAAACTTGGGGGAGAGACTTATGGTATGAACTCAGATCCTAGTAATTCACTGGGTGGGAAACCAGGAGTCAGGGTCTGGGCACCCAGCTGGGATCGGATGGAAACAACACCCCACCCCATCTACAAACATATGGGAGCTTCCGGGAAGACTCTGAGTGTGCCAGGAGAGCCAATGGAAAGTTCTATTCTTAGTTAATACTGTAACTACAGATGCCTTGGATCCCGGCTCTTACAGACAATTAACCTACAGACTGTGCCAGAGGAATTTTTACATTTGTCTTCCTGTCTTACTGTAAATAACCCAATTTCAAAAGCAAATGCTCCATACAGCCTCCCACATACGTGTCTTATTTTATACATCACATCTTGCCTTTTCAACAAGATAGGAAAGGAGTCCTAGATTCTGAAAAAAGCCCCCTTCCCTGTGCCTCAAAATGTTCAATTGGTTACAAGAACAGAAGATCTCAGGATGCACCCTGGGGTATTTTTCCAGATTAGAACACACCCAGGATATTCCTCGATGACCAGGCAGAGCCTCGTCTTGATCTTAGACCCCTTCCTTCTTTTTTTTTTTTTTAAAGATTTTATTTATTTATTTGTCAGAGAGAGATCACAAGTAGGCAGAGAGGCAGGCAGAGAGAGAGAGGAGGAAGCAGGCTCCCTGCTGAGCAGAGAGCCCAATGTGGGGCTCGATCCCAGGACCCTGAGATCATGACCTGAGCTGAAGGCAGAGCCTTTAACCCACTGAGCCACCCAGGCGCCCCAGACCCCTTCCTTCTATAGGGGTAGCAGGTGGAGGTCCCTCTGAGGGGACAATGAGATTAAGGGTTGGGGACCCTGGGAGTCGTGAGGGATGGTACAGACCAGGGTCCTAGAAGCAGCCTCTCTATGTGGGGATGTGGTATTAGCTTATTGGGACAAGCATGCCTCAAGAGACTCTGAAATAGCATACCTCCAGCCTTTACAATTTGTCATTTTGCCTATCCATCCAAAGTTTCCAGGCAATTCTCTTTTAAGTTGAAATCTTGGGGTTCTACAGTGGTTTCCCCTTCTCTTGGAGCCCTTCCTGCCAACCAGGCAGACTATCATACACTCAGCCAATAATATCTGTTGAATCTTGGGGTTAAAGGTAGTTTGAAAGTAGCCAAAGTCAAGTACGGAGAGAATCGAACACTATCCAGCTGAACACAACTCCACAGCCATCTTTC
>CM052804.1:6367658-6443857 GCA_028533885.1 Nasua narica | reverse complement strand
AACAAACTAAGGATTGCTGGGAGGTGGGGGGGTAGGGATATGGACATTGGGGAGGGTATATGTGCTATAGTAAATGCTGTGAAATGTGTAAGCCTGATGATTCACAGACATGTACCCTGGGGCAAATAATACATTATATGTTAATAAAAAATTTAAAAAAAAAGACTTAAAAATTTTTAAAAAAATATTCAAACCAGAGAAACAAAACATAAATAAAAAATTTAAGCCACAACCACTTAAAAACATAGATGCAAACTACTATGGGTAAAAAGAGACTATCTTCAGTTTCTATCAAAAGGTATCTATCAAAAACCTATAGTAAACGTATTAATGGTAAAAAAAAAAAAAAAAGAAAGAAAGAAAGAAAAAGAAACATTCTTTTTAGCATTCTAGGCAGAATTCTAAAGATAGCACCCCAAAATACTATCTCCCCCTTATACGCTCATTTTGCATAAGCCCTGGGACTCTGAATACAATCGATTTGACTCCTGTAATTACCAAAAATTGACCTTAAAATAGGGAGATCAGCCAGGTAGCCTGCTAATCACATGGTCTCTTTAAAAAAGAGAGTTTTCTCCAGCCAGTTACTGAAGCGGAAGCCAACGATTTCCCAAGGGATAGGCTCAGAAACGTCCAAGTGAAGCAGGCACTCCCAAGTAAATGAGCTCCGTCGCCATCCCCAAGTGGCAGCAGCGAAAGGAAAAAGAAAACACCAGACAGTGTTTGCTCTGGTGTTTGTCAAGATGCCCATGTGGAAGGATCTGGGAAGCATCAGGTTTTTATAGGAGAGAAATAGTGACTTCTCCACCCTCGGAGGTACCGTAGCTGGGGCCTGGAGAGTAAACACACACAAGACAGACTGGCAAGAGAAAAGCCAAGTTTATGAACATGTGCAGCACGTATATACAAGGGGGAAGTTCGGTGATGAGTAACTCAAAGGGTGATTAGAACTTGGGGCTTACGGAGCATCTGAACAAAGAGTGACAGATTTGTAGGGAAGTGACCAAAGGAAAGCGCAATTTTCCTTTAAGGGTGACAGACGGTGGGGGGCTCCTGGGTGGCTCAGTCGGTTAAGCATCTGCAGTGAAGAATCTGCCTATGGCTCAGGTCATGATCTCAGGGTCCTGGGATCCAGCCCCACGTCAGGCTCTCTGCTCAACAGGGAGTTTACTTCTCCTTCTCCCTCTGCCGCTCCCCTCCTACGAATACGTGTGTGAGCATTCTCTCTCTCCTAATAAATAAATAAAGTCTAAAAGAAAAAAAAAAGAGTGACAGATGGTGGGAAGGTAAATACCCATAGGAACCCATGGGAGACAGGTTGTTTTCACTGGGCACCTCGTGGGGACTTCCCTGGGCTGATAAGTGTCTCTGGAGAGGCTCAGGCCTTCCGCCCTCTCCGGTGCAAGGAAGGCACCTGCTTTCCAGGAAATCTGTCCTGGTTTTGGGGAGGTCGGAGAGCCCCTCCTGCATCTGCCCATTCCTCAAGTGTCTGCTTCAAATCATCGTTACGCCACAGGGGCACATTTTCGGGGGGCGGGGCGGGGGGCTCCGAACCACCACACTCTCAGACATCCATGTGCATGTTACATATGCCACACTGGGATTCCCTCCTCGGAGAATCTAGTCCTGACGGCCACTGACAGGTTCATTTCTGTGACGTGCATTTTTAAAAACTGATTTTCTTGACACAAAAAGAGCACACAGAAGAAAAGAAAATGGTGTGTAATCCCACTGCCTAGATAATCCTGATGACATTTAAAAGCAGAAAAGTAATACAGATATACGGTTATAAATGCAAACGGGAAGAGTTGGGACGAAAACCAGGAGTCTCCCTCCGCCGCCCCAAGTGTCTCCTTCCAAGGTAACCAGCCACCATAGATTCTAAAGTATTCTTCCAGAAAAAAATACCACATTAATACCAGGACACAATATGTCCTTTCCAACAGTTCTTTCTTTCTTTTCTTTTTTTTTTTTTTAACTCAAAAGGAAAATGGTATTATTTCCAGTTTCATAGTTTGCTTTTTCTGTTTACTATAACCCATAGATTTTTCGACATCTGCATTTTAAAAACCTACCCTGTTCATGTTCATAGGTTAAAAGCAGGAAAGGAATGACATTTTTCAATGAGGGTTTACGGTGACTCTAACAGGGCAGTTGTGGGGGGGGGGGGCAGGTTGGTCAGCAGGCCACACCGAGAAATCAGGACCTGGAAGCCAGGTGTATTCACCTGAAACTCACTCTGGTTGCGGAATCCATCCCTGCAGAGGCCTGGGAGACCCCTGCCACACCTCCCCAACGAGCAGGACCCCAGAATACCTCTGAACACTCTGCATTTGCACAATATCCGTGTGTACCCTGTCACAGGACAACTGGGTAAATATTCCCATCCAGACTTGGTTTATCCACCCACAACGGTCTCAGGACAATTGCCTGGGGGTCAGGCAGCACCCAGCAGGAAATTCTTCTTGGCTTTACCTTTGAGAACGGTGCGCAAAACCTCATGGGTAGACCCCCACTTGCCACTCACCCGTTTTCAATCATGGCTCCAGGCCAAAGCAAAGGGAGCCGGGAGAGAATGGTCCCGCATTCCCTAGATGCTGTCCAAATGTTCAGGGACCCCTCTCCCCCGACTCCTTTGGCTGCACTCCCCTGCAGATTTCTGACTGACCATTAAGAGGCTCGAAAGATAATGTTGCTGAGAGGCCTGAAGCATTCCCCAGCCTCCCGACTTTTAATTAGAAAAGTTTTGCCTGCTAATAAGACTATGATGTCCATCACCTAATTATCTCTGAAAATCCTCAGCAATCCCCCTTCCTTGACTGCAGCAATGATGCCTGTCCCTGGGAGAGGTGCAGGGGGGAGAGGGACAGTGGTGCCCGAGGATGGCGTTTTCCCTCCTGTCCCAGCACTGGGGAAGGCAGGTGCCACCCAGAATACAGGATCCTGAAGGTGCAGGGAGCTGGCAGCCAAGGCCCACATTCCACCCGCATCCTCTGGGGCTAACTTCACGCCATGCAGGTGAGCCTGGGGAGGGCGTGGTTGACTCTGCTCCCCAGGGACGGTCAAGGGAGCAGGCAGGTACAATTCACCCCCTCTGCCAGGATCTCAGCCTTGACTGTTCTATTGAACTGTGGGCACAGTGACCTGGGAGCCCTTAACTGGGCCGCGCACAGCTGAGAGAGCAAGCTTGCAGGGTGGAGAACACCGACGGAAAGCAGAAAGGACAGACGCTGGCAGGGAGGCGGGAGGAATGAATAGGCATGCCCCATCAGCCTCCCTTCCTAATCACAGCGTCCCCAGAGGCCCGGCTGATGCCCTCAGCCTGGATTAGCTGTCTGCTGAACAAGAGAACAGTAGGTTGGAAAGAGCCCCAGAAATGTTTGCCCAGGGAAAGCAAGCCTCTGGGGCCTGGGAGCGCGGCCCACTGCTGCACCAGAGCAAAGACAAGTCCGGGGTCAAATCTGCATTGTCTGCTGCACGCAGGGCACCTCTCCTGACGCTCTCCCACCTCAGACCCAAGCAGTTCCCTCTTGCCAGTGAGTCTGGTGCTGCAGTGCTGGGAAAGCTGCCCCCCCTGCCCCCGAGCAAGCATGACCGCTACGCACCTATGCACAAGGCAGTCGCAGGAGAGCTGAGCGATGCTCAGGCACCAGGGGAAAGGGGGGAACCCTGCTTCCTGGTAATTCGAGGTCCTATAAATCCCTCCTATTTTGCAGGGGAAGGGGTTGAGAGAGGAGCCAAAGTGACAAGTCCGGAGAGAAAACGTACTACTTTCACCTTCTAAACCTCACCCCCAAAGAACCCCCCAGGGGTCTGAGAGGAAAGAGAGCCGAGGACAGGTGAGCAGAGGTGCTCCTGGTGGGAGGAAGGACGCAGTGGCCACGAGGGGTGCCGTCCCCCAGTCATTTCTGGCTCTTTCCCCTGAAAACACGGCCTGCTCATTTTACACCCCGAGTAAAGCTGAGGAACATTAGAGAGGCTGCAGACTGAGTGCACTGGGGGAGGAAAGGGAACCAAAACACCCGGGCGGGCAGAGACCTCAAACGGGATCAGAGACAAACACAGAGCGAAAACGACCGTGGAGAGAGGAAAGGAAGACACGGGCTATTCTGAGACAGCAAAGCTGGTGTAATTTGACTGGATGCTGAGCTAACATTCGGAGGGTGGAGGGAAGTCACGAGGAATGTAATTAAGTGAGCTGTATGTATTATTTTAAATCCTGTTCGTGTTAACGCTGTAAATATTCTACTTAATTCATCATTATTGAATTTGCCAGCAAAGCTGCAGGGTAAAACTCCAGCCCTAAGTTTAATTACACCCAGGCACAGCAGAGCATTTTTCATGTCCCTGAGAGCTGCCAGATGAGAAAGGTGTTGTTTTATAACCGTCCGCCTTTCTGGACACAGACGCCACCCTCCTGAGGACTTCACAGGAGGGCAGAGGATCCTAGAAACCCCATACCTCGCCCCCCAAGGCTCTCCGACATGTGCCAGAGACCTTGCAAAGCAAGACAGAGATCTATGGAGAAGCTATGCAAATCCAGTGATGGCACATGCTCTCCAATCCATTCATGTTTTCACACCAAGGACAAGCGGCTGGGCCATCTTCATTCTGAAAATGGTACAAGAGGACCCCTCCTCTCCAGAACCAGGGTCCCTCTAGGGCAATCAATGACAGCCTTAGAGAGACAGTCACTCTATCCTGCCAGCTTCTGTCCCTACTGTGGAAAGCATTTTTGACACTCATATCTTCCAGAAATTTCAGGAGAATGACAGCCTGTTAGTATATTTTCTTTGCAGATTTCAGAAAAATACACACACACTCCCAGGTCCCACGGGTCTTCCTGCTGTTTGAACATGCCACGCTCGCTCCCACCTCAGGGCCTTTGCTTCTGCTTTTCCCCATCAATCTGGTATTCTCTTCCCCCAAACATCCCTACAGCTTGTCCCCTTACCTCCTGTAGACCCTTATTCACAGACCATCTCTGTGGTGAAAAGTCTCAATATCCATTTAAAACATCAACACTGCCAATACCCTTTTTCCTTCCTTTTTCTTCAAACAGCACTCATGCTATGTAGTTCCTACACGTTCGACCTTTTTACTTCATCATATACGCCCCCCATTGCAAACACAAGCTCTAGGAGGGTAGGGGGTTTTGTCCATTTTTTAGCGCGATATCCCCAATACCTGACAACACACAGATAGATGCTCAGTGGATAATTACTGAATAAATCAAAGAACAAATGGACATTAAAACCTGTGTAACTCACACAGTATGAGGCGGTCCACATCACCAAGGATCTGAGAGCCGCTCGTTTGCACCAGCAGCATTTCAACATGAAGGAAGAATTTTATACATAAAACCTCCCGGGAGAAAAAAAAAGTCTCAACACAGAGAAAAAAAGGGATCACACAATCTCAGGAATGGTTAAGAAATAGGAAACACACGTTCTTCAAATGCTGAGATTTGAAAAAGTCTTGTGGGATGGATTTGAAAGTCTATTTTGAAGAGGAGAACTATTTCTAAAAACCGTTATCATGGGATCAGAAGGTATTCGTGACTCACAGTTGGCTTTGGAAAGCACTCAGAAGGTGTTCCCAGCTCACGTGTGATTAAAACCCTCCCTTGAACTGACTGGAATCCAAGGACAGCTCCCCGCCTGGGAGGCCCATATGTGAAGTCCAGTCAAGGTCTGGAGTTGTATCTACCGGCCGGCTCCCCGCCAGCAGGTGCTCCGGAAAGGTGGACGCGGTGGTGAGGGTCCCCTGACCCCTTACATAATAATATGAGGAAGGAACACAACGAGTTATAGGAAAAATACAGGCCATGCTCTGGAGGTGAGGACCTGGAATTCCACCCACCTCAGCTGATGGGTAGGTTGAGAAACAAATGGGATGAGCTATGCAGGATACAAAGTAAGGACCAGAAGACCCGGAAAAGATCAAGTTAAGGAAAGTGGCCACAACACAAAACAAGTGATGCCATGAATTCTCCATTAAAAAACTAAAAAATAGGGGTGCCTGGTGGCTCAGTCATTTGAGCGGCTGGCTCTTGGTTTCAGCTCAGGTCGCAATCTCAGGGTCTTGGGATGGAGCCCCACGTCAGGCTCCACGCTCAGTGAGAAGTCTGTTAAAGGATCCCTTTCTCTCTCTCTCCGCCCCTCCCCCTGCTTGCGCACCAGTGCTTGCTCTCTAAAATAAATAAATCTAAAAAATAAAAAAATAAAAAAACCTAAAAGTTAGAATTAGCATAGGCAAAGGGAAGGGTTGGAGAAGATAGTATTAACTGTGCTACAGTTTGTGTAGTATTGTTTTCAATTAAAAAGAAATACCTACAACCCTCCTCTTAGCCCTGGGACATCCCACAAAAGAACAAAAGTCACTGTCCCCCTTATCAAGTCCAGCTTTGCCTCTGCTTTCCTGCCCAGAATTACCCAGGAATCCAGGTCTCACCTCCTGGCCACGGTCCCACACTCCTGGCTGCTGCACCCCACTGCCCCAGCTCCACAGACCCCACCAGAGGCTACGAGGTGGTGCCTCTCTAAGGGCTCGCCTCTGAGTAGAAATCCAGGTTTGGGAATTCCAGGAATGTTCATAATCCCACAGTTCCAGATTCAGTATGAACCTGCTACGGCAGCTTCTGCAGAGAACAGACATCCTCAGAAACTGAGTACTGCTTATTCAGGGCCTTTAGGCTTTCCCCCAACTGCTCCATTAGTTCTGAATATTTGTAACGGATGTCTCTTGGTACCTTGGCATTTTGCTTCAGCAGACCTTATCAAAAGGAGAAGTCTCTAAAATAACAATAATGGTAATAAATTCAACTTTCTTCAGGTAATTGTCAGGAGGAGAAGTAAACTCCAGAGGGCAACACCCAGCCTTGCAACTAATGGGCCGAAGACGGTCTGGCCCTCTAGCCCAGGTCTGTGTGTGCTCTTGGGGACTCGACAGAGAGCTGTCTGTGGAACATTCCATATGCATCTAATCCGTATGGCGTTACGTGTGACTGTGCCGATCAACAGCCGGGGGTAAAGCGAAGTATGACAAACAACTGCCTGACCATTTATCAGAGGTTCTTCACCCAGTTTATTTGGTAGAAAAGGGGGAGAGAAGGTTGAGAGGAAATTTAAGAGGAACTTACCAGCCACGAGCAGCTGGCATGGGATGGATGGCGGGCAAGCGCTTGTCCTCCATACCCGTGAAGCCTACCACGTGTTCAAAACCATTGAGAGGGTGGGATGGTGGCTTTCTGTGGACCGCCTGCCCCGGGAGCCCAGCCAGGCGCCAGTGACATTCACTGCAGGGAGCCAACGAACGTGGGCAGAGGAGCTGGACCGCGGGTGGGAGGGTGTTTCCAGGAGTCCCTATGGGAGAATCCAGCCAGAATCACAGAGCATCAGAAACTAACTCCCAAGATAAAGCAGCAGGTTTCAATCACAGCGATGGCTCAAACCGCCCCCCACACTGTTGGGAGGGTACAAGGCTGGAGATAGCAAGGCAGAGTCCTACCCTTCATGGAATTCATGAATGAGGAAGGAACACGGTGTCGCAGGGAGGAAATGAGCAAAGAGGATGAAAGAGGAGGCGTCTGGGAACTCCCCCTCCACTCTCAGAACTGGGGTGTCCAAGTTCAGGCTGGAGGCATTTGGACTGGACTAGTGAATACTGACAACAACCGTTCCGAAGTACAGAACCCGATGAGCTCTCGGAGCCGCCCTGAGATTTTTGTCAGCCTGCCTATGCCCCGTTCCCTGTCATCTCCAAGCATGGGGGGAACGTGGGCTGAGAGGAAGCTAGCAGTAGTTATGAGCCCTCCTAAGCAAGAGCCCTGATGAGCCAGAGGAGGCACACGCCATCTGCAATTTGCCAAAGACATTCGGACGCCTTACTACAGTCTTGCTGGGGCTACAGATCCAACCTGTTACTGGCCTCACGTTTAGGTGGTCAGTTCTTTGTTTGACAAAGGTGCCCAAATAATTCAATGAGGAAAGGAACATCTTTTCCAAAAATGGTGCTGGAACAACTGGATTTCAATATGTAAAAAGAAAGAAAGATAGAGAGAAGCAAAGAAGGAAAGAAGGAAACAAGCAAGCAAACCTGAAATCTTGACCCCTACCTCACACCACAAACAAAAATTAAGGATGTCTTATAGACATAAATATGTAAGGCTAAAACTATAAAGCAACTAGAACAAAAAATACAAGACAATCTCTTCACAACCTGAGGGTAGGCAAAGATTTCTTGGAGAAGACACAAAAGGCCCATATCTTAAAAGAACAATTTGATAAATAAAACCTTATCAAAATTAAAGACGTTTTCTCCTCAAAAGGTGCCATTAAAAAATCAAAAGGGCAAAACCACAGATGGGTTAAAAAAATAGTCACAATCTATATATTTACAAAGGACTTGTATCTAGTCCTTTGTAACATATACCCAGAATGTTCACAAATCAATAAGAAACAAAGGATCCAATAAAAAAAAAAGGGAGAAGACTTGAACAGATACATCATAGGAATACATCTACAAATAACCAATATAACATACCAATGTGCTCAACATTTCAGTTATCAGAGAAATAGAAACAGATCTCCCAGATACCATTTCATATGCACTAGGATACAGAATGGCTAAAACTAACAAGACCAACAACACCAAGTGCTGGCAAGGATGTGAGACACCGGATCTCTCATACACCTCGGGCAGATATGTCAAATGGCACAACCACTTTGGACAATCGTTTGGCAGTTTCTTACATAGTATAATATCTGTATATCCTATGATCCAGCAATTCCGCTTGTTTTCCCAAAACAAGTGAAAATAGAAGTCAAAAAATATATACAAATAGATCTCCTACTATTTTTTATCTTTATAGGTTTTTTTCATGTATAAGTATCTTTTAGTTAAAAAACATTTATCTGAAGTTTAGCAACTCCTTTAGCTAGATTCTCTTTCGCTACAGCTAAATTCAAATATAATCAAATCCAATGCTTATTTTAAAACAGCATATACTCCCTTTTCTATGTTAATTAAATTCTTTCCATCCATTCATCCTTTTATCTCTAAATACGCAGATACGAATGTCTAGAATTATGTTTACAAAATGTTTATATTGATTATTCCTGGGAAGTGACACTTGGGGAGATTTCTTGACTTTTTCTCTGAACTCTTTATATTGCTTAAATATCTACAAAGAGCATGCATCATTTTTGTGAAAATAATTAAGTCACTATGAAAAAAATAATAAAGTAGATCTCCTTCTGGTCCTGGTCTTAGTACCTTGTTTATCCCTGTCATGATGGCCCTCAAAAGTAGGAGCTATTTCCATGTGTTTATTTAATATCTGCCTCCACCACTGGTTTGCAGGACCCAAGGGCAGGGCCAGGAATGGCACTGGCCTATAGTGGATGCACACGCAACCTGTATCCTCAGAAGAGACGACATAGAGAAGCAAGCTAATTAGCTTCTCTGCTTGTATATTTCCTAGAGTTAAAGTCATCGAGATTGCCTTGTCTTTTTTTTTTTTTTAAGATGCACAAAATGACAGACAGAATATTCGCTTAGTTCAGAGATTGAACTTTGAGAAATCCGCAGCACTTCATTTGCGGGTTTCCTCCAGAACTTGAGGGCAGCAAAGCTGTCCCCTAATGAATGCTTTTATACTCTGGGGGAATGGGACAGATTTTTAGCTCCACGAGCTGCTGTTTCCAACAGTTTCCTGTAGATAAATGAGAGAATGACTCATAGCTCCTGATTCTCTCCTAAAACGGGTTCCTAAGTAGTCGGGGGAGGGGGTCACTACCATGCTGGCCCCACTGTTTGACCACAGAAATCCTCCCTCAAAGTCCATGGAAATACTGCCCATCTGGGAGCCGTAGACCCAGACAGAGCAGCGGTGGTATTTCAAGGCAATACAAGGGTAGGGGTCTCTCTTTTTCTCCCTGTTTTAGCGATTCCCATTCCCTCTCACTTCCAAACCTTTCTGCCATCGTTAGTTCTGCATTCTTCCTCTGGAAACTGGCTTAAAGTAATTCCTACTTTTCTTTAATAATGAATTTGTTCAAAATGTTCTGAGCGTCTTAAGTGGTCTGTAGTGTTGCTCCTTAAATTTCAATTAGGAAGATAAATTGAGGATGCGAAGTGCCAACATCTAAGTGGCTCCCTCATCTATCAAAGACAACATGATGGTCCTGGGATTAAAAAAAGATTCCATTTATTAAAAGTTTCTGCTTTGGGGGTGCCTGGGTGGCTCAGTGGGTTAAAGCCTCTGCCTTTGGCTCAGGTCCTAGGATCAAGCCCCGCATCGGGCTCTCTGCTCAGCAGGGAGTCTGCTTCCCCCTCTCTCTCTGTCAAATAAATAAAATCTAAAAAAAAAAAAAAGTTTCTGCTTTGGTTTGGGGTCTGTCAGAAGTACTTGCTGTCAGCTGAAATCTTGGGAGCCTGGAGCTGATTCACGTTTCAGTATATTCTTGTCTCCAAAGTGGATTCTTGAAAGAATCAGGATTAGCTTCTGCTGATAACAACCTAAGAAATCTAGATTGGAGGGCAGTGCTTGACCAAGAAGAACTCTAAAAAAAAAAACCCTCCGAGTGGAGGTGTCATTACTTCCATCTTTATACCCCTGGCTCTGCCCCAGGGCATTTCCTTGACCTGAGGCCCCTGGATGTCATTGCCTCAGAGAGCAAGGACAGACTACCTGCCGGTGCCTGTCACCTCATGTCAACAGGGTGCCAAACAGATGTTAGTGTTCATCTTTTCCCAGATAGCTCCCATATCTTGCCCCTAAAAAGTAAGTTTTAACTTTGCCTGTGATTACAGATGTCTTGGAAAATTTGCTGAAAGGTATTGGTCATCCCCTTAGAAAAATCTACGTATACACAAACATTTCTTGCAACTCCAAATGGCTATTAATCAATCCTGGATCACCATCTCTTAGGGACCAAGGATGACAGGGAAGTGCCACGATGCTGTGCAAAGGGGGTCCTCAGCCAGCAAGACCCTATCCTTACCCCACATCTTGGGCTAATGATCAGCGGAGTCTGAAAATCAACCAACTAGAAAATGTACATCAAATTTTTGAGCAAAGGGAAGTTCACTTCTTACTGTACTTACAGTTTTTCCTTAGACTTGAAATTTAAATCCAAAGGTAAATTAACCTACCTGCAGAAAGTTTACAGTTTTCAGTATATATGCTTAAGATTTTCAACATCCACTACTATTTAGGTCTAAAGCAGTAATGCAAATAAGTACAATAAATGACATGGAAGGGCAAAACAGTACATTCAAAAATGGTACATTTGTAGGAAGAGTACTTAAAAATATTCTTGAGACATGGTGGCATCAATCTGTGGTTAGTCTGAATCTCTTCCAGCAAAAAGAAAAAAAATCCCCATGTTCTACCATTTTTCTAAAACATCCCGTGTCACTGCAATGTGGTGCCCCTGGACACCTGTAAGAGTGACCACCTCCACTCAGTGAAACATCTTGGAAGTCCATCTTTAAACCCTTGTTTAAACATGGAGCAAAATATTCTGTGCTGAACCAGCATGGTGGCCAAGTTCAATACCAAGACGCACAACCTCTTTCAAAACAATAAACAAATCTTAACCACCACCCAAATACCCCCTCATTCTGCAGAACTTCAGAAGGGCACTGAGAGACGTGGATGTAAAATCCAACACCCCGAATCCCCTCTGGGACAGACTTATCCAGGGAGAGACACGCTGCCGGTAGGAACCTGCCCCTCTGAACAACACTGAGAAGCCTTGGTTGGACTGATTGGCTGGCTCAACGAGGCCACAGATGCACACTAAGTGTGCACATGCCTCCATGTGCTCATTCTCTGACAGTCTAGGTCCGCGCAAGGAAGAAAATTTGGCCTTGGTGCACCTAATCCTTGAGGGCCCCTGAGTCCCAGCCTCCGTCGAAGGCAATTTGGAGATGGAGGGATGAACAGAAACCAAGTCGCTATCTTTAAAAGACTCAGTGTCTAGGGCATGTGGTGGTCAGGGTTGGGGGAGGCAGACGGTTTCCATACAAAATGGTAACACTGGTGTTGGGTTCATGGCAGCACTGGTGTAGTGAAGGAAAGTAATGCTTGAGCCTGCCTGCAAAGTCAAAGAAATCTTAAGATCGGATGAGATTCCTGAACCATCTTGAAGGACAGGGGGTCCTCTAGATAGAAAGGAACATTTCTTTAAGCAAGAAAATCTAGAAAAATGAGGTACTCTTCTTAAAATAGAAGTAGCGTGTGTGGCTGGGCTGTAGGGTGCATGGGGGGAAAATGTGAGATGATCCTACGAACACAGGTAATAAAAATCTCTTATGTCACGTTCAAGATCTTGGACTTTATCCCACAACTGCTGGAAATGTTAAGCTTCTAAATAGAGAAGTCATTGCATCGATTCAGCCTTTTTACAAAGTTCACATCCTGGCAGTATGATGATGATGGATTAGAGATCAAATCCACATTGGTCCTGAAATCCAGTGGTCCATCCTGTGGAGGTTTTGACTTGAGCAGAATAAAGGCAAAAGGATATTTCCAGACCTATATTCACTAAGGATCAGTATGCCTGAGAAAATGTTCATTAAAAACGTATGTGACATTCTTCCCCCGCTTTTAAAACGGGAAAGGTGACATCTGTCTCAATTTCAAACCTGCTACGTGAACACAGAACACACATTCACATACATTTCACATAATGAAAATGCCAGGAAGTGTTCTGTGACTATAATCAAAATAAATCTGGCACATCAATTAAAATCATAGGGCTCCCTGACCAAGGGTATTGATATAATCTCATCTTTGCCAATTTGTGTTGCATTGAACAAAAGTCCTGTGGGATTACAAAAACAGACAAGCAAAAACTGATTTCCTCAATCAAATCAACATAAGCAATATGTTTAGAAGCTCCTGTTTATGGCAAAGATAGCATAACGGGCATGAGGTGGACTCCCCCACCCGAAGTCAACAAAACACAAAAATATAGGAAACCACCATTTTCAAGTGGGCAACAGGCGATAAAAGACAGTGACTTCTGAGGGAAGGAAACAAATAAAGGGAGGCCTGGGATGTTCCCAGCTGATCGCCCGGAGAGATCCCAGGTTACAGAGTGAAAAGAGGGACCTCAGATGAAGCCTGGCAGACTCCTCAACTTGAGGAGAACATGGGCGCCACAGAAGCCTATGTAAGGACACTCAACATCATCAGTCACCAGGGAAATGCAAATTAAAGCCACAACACAGCTAGAGAGTTCAAGTTACAAAGACTGAACATACTAAGCGTTGGGGAGGGTGTGGAGGAACTGGAATGCTCAGCCACGGCTCACTGCGGTACAAAATGGCAGAACCACTTTGGGAAAGCGGCCCGGCGGTTCAGTAAAATGTGACACATGCACCTCCCACGTGACCCAGCCATTCCATGGCCACAGAAAGACATGCTCACGAGCATTCATGGCGGCTTTGTTTGGAAGAGCCCCACCCCGGAAACCAGCTAAATGTCCGTCCGTCCATCCGTAAGTGAATGGACAAACATAATGTGAAACAGAGCCACACAAGAAATTCAAACCAGAAACAAGAAGGAACTATCTCGATTGTGATGGTGTCACAGGGGTACACGTGGGTCAAAATTCATCACACCATGCCCTTTAAATGTGTGCTGTTTGTCATGTGTTGAAGGGACATCAGGAAAGCTCTTGAAAGCTCTGGAAAACTCTGGGTTAAAGCACACTGAGTGAATTTCTCTGCTGTAGCATTTCCAGAGCCTCTAGGTGGGCCCTATTATTCTGCCCAAAGAGAATAGAATCTATGTCATTTCCCTAACAGATTTTGCCACAGAATCTCTTTTTTTCCCTTATATTCTTTTAAGGAGTATCTCACAGAGCTGGCATCCCATGGATCACTTTGGGGAGATATGACAAAAACCTATTGTTGATTTAGAAATTTATACATGGCAAATGGTAAGAAGATGCCTTCTATATTGTCTTCAAAACAAGAGAGGCCCCTAATTTCATAAAACCTGCTCCGCTATGTGTGAAAACATCCCAGGTACCCGAATAAATATGGCACTTTGCCTCCCAGGCTGCAGAATTACTTCGGTTTCTCTCCTGTAGCCTTGGATCATGCTTATTTTTTTTCCCCTTAGTTTCTACTAACTAAGAAGCTGTTGGCTAGGATACTACTATGTAGTAGTCTGTTTTATTCCTCCATCCTAAGACATCGGCTTGAGGTGGCCACTATTGTCAATAATAGTACTACCCCTTCTGAACACCGCAGAATACACATTCTTTCTTTTTTTTAAAATTTTACTTATTTTTATTTTAGAAAGAGAGAAAGAATGAGCATGGGAGGAGCAAAGGGAGGTCATCTCCAGTAGATTCTGCACTGAGCACAGAGCTCGACCAGGGGCTCGATCCCAGGACCCTGAGATCATGACCTTAGCCGAAACCAAGAGTCAGACGCTCAATCGACTAAGCCACCCAGATGCCCCCGCAGAATATACGTTCTTCAAACCATGTATTTAAGCCGGCCTGCTCTGCTGTTTCGTTTATTCAAGGCACTTACTACAATCATTTAATCGAGTAGTCTGAGTTTGATCCGGACCAGTAAGTACCGTCAGGGAATAATGTCTGACTTGGGCAGGATTGGGTCGGCCACTTTTCCTAATGAAAGACTGCACAGGCTGCTTGAGGCAGAAGACGATTTTCAGTGGAATTATCCACTTAAGGATAAAGGGTTCATCACAGAGGGTCCGTCTCTGCGCCACGAGTCACTTGGGCAGATTGGCTCCATGGACTCACGGGCGTATGTGAGCGAAAACTGCATAAAACGTGGCCAAGGGCTGTGCTCGACGCAGGCGCTGCTCTAGCAACCACTGGCCCTCCGCTCACTACGGGAGTCAGCCTGTGCTTGCAGGCCTGGGTGGTGTCAGAGCTGTGGGCACCAGCTCGGTTTTCTCAATACTGCCTCCTCTTCAAATCTCCTATAAAGCCACCGAGGGCCGCTGCCAAAAATCTGGATGAAAATCAGAGATGACCCGGAATGGCACCTTGTGGACCACTGAGCCAGTGGAGGCGTGCTCCTGGGTGATGTTCAGATGGTGCAACGCTGATGCTCAGGCATCATCAAAACTGAAGCTTTTTTAAAACTGCATGGAGGTGGGAGCCAGTCAGTTAGAAGGAAGGCATTCCAGGTTCAAGTCTCGGTTTTCCTGGCACGTGTGACCAATCCAGAGGGAGGGGACTACATTTCCATCATCGGCAAGTCGTAAGGGAGAAACAGACAATGGAAATGGGTTCCGGCCTCACCAAGAAGACCTCGACCAGTGGCAAGCCATGAAGATGGCTTTCAGACGTGCCCCCACCCCTTCCTTATTTTGGAGGGAAGGCAATGCTATCACAGCCCAA
The DNA here is from genome assembly GCA_028533885.1 of Nasua narica. Lineage (NCBI taxonomy): Eukaryota > Metazoa > Chordata > Mammalia > Carnivora > Procyonidae > Nasua > Nasua narica. Next base: position 6,428,456 of record CM052804.1, on the reverse strand, counting down.
AGACCAAAGGATGACCATCAGTCTGGGCCCAAGCAGGGACCCGTCTTCGGTCTGACTGCGCAGGTTATAGAGAACCTGCTCTAACGGACCTCAGGGCCCGGAGCCTGCTGGCTGCCCCATGGTTTGGCTCGACAAAGCAGCACGTCACCGCTGGTGGCCCTGGGAGGCACCGGTCCCTGTCCTGTTGGATTGTCACCCAACCGCTTGCAGGAACAGTGAGTCACTGCCCATTGCATTTCCCCTCAGAGCATTATTTCCATCCACTCTGGTCTACATCTGCCGTAGGATGAGGCCGTGCTCAGGGGCCTTTCACTTTACGTTTTTTTGGAAGATAATCTAGGCCCACACACAGAGCTGCAGCAAGCATAACTACCTAGAAGCGGGTAATCCACTCTCGACTTTAGTGTTACAGGTGAAGAAACAGACACCCCATTAATTTACCTGTGCCACCTCTTGCTTTAGATTTGTCAAGCCAGCTTCTGGGCTAAGTGCTCTGATCCAGTGTCTTAATAATCAGCCCCTGCTGCTATGGTGGGGACATGTAAGCAGGAAAGTTCGGGGATGTATCTGAATAGTGGGGGTTTTCATAAAAAGGAAAACATGGGACAAATCGAAATCTACAAAATAAAATGTAGACGAAGAAGAGGCATTCTGCGTTCTTGAACAGAAGGGCCACAAACCATAGAGCTACTAAATCTTTTCCAATTAATAGCTTTAATCTAATTCCACTCAAAATAACAATAAAATATTTTAAGTGGATAGAGATTCTAGAGCTGAGCTGGAAAAAGAAAACGCAGCGTGAATAGGACTCATCACTAAACAGATGATAAAAAGAAAAGGAACCACTAAAACATCTTTCTTGCTATAAAAAGAGACTTGACTTTCTCCAGGTTCGCCATTGCCTTAAAAAGCCTACAACATAAGTACTATAGCAATTAAATGGTTGTATGTGTGTGTTTCTAGAGTGCCTTCAAAACACGGCAATTCTTATCCAGTTGTCTCAAGGACGCTGATGATACTTACAGGATATCAAAATAGATTTCCTAGGGGCTAGCTTCAGACTGCAAAGGCAACTTCTAGGTTTTTCCTACATTTTCAGACCTGTGATTTTTTTAGCTCTCACTTTCTCACTACCTTCGGCTCAGTTTGCTCCAGAGCCTGAATGCTCGTGCTTTGTGCATACTCAAATTTCCTGCTCATTCAGCTCAAGCATGGGGTCTGTCTATGCAGCTGTGAAGCTCTTCCGAAGCCGGCATCACTGTGCTAGTACCTTTTACATCTCTCTCTTACTGCTGGCTAAGACGTCACCTCTTGCAATCACTTAGTTCTCACCTAGACCCCTTCTCCATTCACTAAAGATATAAGCACCATCAACTCATACTTAACAATGTCAGCGTTCCTGGTTCATGCAGATTAACCACCCCAAACCTTGGTTTCAGTCCCTTATTTTGTACTTTCCTGTCCTCACCCTCAATGAACTGTCCTACACACTGTTTCAGCCAACTAACCCCAATAAAGGAACTACCTCCAAAATGTCCGTTTGAGGCATCCCAGATGGCCAACCACCTGCCTCCTGTATTTCCAACTCTTTCTTTGGAACCCTCCATCCAAGAATTCTTTGGTTTCACCAGCACCTCTACTCCATTGACCCAAACACCATTTCACTTCCAGACTTGTGTCCTCACCTCCTTCCTCATCCAGCAGTGGTCCTGTGTCACAACCACCCTCCGGGACACACCTCCACACACGCCTTGGTGACGTCAACCCTCCACCTTCCCTGCACCTGTTCCCCAAAGGCTGAAGGCAGCTGGAGAAAAACGTGACAGCATGGTGCCTGGCCTGGTTTGAAATCTCTCTGGGCTTTTCTACTGGAAATTTCTACTACAGTCCCCTCGAGAAGATACGCTCCCACTTCCAAAGGTATCTACTGCATACCTTCTTTCTCCTCAGTCCTCCCATCCTCCTTCCTCCCAGTTGATGTTCTTTTTGTTCCTGACTTCCCTGAGAAATCAGAAGAATTCCTTAGCTTGTCACTACCAAGCGCACCCGTGTTCCCGTGTCCGCACCATCTGTTCTGCCTTCTGCCCTGGGGATCAGCCAGCCCGTCCTCACTGTATCCCATCCCCTCTCATCTAGCTACGATGCTCCTGTCGTTCTCCTGGGTCATCCGTTTCTTCCTCTCTACTTGATTACTTCTATGAGCATACATGTCCCTCTTAAAAATAAATCCTGCCACAAATACCACAGCCCCTCAGATATCACTCTTTCCCTCTGCCCCCCTCCTTGTACAATGGAAACTCCTCAGCAGAATCTTCTATATTCTGTCTCCGCTTGCCAATCTCTCTTCTTTTTGACCCTGTCCAGTCGGCCCTTCATCTCCACCATTCCATTGAGACGGCTCTTGTCAGGGACACTACTGGTCTCCATTTGGCCCAACCCAGGGGTCACCGCCCAGACTGTGTCTTGCTTGTCCTCTCAGCATTTCACACGGTCCACAGTCCCTCCTTTTTGAACACTCCTCACTTGGCTTCCAACACATGATCCCTTCCTGGCATTACTACGTCCTCACCAGCCACCCCTCCATCAGTCTCCCCTGCTGGACTCTCCTCAATTGCTGGCTTCTGAACAGAGGTCCCTGGTGCTCAGTCCTCAGCCCTCCCTCCCTCCCTCCCTTCCTCCCTCCTACACCCACTCCTGACATGATCTCAGCCAACGCCATGGCTCTCACCATTCCCAGATTTACATCTCTGGCCCAAACATCTCTATGAACTATGAACTACCAATTCATGGCTCCATTGGCCTTCCCAATATTGCTATGTGGAGATTTAAGAGCCATCTCAGATATGAGACTCCTGATTCCTCCCACACCAAGCTTGTTCTCCAGCCATTTACCCAGTGACTCAATCCAAAAAGCGTAGGGGCCTCTCCCGGTCCTTCATCTTTCTTCCTAGCCTCATCCATCAGCACATCCTATCAGTTCAACATTCAACTCCACGACCATTTCCTCAGTCTGAGTGACCCTCTTCTCCGCTACGAACATACCCTCCCAACTGATAACCCAAACTCCACCCTTGTCCTCCAGTTCCCACATGGTCACCAGATCACACATGGTCACCAGATCAGTACTGTATAACTTGGGTCAACTCACATACTGCCACTGATCAAAATGTCCCGATGGCTTCCTATCACACTCAGAACAAAATCTGAAGGCCCTAATGGTCCATGGCCTGTCCATCATGCTGGCTGCCTATCCTCCACGTTCTCCTTATCCACACTGGGGTCCTGGCTGTCTCTCAAAGACATGAAGCACTTCCCAGCTCCAGAACCTTCTCACTGATGCTTCCTTTAATGAAGTGCTCCCTCTGACCAGAATACCCTCTCCACGGACACTCTAGTGGCACCTTCTTCTCAAAATCCACTTTCTTAGAGAGGCCTTCCTAATTGCCTTATCTAAAACAAAACAAAACAAAACAAAAAAAACCACCTCAGTCACACTTGCATCCTAGTACTCTGCTTTATTTTTCCCCATAGAACCAGAGAAAATCAATCCCCCACCACATCCCGCTAGCTCTAAGTCCTTTCTCTTTTTCGGTATGCTGAAGAAGCCCGAGAGTTTAGGATAGCACCGAATAGATGCTCACTGCGTGGATGAAAGAATGAATGAATGAGTGAATGAATGAATCAATCAATCAACCCACTGGTCATCAACTGAGTTAGGGGCTGTCTCCCTCGTGAAGCTTGTCTGGCTCTCGCACCTGCACCAGAAGGGGGACTCTGTAACATGGCAGAGGAAGGCACATCAAAGACTCTTGTTTTCAACTCGAGAGCCTCCAACTTGCACAAAGAAACATCCACAGAGGCTGTGCGCATTTCTCCGGAGGCTTCTGCCTTCCTGCTCTTTCGTCTGCACCATCTTCCCGGTGCCTGCGTACACGGGAGGTGGCTCGGAGCGGCAGAGGGAAATGTCAGCGTGCAGAGCAAGGAGCCCTTCCCACTGCCGTCAACGGCTCCCATTCCGTCTCCATGACGAGAACGGTCGCTCTTGCATCCATAATTTTCTGTTTAGGTAACATCTTATTTGCATGCCGAAACCAAGTCCCTTTTCCTATTACTGATGTAAAAGATTGCTTCTTTCTAATTATGTTGCAGGCACTCAGGGAATTCAAAGAGCAGAAAATATGTCAGGAACAATTTACAAATTGTCGCTATTTGTGCACACGCTTGCCCGGACGACAGCAAATATAGAAAGGGCAGAAAAAAAAAACCCTCATTAAAAATACCAGCTCCCTTCAGCAGCTCTCTGCTCCCATTTCTTCTTTCAGTCCTCACTCAATACAAACCTCAACCCTAAATGGGAACGTGCTCGTGAAAAGGATGATTTCCCCCATCTCTCGACGATTACCAGTGGGGACTTAGAAATGAAACTTCCCCTCACGGCTCCCATCCTGCCTCGGAAACCACATTTCTCTTGCATTCAAATCACAGCTTCTAAAAATACACATTTTTTTCTGTTTTTGTTAAGAACTGGAAAATTCTTGCCAGAGTCATACGAGTCAGGCCTGAATCATTATTCCACGGACATCGAGATGAAGATGTGTGTGGGATGGAGGACTTCTACATTCCTCTCCAGACTCGGGGAGACCGGCACTCTTTATTTTCTACATTTTGGGCTCCATTAAGTTACAAGGGACTCCAAGTTCTAACATATGCCTTCTCTTTCTTTGGTATCTTACCGAAGCGCTAGGAAGAGGGCTGTGCAGACTTCTGACATGCTACATTTCAACTCGGGCACCTTCCCCAGATGCGAACAAAGCCACTCAACACAACCCAAATGCATTGGGTCTACACTGCCAACAGATGGGGCCCGTGCTTGCTGGTTGGCTTGGATTTAAGAACAAGGGGTCTTTCAAAACGCCTTCTGGAACCTCCGCTGGCCCAAACTAAGAAGCTTCTACACATCTTATAAGGCGCAATCCCATGCTGCAGCATCACTTTGCCCACCTGATCAGCTCTAAGCTTGTCTCACCCAAAGAGTGACCAGGTATGGTCCCAGAGGGGCGGCGCCCTTGACCTCAAACACAGTCAAGAGGAGGCCCAGCAGTCCAACAAAATTCTAATAAGCAAAACATTTAAATAAATAAATAGTGCCCAGATCCACACTAACTCTGACTATAGGGCAAGTCTCCATTTTCCCATGAAAATGGCAGATGTGGATGGGACAGCCAGATGTCTATTTCTACTATTTAATCCATTAACTGAGTCATAGATGTATGTGGTTTTTTCTGTAAAGCATATAAAAAATATACTACCTTAGAGACACTGCTTTTGCTCGTTCTCACATTTTGTTTCTGGGTCTTTGACACCAGGATGGCTGCGTCCCCCCGACAGGCTTCCTGAGTCATCAGCCAATGTCAGCAGCAACAGCTGAACAAAGTACTTTTTCCTTCCATCTAAGGGATTTAAAATTCGGCTCTTGCATAATCCATATATGATGCTATCACTAATTTTATCCTGAGCCACAAGGACCCACGGGTACGGCACAGCACCAGGATAGGGCCATTGTTCTGCTTTGTTCCGACTCGTTCCTAGAGGAGCGCACTTGGTCCGCACTAGGTAACCACGTGTGGTCTTCCTGGTTGCCGGTCAAGGGCAACAGACTCCGACCCAGTGAAGGGTGGAAAGCAAGTACATGCACGACTCAGGTGGGTTTAAGAGGTGGGGGGAGACGGGGGACAGGGAGGTGCGTAATAAGGAGGCTGTCAGAATGGCCCACGCACGCTGTAATGAGGGATTCGACTAGCCCGGTCAGAAGAGGGATTCAAGAAGTATTTATGAAGCACAAGGAGCAGGGCTTGGTGACTAAGTGGCTTTGGGGGACTAGAAGAAAGGAGATCGGTGATGCTGCGACTTCTTGCCTGAGAGGCTGAGTGAGTTTGGTTCCACCCTATTCTTCCTGATATGAGGAACAAAGGAGCCAGAGAAGGCCAAGGTCAGGGAAGAGGGACACAGGGGATTCTGTTTTAGGTCCACTCCATAGAAGCGGGTGTTGGACGAGCAGGTATGATCCTCACCAGGAAGGGACATTTGACCCAGGAAGGGCATCCGTGAAACAAAGTCCGACTCCATAACCAAGTTCTAAATAGGACCTTGAGCCTCGGTAAGAGCTGCCGGAGAGCAGGTGAGTAAAAGGAAAAGAAGCTGCCGACGAGAGACGAAGGGGGCGACCCTAATTTCGTGGATGGACGCCCACAGGGAAGCTGGCATGGCAGGAAAGGAGGGCTGAGAGCTGGGGGGCAGAAGTGTCCCACAAACAAGGGCAGGGAAGTTTCGAGAAGCAGAGGCTCACCGTTGCACGGGTACTGCGGATGTCAGTCAAGTGACACGATTTCCCGCTCGAGTTGATGTTTAGGATTCAGTTGTCAGGAGGTGATCGGAGGCAAAGAAATGGAAACAGCAAATGTGAATCTCTCCTTCCAGAAGTGTCGCCAGAAAGATGAGACACGAAAGCGGGGGGCAGCAGGGTTGAGGGAAGAGCTTTTTGTCGAGATAAAAAGACACAGGAGTATGTGAGGACTGTCAGAGTCAGGACAGGAGAAGGTACAGAGGACAAAGGACTAGCTGAGGGAAGGAGAAGGAGGAAGGGGAAGAAGATGGGGCAGAAAGAAAAAAGAACGGACCTTGCTTTGGGGGAGTAGATGCCTCATTTCTGGGGCTGATAAAAAAGGGGCAGTTAGGAAATGGGCAAGTTTGGAGCGAGTGCAGCAGGAAAGGGAGGGTGCTCTCGCTTACTGTCTATTATGAAGCTGTTGCCTGACAGGGGGATGAAGCTGGAGATGGGGCTTTGGGGGTCTGGTAGACCCCTAAATAATCACCGAACGCATGATGGAAAGAGCCGGCCAAGACTTGCGGGCCCAGCTGGGTGGGTGACCTGGAACCTGGAATGCTTGTGTGGGATCCACTGCGGCCCAAGTTGGGGAGCAGGGAAGGGAAAGAAGGTGTGAGAAGCATAATAACACATCCCAATGACTGGTCTCTGGAGGAAGGGAAGGGACAAGGGGCGTCAAGAGATGGGATGCTGAGGGCAGAGGGTAGGATACTGAAGCAGAAGTCTGAGCTGAGGACAAGGCTCAGGGAGTGACCACAAGGGAGCACTGAGGGGAGCACCAAAACTGTCCACATGGAAGCTGATGGCAGTGGGGAGGTGCTGCTGTGTTCCCCAGATTCCATCCCCTCTCCCTCTTGGGCATCCAGCTGGATGTCCTTGCCAGCATTCCCGACAGTCAGGTGGGCCACGTGACTCGGTTCTGGCCAGTGGAATGCACGCAGAAGAGATACGCAACATTTCTAGACTCGGCACATGAAAAACCTCTCATAAAATCCTCCTCGCGACACTCTTTCCGTATCTGCAGGCCAGAGGCAGAGGATTCTAAGGCGAGACCTTAAAGACGCTGGGAGCCACAGGATGAATGAAGTCTGGGGAACAGAACGCAACAAGGAGGGGGCAAGAGTGGAGCAGAAGAGCCCTTCCCAACCCACCTCAATGGGACTGTTGCTCGAACAAGAGATAATCCTCCCCTGGGGCTTTAGGGGCTATTTGTTACAGAGGTTAGCTTGTGCTCACCAAAACAAGAATGCTAAAGACAGACAACATAAGCCTCAAAGAGGAAGGGCTTTTAATTAAGAGTCCCAAACAAGAGTGATATGAACCCAACCTCTCGGCTCCGTGGCAAGCAGGGCTGAAAAAAGGAGCCTCGCCTTGGACCAGAAGGCACACAGTAGGTGCTCAATAAAGATTCATTGACCGAATGCTTTGAAAGACCAACATAAAGACAAGAATCTTGATTTTTGGCAAGGACTACACAACTTCCATGGCAATAGAAGGGAAGACATTTATGATTTTCTTTTTAAATTACAAATGTTATTGGGAGACCACCATAGGTGACAGAGAAAAATATAGAATCTCCTCCTCAGAGTCTGAGGAGGGGAAAAAAAATAAGAGAGTTACATTCCTGCGGTTAAAGCAGCAGAAAGAGAAACAGTTTAATAATATTGCATTGCTCCTTCCAGATCAAGGCACTGATTTCCCCAATGATTTGGGGTGATTTTTTTCCTATCTTGTCTAAGTGAGCAGCAGAGTAAATTGAATCTCTCGGTCCCGGGGATAAAAGATGCTGTACATTTCTGCGGATTCTAGGTGGAATGACACAATGCACAAGAAACTGGTCTACAAACCGTGCACGAGCCATGTGTCCAGCCACGCACACACCATTTTTGGAGTTAGAAAGAGCTCACTGTGCCACTGTTCTAGGAGATTTCTTGGCCACTGCTCCCCAAACTGCTCCCTCCAACTAATGGGCTCGTTGGATCCAAGAGACGAGCTGGAGGGAGGGAGAGGAATGAGTGCCGCTTGGCGCTCCTTGCCAGCATCGATGTGTTTTTCAGGGGTAAGTTCTCCAAGAAGCAATTATGTTAAATCAATCACCAGGAAATGAGGTCTTCATAATGATAGCTGTGACTTTGATTTCAAATATGGTGCCAGTCAGAATGAGGGCTTTTGTTCCTTTGTCAAAATGATCATTTATCCAAAGTTCTGAGACAACAATACCCTCAACCCATCTTCCCCATCCCCAGGCTCCCCCCACAAAAATAAGAGAAAAAAATGGGAAGAAAAAAAAAACCCCAATGCTATTGAATAAAAGCATGTGGACCAGAGCAGCTCGATAGAGAAGTTAGCTCCTTGCCTAGCTATGCTACACAATTTGTCCTTTAACTCTCATTCCTGTAAATGGCTTGAGAATCTTATGTCGGAAAAACAATTGGTACGAAGGATGGTGGGGGTGCTTTACTCTGTCAAAACCCACAACACATACACGAGAAAAACCAGGGCTAAAAAGAGACTACCTTAAGGTGCGCCTGAGGGCGCAGTCGGTTATGTGTCTGACTCTTGGTTTCAGCTCAGGTCATGATCTCGGGGTCCTGGGATCGAGCCCCCAGTCTACCTCCATGCCCAGCAGGGAATCTGCTCGGGATTCTCTCTCTCTCCCTCGCCCTCTGCCTCTCCCACTCGTGCTCTCTCTCTAACAAATAAATAAAATCTTTAAAAAAAAAAAAGGGTGAGATTAAAAAGACACAGTTCTAAACCTTGACACCGCTATTCTAATAGGCTGATAGGAAGCGGAAGGGACCAAAAGCCAGAAATGCGGCTGGATAAGTCACTGCGGATGCGAGAGACGGAAAGGGAGCTGTCTTAGGCGACAGGGCACATGAGACCTGAATAAGTATATTGTTCTCCTTTTAGATATGTCCTGAAGACCTGCCACGTACCAGGCACTGTTTCAGGGATACGAAGACAGCTATGACACAGCACTTGAACTTCAAGAACAGCAGTGAGTGATATCAATCTGAGAATTCATCGAGTACGACACAAAATAACCCATACTAATAACATAGCGGGGGGAGGATGTCAAATCTAGAAGATGCTGAAGTCTCAGGCTGAATGAGTCAGAAAAGCTTCATAGAGAAGGGATATTGGAGCTGAGTCTCAAAGAATGACTGGAATTGCCAGACCAGGGGTGGATGGGGGAGTACAGAGAGGGAGGGAGTCCCATGCCGGGTGGGTGCGGGGCCACAGAAGATGCCTCTGGGGCGATGGGTGAAGGTGGGTTGGGAAGGCCTCCTGGGCAAAGCTGGGGTTGGCCTTGATCCCATTGGCAGCAGGGCCGGGTCTAGGATCTGGAGAGTACTGTACACGGGAGACTGCATCCACCCTACTGGCCATCCTCCCCACGCCCCAGAACCTAGCCCTGTGCCTGAACAAACACCCAGATCTTTGCTCAACTGACTAAAAATGGAAGACTGTTCCTGTGGCTATTTCGAAGCAAACACACTAGCAGTTGTGGGGAATGGGGTGGGCATGTGAAGGGATGGGCGGACAGCAGGGAAAGCTGGGAGTCCCCCGTGGGATGGAGGGAAGCCAGCTTGGAAACACATTCCTGAGACCTTAGTGCTCAGGGAGAAGAAAAGCTCCCTGACCTGGCTTGCAAACTGCCCACGTGGACTAAAGACATCTCTACACACGCCGTTTCTATCCAGAACAGCCCTTTTCCACCCCTCCTCTGAAGAGAACAGAAACACATGAGCTGCCAAGGCACCATCACCCAGAACAAACCCTCCCCTTCTGGTTTCCTCCCTCCGTCACCACTTTCTGTTCTTCCCAGTCAGTGCCCCCAACCACGGGGGCTGTGAGTTCCAGGAAAGAAAATTCCATCTCAACATTACCTTCAGCAGAACCCGGTTCAGAATGTTCAAGAAACTCTTTCTCTGTGAGGAATGGTTCGAAAGGGGCATTTTATTTAACCAACTACTGCAGTTAAATGAAAATTGCTAATATAGATTATACGCAAACTGCTATTTTGGGGGAAAGAATTAGTGCTATTAGTGCTTAATAAAGTGCACATAATCCTAAAGCACTATTAAAAATTTAAATTCTTTTTTTTTTTTTTGGTGTGTGTATGCAATCTTCGGTGAATCTAACTTATTTTACTGTACTATGAAAACTCAGTTTTCAACTTCTGTGATTTTTCAAGAGATGGGATTTCTACCGCAAATTATCAGAGGAATTCGCTCAGTAAATGTTGGTTAGTGCTTTAGCCCACACACACCAGAAGACGTACAAATACCAAGCTGCTCCTTTCGTGAAGAGTTCACAGAGGGGGCACAGCTGTATTTTTAACTGTGTAACATAGCTGTGGGACAGCCAACTCTTGATTTTGGCTCAGATTATGAACTCAGAGTTTGGTGACTGAGCCTTGTGTCAGGCTCCACACTCAGCAGGGAGCCTGCTTGAGAGTCTCTCCGACTCCCTCTGCCCCGCCCCCGCCCCCCACATGCACGCGCACTTTCTAATAAATAAATCCTTAAAAAAATAAAATAAAATTTATCACACACTCGTTAATTGTAATAACAGAAGCAGAAACACAGAAGAGAAAGGGCTCAGGTCTCCTGCTCATGGGAGTAAGAGGAGGAAGGGGTTCACTGGGGGACGACAAGCAAGCCTTGAGAGCCCGCTCTAAGAACACACATTGGGAAAGGATCAAACCATGGGCACCATCTTGAAAGCTACTGGATCATTCCTGAGAGAGAAGCCAGAGGCCTGAACAGTGGGAAAATCCAGTGAGGAGAGCGAGGGACAAGAATCCATCTGCACTATACTGTCCAGTATGGGAATCACCAGCCGCATGCAGCCATTTAAATAGGAAGTCATTAAACTAAATGATATTGGGGCGCCTGGATGGCTCAGATGGTTAAGCATCTGCCTTTGGCTCAGGTCCTGATCCCAGAGTTCTGGGATCAAGCCCCACGCCAGGCTCCCGGCTCAGCAGGGAGCCTGCTTCTCCCTCTCCCTCTCCCCCTGCTGTGCTCTCTGTCTCTCGCTCAAATGAATAAATAAAATCTTTAAAAACAAAACAAAAAAACCTAAATGACATGGAATTTCAATGAGTCACACTAGGCACACTTCCAGCTCCTAGTAGCCACACGTGGCTGGTGGCTCCCATATTGGTCACGCGGTTAGAGAGCACATCTGTCACACACGAAGTTCTACGGGACAGAGCTGGTCTAGAAGAGCCAAGCGTTGCAGGCTTGAGACAAACAGGTGAATGCGGGTGGTATAAATGTAAGCAAACGCCAGGGAAGCCATGGGTTTGGGGCAGCTGGTGAGCCCTGCTTTGGACAAGCTGAGTTTGATGCGAGAGTCTGGTGTCCTGGAGGCCTGACAGGCAGGTGGAAACAGGCGTGTGGCACTCAAGAAGTGTGGGCTGGCAACAGAGCTAGAAGGGAATGCGTTCCGAGAACAGATGAAGCATCTGGCATGGGAAAGATTTTACCCGAGAGAAGAGGGCAGAGGATGGTGCCAGGTGGGAGCTGCAGGCAACATTTAAGGAACAGATGGGAGGAATAGGGTCCAAAGAAGGACAGGACACCATGGAAAAACAGAGGGAGAGAGCAAGAAAAACAAAAACAAAAACGTACCTGTAAAGCCAAGGCTGGAGAATTTTATGAGAAAAAAGAATAAGCAGCCAAGAGAACCAAATGCAGCAGAAAGTCGAACAATGCCCTGGAAACATCCATTGCATTTAGCAATTAAGAAATCACCTTAGTAATAGCAGCTCCAGCGGACAGATGGTGGAAAGACAACTAAGCCCATAACCACAAGAGAAATGTTCGTTTTCAAAAGGCAGCCTCTAAAAAGGTGGGGACACACGGGGCGTTTCTGAGGGGCTGAAACACCCGATCTCATGGGCGCAGAATTGATCGGGACAGACAGTCCCCGGGGAACCACCTCCTTGTTATACCATTGCTTTTAGGGAAGGAGTATTTTGTCGTTCATGTCAGCATTTGAGGACAGCCCCAAGGTGGTCCCAAAAGAGGGAAGAACTAAGTTACTGGGCCTCTCCCCTTACCCAAACCAAACCCAAGAATCCCAGGGAAAAATCGTGAAAACCTGCTGTGGCTTAGAGGCAGGGATTCAATTTCACTAGAAAGTTCTTGAGGTTGGCAAAGAAAACACACACACACACACACACACACACACACACACACAGAGGTATATACACTAATATACACAATCCCACACAGAGGCACGCATACAGGCATGTGTACACACTGGCGTGCACACACACATGCACATACACTCATAAAATTCACATGTGAACATGTGTGCATGCGTAAATGTATACAATGTTCATAAACACACATCTGCATACATGTGTGTACATGCACACACGTTCGTGCAACTCACGTGCACACATTCTACACACATGTGCACGACTGCACTCAGGCACGCCCATGTGCATGCCAGCACGCCCACATGTATAAGCACACGCACCTATGGCTCTTTACGCCCATTCATGTACACGCACACCTCCTCTCCCTGTTCCCTCTCCTCCTCTGCAGAGCCAGGTCTAGACCGCAGATCTGACTCCTGAGCCAGCCCTCTCCTCCACAGCAGCTGCTCCGCGCCCCCGGCAGTGACTGCGGAAGAGAGCTGGTGAATTTCCTGCCAGGGCGGGAGGTGACATTCTGCGGACGATGCTGGGCCTGCTGGACTGGTGTGCTGAGGTTCCAGAACTGCCTCCATAAAAGCCGCTTTGCTGAACCCCATCAGCCCCCAGAAGTGGGCTGCACTCTCTCTGGCATCTGCAGGTACTGTATTGGCTTTCTACAAACCCAAACGCCGCAAAGGGAACCACAGGGAGCGCCTGTGGCAGGCACGAGCCATGCTGTACTGCACGGAGCCCGGGGTTCAAACAGTCCCTGTGGCTTGGGCCTTCTGAACCAGACCGGATCCTAGATCCTGGATCCTGCTTGGCTTTCTCATCCTCGAACTAACTGCCACAACCACCTCGCTTCTTTCTTTTTTTCCTTAAATCCCATGTCCTATGTGTCAAATCCTAATTCAAGGAGGGGAGCCTGGAACCTCACAGAGACGCCAGGGTCTAGCGGACTTGATGGTCTCCTTCCCCTCGTCAGGTCAAGAGCACGACCCCCCTCGCCTGCAGTCCCCACCTGCAAGGCACGAGTCTCAGCATGGGGATAACGGCGGCCGGCAAAACAGGGACACCCCAAGCTCTTGCAGGACTCAGTCCAGGAGGGGAGCTGGCAACCAAGAACCGAAGGTCTGATGGGCCCCCGCTCTGTGAGCATGGTGGGGGAGGCGTGGCGGGGCAGGGAGGCGGAGGGAGGATGGCCCGCCACGTTCTTGGAAGCAAGTGTTCGCCCCTCCAGCGGGTCACTGGGGCAGAGAAGTCCATGAAGGAGGAACAAGCCCGTGGATGGCCAGAGGGAGGCACGAGCTCAAAGGCTCTCGGAAGGAAGGTTCTGGGCCTTTGAGAACCCACATGGCCTGGTGAGGGTGGGAGGAAGGATGGAGGGCAGGGTGACTGTGGAGGAAGCCAAAGGGGCAGCAGGAGTCTAATGTTAAGGACCTGGAAGCCTACATCGAGGTGCAACCTGGTCTGCATCTTTCTGGAATCATTCTGGTGGCTGGGCAGAGAACGGGCTGTGGAAGGGAAGGGTGTGTTCAGAGGGTGAGGGAGGAGGCAGGCACCGCCCTCCAGGGCACACAAGAGGGTGGTAAGTAACTGGGAGCAATCATTTAGGGAAAGCCTTATCCGTATCGGTGGTCATTAATTCAACTATTAACAACAGAATCCCCGCTTCCTGGCATTTCAGAGTGACTGCCAGGACACTGGACACTAATTACAGAATAGCAGCAATTAGAGGGTCTGGCAGCCACCAGCAACAGTGCGGGGGAGGGGGTGTTCTTGTTCTTAGCATCCTCCTTCTCCTAAGCTGAACCCGAGCTTCAGAGCATCACCCGCGCGTCACTGTCTGATAGAGAGAGAAAGCACGTCGGCCCCCAGGATTATGCTGCAGGAGGTCCCAGCACCAATGAAAATACATCAGATTATCAGCAATACCGATGAAACTGGAAAAACAGGGTTCAAGTAAAGCTGGAGAGAAAGCTCTCCCCTGGCAGATTTATGAGAACGAAGGCTGAAAGCCAATGAGGTGGCTTGAGCGGCCGGAATTCCAACATGGAGCAGGACCAGGAGTGAAGGACCCTCCGCTGTGGTGAAGGCCCATCGTGATCCATGCGTGGCTCAGCGTCCAATCCCAGGGCAATCAGAGGCATGTGCTGCCATGGAAGCAGGGACGGGGCGTGGCAACGAGAGCCCTACCCTCTCTGGGCTGGGGGCAAAGACGACAGGATGGGACGTGCACTGACTCCGTGTACTGGAAGTGGAGGCCTGGTAGAGACGTGGGGGAAGACAGTTACCTGGATGGCACGGCTGGGAACTCGGGCCGGAGAGGGAGGCTTCGGTTTGCAGCAGATGTGAGCATGATGACACAGTCACGGTCTTCCCCACCAGACGGTATGTGCCAGGAGGGCAGGACCTCGTCTGTATTTGCACACTAACATACTCCCAGCAGATGGCGTAGGGCCTGGCACACGCTGGGCTTCTTGATGAACAGCAGCTATAGGGGGTCCCCCCCAAAACTCATGTCCATGGGGGGCTTCAAATGTGACCTTATTTGAAAACAGGGTCTTTGCGGATGTCATCAAGATGAGGTCACGCTGCAGCAGACGGGCCCTAAATCCAAAAAGCGTGTCCTTGTAAGATGATGAGACACACAGGGGAGAAGGCCATGTGCAGACAGAAGCTAGAGATCAGGGTGATGCACTACAAGCTAAGGACCGCTGAGACTGCCGGGAGCCCCCAGAAGCTAGGAGGAGGCGAGGAAGGATCCTCCCTTAGAGCCTACACAGCCAGTGGCCCCGCTGACAGCTTGACTTTAGACTTCTGCTCTCCAGAACTAGTAGAGTATAAATGCGTGTTGTTTGAAAACTGTCAAGTTTGGGGTAATCAGTTATGGCAGCTCTAGGAAACTAACACAGCGGCTCAGGGAAGAGAGAATGAATGAACCAAGGAGCAAGGGAAAGGGAAGGGAAAGCTGGTCCCTACTAGCAATGCCAAGGACAAGGACACGCAGATCAAATCACAGCCTATGCTCTGCAAGCCGGTAAGAGAAATACTTAACGCGCAGCCAGGGAAAGTAACCAGAAGGTGTGGCATCAGCTGGATAATTCTGGCGGGCACTCCTCTGCCCAGGAGGGACGCTCGGCGAGACCCAAGGCCTTTCCCTGGCGCTCACTCTCTCTCCCCTTGGCCATCGTGGAGAGGATCCAGACTTACAAAGAGGCAGAGGAGCCTGGGAATCATGTTGTTTTCCCCCTTGATTGACGTTCGGTCAAGGGAAAGAGTCTTTGTTGCCCATCTTCAGACCTTCGTGCTCTGCGCGGCCCGGGCAGGGAGGAGTGGCCATGGACAGCCAAGGAACACAACAGTGGCTGATGCCACTCTGGGTCACAGCAGCTCGTGGGACTGCGGGGAAGCCGGAGGCTGCAGCTGACCAAGCCCTAGCGTCTCACCCCATCCTTCTCGAGCTTCCACCACTGAGCTCCACTCCTGTGCCGAAAGCCCCAGCCAGCACGTTCTGCGGACGGCCCGGCAATCACGAGTGGGGGTTGGGAGGGACTTGTTTCCCCAGAATTCTGCTCCCCGTTCCTGTATGTCACTCTAAACGCCAAAGTTTACAGCAACAGGCCCCTGGACAAGAGCCACACTGGACTGTCCACCCAGAGGGGACAGAACCTCAGCTGGATCGCAACAAGCCCCCCTTTCTCGCCGCCCACCCTGCAGTGAATAGGACTCCCGCGGACTATAGGGAAGGAACCCCTGCCGAGAGGGAGGCCAAGCAGAGACGGTGCCCAGCTGGCCCTCAGCTGTCCCACAAACGGCACCGCCCTGGGTCCCGGCCCCAGCTCTGCCAGCTTTCTCCGTGTCACCTCCACCCACACGCCTGTCCATTTGGATGCTTCATGCTTGTTCAATACACGGGCATGCTGTCCCCGTATGTGTCTTCAGAAAAACCACTGCAACATGAGGTTGCGGGTCACGTAAAGCTCTTTATAAAAGGCACCGCAAATATTCCAGGAGCTCAGGAGCAGGGCACAGGCCTAGGCCCCGAGGAAAGGTCTCTCAGAGTCAATGGTGCAGGTGTAAAGGCGGGCCTCTGCGGACGCAGGGTCTCAAGCCAGCCCCCAGCTCTGAGTCACCTCGGTTCTTTCCCTTGGAAGGGTTTTTCCTCGCCTGACCCCAGCAGATGCTGCTCAGCTCTGCTCTTAAATTTCACTGTCCAAGACCAGGGCTTCTGTGCCTCTTCCAGCCCCCTGCTGCTGGCCACGCGGTTTCTGCGCTGCCCACGCCCCATCTCAGCTCCAGCCCTGTGGCGAGCCCTCCTGGCATCAGGAGTGAGAACGTCTCAGTACCGAAAGCTGGCTTTAAGCTCACAACCAGACAGAGCAGATGCGAAGGACAGAATGGGAGATTCGGCCAGAGGACACCTAGAGGTTCCTGTAAGTCACACGGGAAAGAGATCAGATCCAAAGAGGTCAGGGATGCCAAAACAAGCAGATGGGAAACCGGTTGGGCGTTTGTGTCCAGGGCCCTGCCTGGGAGTCCAGACGAGAAGGAAAGGGGGTCAGCCAGAGGTCTGAGCCACCAATGACCGGGAAGCCTGGCCAACGCACCTGACCAAGTCAGGAAAGACACGCAGCATCACAGGTGAGAAGGTCTCCCCTGCCTCTGGAGGCAGCATCATCTCCTAGACTTCCTTCTTGCCCAGAGCTGGACCCGAACTCAGGGCTCTGCCGCATCTGAGCCAGCGGGGGGGACGAAGTGGACAACCGGCAGAGCACAGGGCTGGGATGTGGGTGCCAGGTGATTCCAGGGCCGGCGCCTGGAAGGACAGCCATGCCAAGTGTGTTTCGGTCGGCCTGTCGTGCTGCAAGAGATACGCACTGAGTCCTGCCGACTCTAGCTGAGGACAGAAGGCAACTCGTCTGAAACAGACCTTGTTTATCGAAACACGGCTTTAATGGGCAACTCAGAAGAATATCCACTGGCAGAGCTTCCTGAAATAAATCTCATTAAAGGCCTCAAATCAAAATCCAGTTATGTCCCAGAAAATCCTTCCCTTCTACAGCAATCTTTACAGATTGCTGCAGCGTTTCTTCTCTTCCTCTTCATTATGTTTCGTGGGAGACCCGCCAAGTAAACGTGACAGGGTAACTCCAGACCACCCCTGGAGCAACAAACCCCAGCAGCAGTGCCCCGGAACCAACTCTGGCACCTGGAGGCCAGGGCTGCCTGATTGAGGCTCTTGCCTGAAAAAGCTCCGACAGCCAATCCCACCACAGGGCAAGAGAGAGCCTTCCAGAAGCATGGAGATGGGCTGACTGGAGTCCCACACTCACAAGAGGAGGGATGTGTGCAGGGGGGAGCTGGCATTTAGGAAACAGTGATATTTCTCGGGTTGTCGTTCGGCAGCTCTCTCCTGCTCACTTCTCCCGGTCCCACTAGGGATGTGGAAGGAAAACACCGTCAGAAGAGAATGACTCAGGCAGATGGCATTAGACCTCCTTCCCACACAGAGCCGGCAGAACCCAAGTGGAAACCGGCGCCCATGTTTCTGCCTCACACCCGTTCCAGAATAGCTGTCCTTTCTCCCCTCCTCCTGTAGAACAACAAACGGATCCAACTGCTCCCACCCCACCTTCGCTCAGGGGCTCCAGGTCTGCTCCCCCCAAGCAGGTCCGGGCGTGTCCTCCTCCGCAGATAAAGACAACAGCCCCATACGACCTGTAGCCCCCCGACATTCCGGAGCAGAAAGCCCTGCGGGCGGGTCCCATGCCCAGAAGAAGGGGAAGAAGGAACAGACCGGCTGATCAGCCAGATCTCGGCCCTCGCCTGTTCCACAAAGCAAAGCATTCTGTGATGTCCCTGGTGAGACCCCAGGGCAGGCTAGCCCTTGATAACACTGTGGCACGAGAAATTTCCTTCTGTCTTTTCTCTTTCTCCCAAAAAGTTCCTTTTTGGATCTGCCGCAGGCGAGACCCCAGACTGTCCTTTGGCATCCGGGCTTGTCCCTGCTGTGGCTCTCACTGAAACCCGAGGCTTCTGTGGCCAGACCCCCGGGTCAGGTGCTTTCTGCCTCCTGGGATATGAACTACCAGCCTAACAAGTCCCCAGGTGTGAGTGGGAGGAACCTAGGGGCCTCCATCCTTCCTCGAATAGGAACATTTTAAGACTATTCTTCTGGAGGCAGAAGACAGGAGGAATTGTGTGAGAGATTTCGGGGGTAGGCCAGGGCTTAGAGCCCCCTTCAAATCCCCATTGCAATCTGCGTCCCATAAGAACAGGGCCACACTCAACACCTTAGAACCTAAACACCATGATTATATCGGGCCAAGATAGTCCATGGTTAGCTGTGGGACACGACCACACTGTCTCTGCTAAGAGCAGAAGAATCATGCAGAGACCCCTGCTGGCCAGGCTTGCTCTCCATGAAAGCAGATCCACACGGGTCATCAAGGTGAATGGGTCTCTGAAGAAGAAGTGTCTACATCTGATGGAAATGACCCCCAGCGTCCAGGAAGAGAGAAGGGGCTGCCACAGGATGACGCGAGGTGGGTGCTACACAACACAGGGTAAGGGGACCCCGGGGTGGTGGCTTGCAGCATTTGGGCGAGATTCGTACCCTGAGGGGTCAAAGTGTCCATCCTAGTCAGCGATGACCAATGACCACGGGGTGGCTGAAAGAGCAAACGTTCATCTCTCACACTTTGGGAAGCAGGAAGTCCGAGATCAAAGTGTCGGCAGAGCTGGTTCTCGGGGAGGGCCCTCTTCCTGGTTCGCAGACTTTTTTTTTTTTAAAGAAAGAGAGGGGGTGGGGGGTGGGGGGTGGGGGGTAGGGGGGTGGGGAGTAGCAGAGGGGGAGAAAGAATTCCAAGTAGGGGGTGGGGGGTTCACTGGGGGGTGGGGGGTAGCAGAAGGAGAGAGAGAATTCCAAGTAGGCTCCATGCTCAGCACAGAGCCCAAGGCAGGGCTTGATCCCATGACCCTGAGATCATGATCTGAGCCAAAATCAAGAGTTGGATGCTTAACTGACTGAGCCCCCGCGCCCCGGTGCCCCCCAGACGTTCTCATCACATCTTCACATAGTGTTGGGCAGAGAGAAAAGCAAGCTCTCTCTTGTCTCTTCTTACAAGAGCACTAATCCCATTGTGAGGGCTTCACCCTCATGACCTAGTTGCCTCCTAAAGGTACCTCAGTACCTCTCCATGCCAATAGTACAACAGCGGGGATCCGGGGTTTCAGTATATACATTTTGGGGAGACACAAACATGCAGTCCACAAAGGTGGCAAATTTCCCTCTGATGCACAGACGACTCACGCTGACCCACGACCGGATCTACTAAGGCCGAACGGATGAGACCAGAGAAGTTCCCAAACTTTAAACGATGACTAGAGATGTTTTCACATTCTCCGAGCCACAAGAGACCAGTCAGGCCACATATTCACCATTTTATCCACGTATGTGGGACCCTGGAGCTGAACTGAGGTGTCTCATCAACTAGCATCCAATGGAAGGTTCTCCATGGAACATACTCTGGGGAGACCAACCTGGAAAATGATAAAGGAAGAGCTCATCCAGGGTTCATAAATTGGGCTTTGAAGGTCGAGTAACTGTCCCAAATCCTAAGGGAACAAAATTGTATACCTGGATATTTTTTAGGGAAGAGGGTCTTCAACATCCATTGAGTCCCCCACAGGGCCAAATTGGCAGAGAAGAAAAGTCACTGATCTGGGCCAAGTTCTGCACTTGCAAATCAGAAAACGGAGGTCCACGAGCCACTTTACGCAAACTTCTTTGGCAGTTGGTGTAGGAGGTCGGACTAGAACCCGAGTCTCCTGGTTTCTCAACCTCCGTTCTCTGCAGCACGTCCTACCGGCCACGCCTCCCCCTGTGTCTCCGTGGGACTTCTACTCCCGTCTCAGTAGATTCTTCTCTCTCGCTTAACATGTATTTATTAAATAGGTAACAGAGTAATTACACCATTAGGAACAGACCTTCCCCGCCCACACAAAATCAACGACCCCTTCCCCCATCATGTAGATTTGGAAATTGAGCATTTTTTCAAAACTTCTCCACTGAAGCATTCTGTCTGTAAACATCCCGTGTTCTCTGTCACCTCGCACCTCGGTGCCTTGCCGTGTTCTGGGAAGAACTGAGATCATAGTAGATAATGTACAGAAAAGACGGTGAATGAACCAGAGTGGTCTCTGGGTCCTACACTCAGTCACTGAACAAAGATTCCCTGAGCACCTGCTATGTGTCAAGCACTCCTCCAGGCCCCAGGCTGAAAAATAAAAGGTGGACAGACAGGACCCTCACCCTCAGGGAACCTAACATGCTAATAGGGAAGGTAAACAAGAAGTCAGTAAATAAATAACCAAGACTGTTTCAGGAGAATAAGGACTGAGCAAGAAACAGGTTAATGTAGAGAGAGGACATGTGATATAGGAGCTAATGTGTGAGGAAGGAAGAGGAACCAGCCATGAGAAGGGCAGAGGGCCAGCACGTGCAAAGGCCCCGTGGTGGGAATGAGCTCAGTGTGTTTGCAGAACAGAAAGAAAGCCAAAATGGCTGGAGCAAAGTGAGCGGAGGGGAGGGGGGAGGGTGTAAGCGGAGGCTGGACAGGCTGCTTCGACCCAGAGTGCACAGGACCTCATAGGCCATGAAAAAGAGCTTGGCTCTGGGAAGGAAGAATGCAGAGTGTTAGCCCTCAGTCACTTCCATAAAGTAAAATCCCATCAGGACTAATGAGGGACCTCGCTCCCCACGGCCACCCACATCAGCCTCTCTCCAGCCACTACCGCCCCCGCCCCATTCCGCGTCACCCCGCCACTAACTCACATGCCAGCACCTGGTGAACCTGGCAGTGGACAAAAGCTGAGGCAGTCTGACGAGCAGCCACACACCAGGGGCCCAGGTGGTCCCAAACACCAGCGGCCCGGAACCGCTCTCACCGAAGCGGCTTTGTGACTGTTTTGTTTTGTTTTGTGACCGTTTTCTTTTGTTTTGTTTTGTTTCTCCACGCCGCATGCCCAGCGTGGAGCCTGATGCGGGACTTGAACTCACAACCCTCAAAGCAAGACCTGAGCTGAGATCAAGAGTCAGATGCTCAACCGACTGAGCCACCCAGGTGCACCCCTTCGTGACTGTTTTACCTAAAATGCCCTGAATTCATTTTTTTTTTTAGTCTGCTAAGCAGACATTTTCAGAAACCTCCACTGTCTCCTTGCACAAACATAAAGCAGCCACCTACACCCACAGAACCATATGCTGAAGTCTAGTGCCGCCGATGAGAGCCTCGCACACATGTCTGGCCTCACCCAGGAATACTTGCACACCCTGACATCCGGCTTTCTGCTTTTCAAAAGGGCATTGCGGGCGGGAGCCACTCCATCTTTGGAACAATAGGAATTTCTGCTCAGCCAATTAGCAAGCCCTCAAGTTAATTGCATTTGAACGCTCCATTAATCTTAATACTACATTTCATCTCCAAGACGGACACGTTGTAAGTTGCACCCGCAGTCATGCACACACACTCGAAACCTTAGAGCAGGAGGGGAAAACAGACCTTACAACGCTATTTGATCACCTGAACTATCAATATAATACGGCGTCACTGATTCTTGCCACACTGGCTAAGGCACGCATCCAGACTTGTGCAGGTGTCTCCAGAAGTCCCCAGGCCAGCCCCAGGAGCTGCACCAAGATCCCGTCGCTGTGCAGGCGGCAAGCACTACAGCTTCCTTTTCCTTCCCAGTCGTCCCGTCTGGGCTCCTGCACAAGACAGCCACGTCCAGCTGTCCCTGCAGCAGCAGCTCAGCCAGCGGCCACAGTAACTTCTCAGGATGTCACTCCCATCTCACATGTCTCCTCTTGTTCTCTCTCTCTCTCTCGCCTTAGTACTCGGGCAGGAATGCAACAGCCCGAACTGGACTAGAAACCAAGTTCAAGGGACAGAGCCCAAGAGTCCATCTGTCCCAGGCCACTGAGACTGTCCTCCCAAGTCCATGTTCGCCTGGCTTCTCTTCACCAAGCACGTGCTCCCCCAGAGGCTCTCCGTCCCCTCTGCACCTTGACACACCTTTATTTTATGCAGTATGTCAATCCCCTGATGTGCCATCAGTCATGGAAGACAAAGACTAAGTTCAGAGATGCTAAAAATACAAAAAAGAGGGAGTCTTCGAGTCTGTAAACTGCCGTATCCGGCAAGCACGGTGCTAGTCCCTATACACGTTTTATCTAAGTCCCAGTGCATCACATATTATTTTTCCTATCTGACAAGTGAAGACACAGCCAGAATTCCCAGAATTCCCATCTAGGACTGTCTGAAAGCCTCCCACAGCAGCACGCTACCTCCCAACAGAGATAAGCCTCCACTCCCGCGGATCTTACCACGACGGGCAGGACAAGAAGCACTCGCCCTCTCTCACCATCCCCGGGGCTGCGCGGCACAGACGAGTAATTATTCGGGTCTCAGACGACTGCAGAAGCATCCAGCCAGCATCGGGAGCAATGCCGCAAACAAACTTCCAAATGCTCAGAGGGGAGTTTTGCATTTATGATCCTCAGACTCTCTCTTTCCCATCAACTTTACAGCCTCCTCTCACTTCAACACACAACCATTCAAGTGGATTTAATGATCCAAAACACGCAGTGCTCTGTGCTGAAAGTGGGATTTAGAAACAAAAAGTGCATGGTTCCTCGTCAATCTTAAAACACGTCCCTATTATCAAAGAATTAACAAAGAAGAAAGTCCTGGAAGGTCGGGTGGGGTAGCGCACTGTAGAGGGTGAGGAGAGAAAGGAGAGAAAGAGGTCTTTTTTTTTAAAGGTTTATTTATTTATTTTAGAGAGAGTGGGCAGTGCAAGCAGGGGGAGGGGCAGAGGAAGTGGGAGAGACATCCCCCAAAGGACCCCCACACACAGCATAGAGCCGTATGCAGGGCTCAATCCCAGGATCCTGAGACCATGACCCGAGCTGAAACCAAGAGTCAGTGACCCAACCGACTGAGCCACCCAGGCACCCCCAAGAGAGAAGTCTTGAATAAAAAAACACCCGCTGCGCTGGGTACCTTCACAAACACAAATATGTGACCACTCCCTGGAGGAGTTTTTAGAAATCACCACCAGGAGGGAACCTAAAAAAAATCTCTCCAAGGAAACTACCAAACTACTCCTCTCCCAAATTTTGCTTATTTGGTGAGATGGGTATGACTTTATCATGAGCTCCGGTGTCATTATTCAGCTCTTTCTTCTCGTTTTATACTGAACACTGAATAGGCCTGCTCGTAGGTTCTAATTTGTATTCACAATTACTCAACCCTCTCCTTGGCGGTGAGAGAATTACACATCCCCACTCAGCAGCCCCACTTCCCTTCGTCCCCCTGGGTCAGGGCTGGGCACGTGAGCTGCCCGCACCAATGAGCATGAGTGGATGTGAAGGTCACAGCATCCAAGCAGAAGGTGTAAGAGGGGTCGCCAGGTGTGCCCAAGAGGGGCTGCCCCCGGCACCCGGGTCTCGGAGTAAGAATTCACGCGGAGCAGAACCACACCCGGCCACACACGCCTGCAGGCCACTGAGATGTCCATTGTTCCAGCATGGCTGAGTGCACAGCTTTGGGTGAAAAAGTCTGAGCACAGAGCATCAGGAACAGGACTTGGTCATTACGCACTGGACAAAGAGCCACAAGAAAGAGAAGAGCTCAGAAAAGGATTAGTTTGTTTCCAGTAGGGTTGAGAGAAGAAAAGGAAATCTAGAAAATTTAGAACTTCAAAGGTTGGAAGCTGCAAATGTTTCTCATCTCTTATCAATGAGGACAGAAGAAAGACAGTCAAACAGTCTCTGAAGGGATGACGACAAAGACCCAGCCTCGAGACACACACCAAGCCCAGGGCATATGAAGATCTCTAAATGGATTAAAACACACCCCCTACCCCACCCCTGGCAAATCCTTCTACACCTGGACAAAACGTCCACAGGAAGAGTGATTCATGACATAGTCTCACCAACGCCTGATGAGCTCAAAGGAACTGTAATTAAATCTAGAGAGAGAGGTATGTCTGGAAAAGAATTATCTCAAAAAGGAGTGTGGGTGTGGCAACTGGTCCACGGAAGAACCGAAATCAAATGGAAATAAAAACTGAAAATGATTTAGAATGAGTCATACTACCAAAAGAGACATCACCCTGGCATAAGAGAGACTGTGACCACTGGACACCTAAAAATTACTTTAGGGGTCCCAAATTTCTACAGGCAGGAGGCCAGCTGAGAAAGCTGCTGGGTCCCCAAGGAAGGGATATGCTCGCCTATTTTTTCAGATGTGTCCAAAGGGAATCATCAAGAAGGAAGGCTCTCCCAAAGTGAGAAGTCCAGAGCCGTGGGCAATGATGGAGCGTCCTCCAGGTTGCAGGAACACACCCACTCAAGGAACATTCCACATGCTCCGGACTTCTCCCATTTGTCCAACAGGATTTCAGAACTGATATGCATCAGTGATGGCTATGTGGCTGCCATTCCTCCCCCTTCCAAGTGGAAGGCTGTAGCCTTTATCCATGTGGATAGGAAACTTTTTTTTAGTTGGTGACTCTCTAGATCAAGAGCAACTGAATCCAGACCTGGTGAAGAGTCTGAAAGTTACTGTAAGATCCTGAAATTCACACCTGATTCCACGACGGGATAAGAATTTTGAGGTTTCTTTCATTGGGTCAATACTGAATTTATTTTGTGGCTGGAAGGGAGGGAAGAATTTATTGGTAACTGAGAGGGAAGACCATAGCAAACTCTATCACTTGCACACTGATTCATGTCTGTCTCCCTCTGGAGGATTTTTACATTCCCACCTGGACTTGCAGAGCCCCCCTAAATGTCAAGTGCACCTCTGGGCACAAGGAGAGCTGTTCCCGTATGATCTGATGGGCAACAGAAGTGAGTGGAGATGAACACCA
Organism: Nasua narica; assembly: GCA_028533885.1. Lineage (NCBI taxonomy): Eukaryota > Metazoa > Chordata > Mammalia > Carnivora > Procyonidae > Nasua > Nasua narica. Next base: position 6,402,969 of record CM052804.1, on the reverse strand, counting down.
GACTCGAGCAGAACTCTTACAAGGCATGTCTTGTTTTCACCAGCTCTCTTATTCGTCCCCTCCACCGTGACACTGGGCGTGTCCCGATAGGGGATGCTTCCTCAGCTGGGACCCAGAAGGCGAAGACAGGTGGAGCAGAGACACAGCCAACCTGCAGCCTGCATATATCCTGAAAGCGAAACACACCTTTGTGGCTGTAAGCCTCTGAGATTTGAGAATGGCCCGGCACAAGGCAAGGCTGACTCTTACAGCTTATGATGCTCAGATAAATGAAGTCAACACTGAAAGTCTTGGCAGGAGACAGTCTAATGCCAGGAATATGCCTGGAGTTACATATGGGCCCTCAGGCCTTTAAATCTTCATCCTTCCCGGGAAGGAGCCTAGAGGACACTTGGCTCTATATAAATGCTTCTGCAAATTTTGAGCAAATGCCTCATCTCTGTGAGTCATCTAGCAGTGAAACTTAATAGTGTTGAAAACAAGAATTCAAACCATGATTTTTTTTTTAACCAGCCGTGTTTTGGGACCAAAAAATTAGATCTAAAGCTTGTCCTCATCTCTCTTCTCACCAACCTCGACAACTCCAGAGACCAGTGGAAGGCCAGCTAAAGCCACAAAGGCCAAACAGACATGAGAAAATGGTCTGAAAATCCAGCGCCAGGGAACGGTTGTGCCTTGGGAAGCCCTGGAGAGCAGCAGGGACAAATGAGTGCAGGCCCTTCTGGCTTTGGAATAATTATTTTAAATGTTTTGGGGAAAGAAAAATGTTCTGAGAACGCTGCTGTTGTTACAGTCATGCCCAATCACAACAAAAATAGACTGGGGTTTTTTTGTTATTTTTTTTAAACTCAGATTGTAAATCTGGATTGTAAATCAACCCAAAGAAGCCCCTAAGAAACTTCCAGAAGTCTCTAGCATAATGCCATCATCCCAAATTGATCACTTCCAGGGGGTTCTAAACTCATTCGTTCAGAGCAGTTCTGTAGTGTCTGTTCACGTATCAATCTTACTACTTTATAATCAGTTGCTAACTTTTGACTCAAAGGGGGATTACGGAGCACCTCAGAATGGAGCTCAGGGGCACATGGACCCTAGTGGCTCTTTGTGCTCCTGACCCAGCTCCCAGGAGACACGAAGAGACCAGGCTGGGGTGAAGAGCAGACTCAAAGTCTTCTAGTAGCACAGAGACGTGCCATGGGAGCTAGGATCCGAGTTGCTGGACAGAAGAGACCGTTTATCCTAATTTGAACAGCACCCGACATTGTGAGAGCCCTGGACGCCAAGCTTCCTGCCGGTGACAATACCTGGTGCCCCAATCCTTGATGTGAACCAGTGTTCACCGAAACCTTTCCAAGCCTGTCACCACCTTCTTATGGCTATACGTCTCAACACGTATTCTAAAGAGGATCTCACTGACGTTACGTAGATGGAAGGGAGCCCATGAGTTTCAGAAACACTATTTTTGTTTAAAAAAAAGAAGAAGAAGAAGAAAGAAACTCTAGTGATTTTAAGGCTTATAGAAAGCACACATATAAGTGAGCATTCATTGACAAGGACTAGTGGGAATGCCAACTCCATTCTGCAGTCATGTTCCTCTGTCCAAAAACATGTTAGTAGGCAGCCCATGAACAGTTAGTTACCTTTCGTGTTCCTATCACGTTTGAGGGAAAAGGTGCATTGGGCCCAAATAGTCTATCAAAACAATAGGCAATTTCATTGCTTACATAGAGCAATAGTTAATTACATCCGTAAGTAAATATGTCAACATGCACATGCATACATGCATACGTGTGCACACACACACTACAGTCCTCATGCCCCCTTGGTGCACACAGAAAGTACCAATGAAAGGGAGTATTTGCAATATCCTCCTGACGCATATACCTTAGTCCAAAGAACATGGGTTGATAAAGGAAGGAACCATCTGATTCTCAATAAGGTACAATTGATCCAGAAATAATGATAAGATTCCTGCAAAGAAAACGATCCCAGGTATAACGATTGGGTTCTTTCCTAGACAACTGTAACCGCCCCGCAGAGACTATAAAAGAAATCAAGCATCAAAATTGTAGTATGACTATTTATAATTGCTGGGTAATAGCCTGTTTTAGGCAGCTGCTTCTCCCACAATCCTTGAAGGCAGAGACCAAGTTCATGGATTAGACTCAGCCAAGCAGAGTGGCTGGCTTGATGGAGTATGAATGAATGAATTTAATGTACTAATGAAAAGAAGAAGAAGAAGAACAACAACAACAACATGAAAGTGCCTTACCAAAGGAAAAGAAAACAACGAATCTTTGCGGTGCCAAGACTGGTCCTACCCCGACCAGAAACCTGGTGGGCAGATAAGGAAACAGAAGAATAATGGAGAATCTTTACTCCAAGCTCCAAGAAAGGCACAGTTCCAGAACATCCCATGAAGAGGTTAGGATCGGAGATGAGCATGGGATGGAAGGAAAGAGAAGTGAAACGGCAGTGAGTAGGGGAAAGTTGAGACTGAGACTCTTAAAACCAAAAAGCCAAGGGTGTGGCTTCAAAGGGAAAAGACTGAGCTTCCAGGTCCTCAGTGCCTTACCTGCTGGTTTTCCATCTCTCTCCTTCTCCAGTCCGTGCCAATAGTCTTACCCCCTGAGCATCCCTAGTAGCACCATGGCTTCCGACCGTCCGCACCGCAAGTGTGCGTGCAAGCCCAAGATGCCTTCGAGATGGAGGTGATGCAAACGAAGAGAAGTTTTGAACCACCAGATAGAACCACAAATGGGCTTTATTTCACTCAAGTCAATAGACGGGCCTCTAGCTCCTGGTGTGCACCAGGCACTGTGCTAGCCAGGCCTGATGCACTGGAAATCGAAGGTAAAATGTCTGCCAACTCAGAGGTGTGCTTTTCTTGGGGAGAGGGTTTCTAGCAGCAGGTCTCAGCCACGGGCCATTCAGACTCTTTAAGTTGGCATCCTTGTGCAAGACCCAGCCTGCTCTCTTACCTGCTCCCTGTGCACAGTGCACCGGGGGACTTTTGGAAACATTTGGGGTGCTTTTGCCCTACTGTCACATTGACTAGGGGGTACTCCAGCATTTGGTGGCTGGGGACCAGGGCTTACTAAGCAACACGTAATGTGGCCCCCTCAAAGAACTGTCTCGCCCCCAAATGCCAATAACCCAACAGCGTATGGCGTTCATCAGGAGCTCGGGTGGTCTCCCCCCACCCCACAAAACAGTCAAGACAGATGTCCTGAGGATGATGGGTTGGGGTCAGCGTGGGGGCGTCATCATGCAAGGGGCCAAATAAAGAGGTGAATAGCTACTTCAGAGCACCTACACAGACATCATGGAAACCTTAGAAGAACCACGACCTGATTCTGAGTCACCATTTCTATTTAATTAAAAATTTTTCAGGGGTGCCTGGGTGGCGCAGTTGGTTGAGCGACTGCCTTCAGCTCAGGTCATGATCCCGGGGTCCCGAGATCGAGTCCCACATCGGGCTCCCGGCTCCATGGGGAGTCCGCTTCTCACTCTGACCTTCTCCCTTCTCATGCTCTCTCTCACTCTCTCTTTCCTAATAAATAAATAAATAAATAAAATCTTTAAAAAAAAATTTTTCAAATAACTGAAATGTTAAATTTTAAGTTTAAAGGTGCATCTTGGTTTCTGAAGAGAGAGGAGAACTGGTAACAGGCCCCTTTGCTAGTCACTGGTATTGGTGGGGCCTCAGAGTTCTTGGAACCCTTGGGACAGTGGATTTCCTTTCTGTTAAGCTCCCTACAGATCAAAGGAAGTAATTACCAATTGGTTCAAAGAAGACATTGTGCTGGGAAGATAACACGCTTCTCTCCATTTAATGTGCGGCGCTCTGGACTCCCTACCCCGCTTCCCGGGCAAGGAGGTGCTCCTGTCGGCCCCCACGCGCTCCGGGAGAGGTGGGGGAAATGTCTCTGACTCTTGCCCGCCTAACTTAAAAGCGGAATGAGAGTGGGAGGGAGAACAGAGCCCCCTCCACCCCAGGCTACAGCTCTCCTCGCCAGCCTTGCAGAACGCGGGTCTGCAGTTAAAACGCCCTGTCCCGCTGGTCAAGTCGTGTGATCAAAACCTGCCTCCGTGCGGCCTTCTGCATTCAGAATTTTAAACAAGCTTTCGGAGCCCCACGACTTCCCATTAGCAGGCCGGCGGGGAAGCCAGGAGCAGCTCATTAGTTCTGGGAGAGCTATTTCAATCCAGGTCTGGTTGTAGCCTTTCCTGCTCCCTCCCTTTAGTGTTAAACAGCACGCAGCACCCCCCTACCCCCCCACCAAGGCCTCGCTCCCTGCGCCCAGTCCTGAAAATTGGCTGAGCGGCAGGACCCTGTGATCCAATCACTAGCAAACCTGGGCTCTCCAGTCTCCGTCAGCTAATAGGATCCCATTAGACACCAGCGCGGAGTCTACGCTCGTCCCCCCTGCTCTTTTCCAGGCTGAGACTGGGAGAGAGTGCAAAGGGGAGAAGCGTGGTACGATTAGACTCCTTGGGTTGAGTAGTGTTGGATCATAAGACCCTGCAAAGAAAGAAAATTAATACGGCAACGCTTTTTCCCCTGGCTGCGGTAGACATGGGAGCAACAAGCCCATTTCGACACAAAGCGTTAATGCCTCTAATCAAGTAGGGCTGGATGATGAGCGGGTGGAAGCACTGTCACCAAGACGGACACTGAGAAGGAAGACTTCCAGGATAAATAACGAGAGAACTCAAGGGCGGGCACCGAGACTCTCACAGGCGTCCACCCCAAACGTACGGCAGGGACCCTGACAACAGATCGCCTGGATGGGTTTAATTAGCACCGCACGCTAATGGGCTTCCTCCCCACAAAGCCAACCCAAGGCAAAGGCCCAGGGGAGAACTTCACCCAGATCGGATTCTCCAGAGAGAAGGGCGGGAGCTATCTGCCCACGTGGCTCTCCAGACACAGAGAGAAGCAAGTGCCTCTGAAGAGCTTTTCCAACTGGTGCAGCTCCCGGGAAGGGCTGCGCTGGGGCCGCAGCGGCACCCCTGCGCCCCACGGAGCCCAAGAGGACTCCCCAAGTGCTACCGATTCTGAGAGCAGGGGAGGGGCTGGCCTCAGAGAGAGAGGAAGAAAGGGAAGGGACAGAGGAGATGAGGAGGGTGGCAGGCACAAAAAGAGAAGCTCCACAGGCGAGATCTGAAGAGGTGAGTGAGAGAGACCAGGAGAGAAGAGACGAGAGAAGATGAAACCAGACAAGAGGAGACGTAGTCCTGTTAACCAGGCTCAAAGGTACTGCTGGACCGTGGGAAAGAAGGGGACACGTTACCATGGCAACACCTGAAGAGCACAGGCCCAGGAGCTGAGCCCAGAGGAGGCACCTGCAGCCCCTGATGGCCCACGCCCATGCTGTTCCCGCTAAGCTGTGAGACTGCCCCGGGGGCCAGAGCCCAAGCTCCCACTCACAGACTCCGGGATCTCAGGCCAGAAGCCACTGCCCCAGACTTTCAGGTCCCATGAGCTGACAGGCAGAGGAGGCCTTGCCCCAGATGTCCTTGGTAGGCTCATGGATGGGGAGTCTTGGAGCAGGAAGAGGGGCTCAAGTTGCTCAGCCCGAACTTTCACACTGCACAGTGAGCCCCTCTAGAATTTCCCTACCTAGCCTGTACTCGAATCCTGCCAGTGATGGGCAGCTCAGCCCCTGCACTGGCCCAGTGCTTATCACTTCAACTTTCGTTCTCTAAGACATTGTTCTATATCCTGGGCAGAGAAAAAGGAAAGGGGAGCAAAGTCCATTCTCACGCTAATGAAGGGAGCCCAAGTTACTACCACACCTCCTGACTCTACCCCCTTGCTCTTCCACATACACACACACACACACACTCTCTCTCTCTCTCTTTCTCTCCTCCACACCTCCCAGTTGTCTGTAATTTTTCACATCTATTTATGGTATATTTTTCCTCAACCACACATTGATGCTTCTTGAATTTCTTTAGGGATTTCCTTTTCCTTGGAGAAACCTCCTCTTCCAGCTCAGGGCTAATCTGTTCTTTTCCAGTGTTGCCACTCCATCCCTGAGTTGGCCCAAACTGAAATGATATACATTTCTGTCTGAGCACCTTGAGAGTATTATAGACCCAAATGTGCTCAGTGACTGGAGAATACATATGTAAACCTGAAAGCTTTCAGTACTTTTTAATATAGGCAGCAAAATCTTCATGATCTGGGCCAAAAAAAAATCCCACATCCAGGCAACCTGAGCTCTTGGGCCATTTGAGCAGCTGTCCTTCTAGAATAATGATGACTAATATTCACTGAGGGCATACAAAACACTAAGCACTATTCTAACCATTTTACATATATCATTCTCACCTAGATTCATAGCAGCTCTATGAGGTAATTACTGTTACCCCATTTTGGAGAGAGAAACTGAGGGGAAAAAGGTTATGAAGGTTGCCCAATGTCTACTGCTAAAGGGTGGAGTCAGAATTCAAATCCAGTCCTTCTACAGAACCTATTTTCTGGCCCATTCCAACTCTATATCATTTCTGTACTGTGACATCTCTTAGAAACCTGGTGGCTTTTCAAATATGTATGCCTTTCATCTACCATAAACCTATAGATAACACCATACTTATTAGTGAAAGACTGAATGCTTTCTCCCTAAGATTAGGAATAAGGCAAGAATGTCTATTCTCACCACTCCTATTTAACAGTGTACTAGAAGTCTTAGCCACTGCAAATAAGACAAGAAAAGGAAATAAAAGGCTTACAGATTGGGAGTAATAAAACAGTCACTATTCACAGACAGGACTTAGATAATCCCAAGAAATCTCAAAAAAAACCTCTTAGAATAAATGAGTTTACCAAAGTTGCAGGAATAAGACTAACACACAAGAGTCAATTATATTTCCGTAAAATAGCAATGAACAATTAGAAGTCGAATTTAAAATACAGTATCATATATAATAGCACCATAAAAGGAAATACTCAGGTATAAGTCTAACCAAATATGTGTAACATATCTATGCTGCAAACCACAAAATGCTGATAAAAGAAATCCAAGACAATTTAAATAAATGGAGAGTTATACCATGTTCATGAAATAGAAGACCAATATTATTTAAGATGTCAATTTCCCCTAAAATGATTTATAGATTCAATGCAATAACAACCAAAAGCCCATCGGGAATTTTTGTAGATTTTAACAACCTGATTCTAAAATTTGCATATAAAAGCAAAGGAATAACCAAAACAATTTTGAAAAAGAACAAAGTGGGAGGACACATTATATCTGATTTTGAGATGTACAATAAAGCTACCATAATTAAGAAAGTGTGATATTGGTAAAAGGAGAGGCACATAAATTAGAGAAGCAGAATGTAGAGTCCAAAAATAGACCCATACAAAAATGGTCAATTAGTATTTTACAAAAGCACAAAGTCAATTCAATGGAGAAAGATCAGTCTTTCTAATACATAGTACTGAAACAATTGAACATCCATATGGAAAAAACTGAACCTCAAATTGTACTCCACTCCTTATCTAAAAATAAATAACTCAAAATGAAGGGCTCTGCATGGGAGCACCAAGGACATATTCAAGACCCACTTATGGGACCTATTAGAAGCTTCTATATGTTTCATTAAACCCATATAAAATGGCCCATTGGCTTTCCAGGAAGATTTGAATCCCCTTCAGGGCTCAATGTCTCCTCACTGTTTTTATATGTACAACAGGAGCATCCCTATCAGAAAGAACATAATCAGTGTTTACGATGGTTGACGAGCAAACGTCACCAAGGCTCACCGAGGGTCGGTGCTGTGAAATCACCAGAGGGGCGTGATCTGCTCAGAAAGACAGCACACGTCTGGCCCACTGTATGCGAGTTGCAAGAGACATCTTATGCATCTTCTCCTGCCATCCCCGGTGATTGCCTCTGCCTCCCCTACCATCTGATGATGAGTTTGGGATAATCAAGGAGTCAAGGAGCCCTGAGAATTAGTTCTGTCTGGGAGATCGAGTAGGAAGTCACCGGTACATCCCTTAATAGCTCCAGCTCCAAAATGCTACAACCCTCAAAATCATGTTTCATTGAGACAATTGGTTTAGTTTTAAAACACTTGGAGCTATTTTCTTTCTCCAGCCCTAGGAGGGGAAACACACTAGAGAGAATAAAGGGGAACAAAATACTATAATCCACATAACCTAACTAAGATGAATAACGGAGGTCGGACAGACCGTGCATACTAACGAACAACGCCTGGGATTGATAGAGCTCGATTTTGAGACTCCTTTTCCTTAAGGTAGGACTGCACTGACCCCATCCTAGGTGCTAAAGTTGGTGTTGACTGCACAGATTCAAACCCTACTCCTCCTGCTCCCTTGCAGCCCCTGCCTTCTTCTCGAAGGCCACCTGTCTCCACGAGTGGCGCCTCCCAGTTCCACGGGCTCACAACCAGCTTCCATTCCTTCTTAGGCACTTTCCATAACAGGCCCAAGGAAAAGATAAACAAACGTGGAGGGGCTCCTGGAGACCTTAAATACTTGCAACCAAAGCGGTACCCTGTGCTTCTCTCCAGCTTAAGCGGTGTCTGCAAAAAAATCCCATCCGAAAAACAAAACACAACCGCACGGAGGGAGCCCAGGTTTCGTGGCTTTGACAGCAGCCCCCTCCATCTCCGGGTAATAAAAGCCTGGCAGGAATATCCTAACAGGGGGCTGGCACTGCCCAAGCCACTTGTCTGCTCTGTTTCCCCAAAGCACATTAAAAACACATTTCCCAGTGTAATGGACTTATGAGCTGAAATGAATGTGTCAGAACTCTTATAAATATGATAGAACCTGCTAGCCCAGCAAATGTTAAATTTTGCATAAGGAGACAGTATCCCTAACTCCTCAGTAGACGCTTAATGAATATTTCAAACAAAGAGCCCCGGCAGCTGCTCCACAGGCTCCTGATGAATTAAATGGGGTTTTATTACTGCTAGGATTAGCCTCCTCTTGTCGCCTCTCGTTTTCTCCCGTCTCCCTCACTGGTACGCGACACATAAGCCCCTCCTGACTAACCAGATGCCTGGAGCCCGGTGAGGGAGTTATCAGAGGAGGGGACTGGTCAGCGTCCCGGGTTGAGAAGTGTCCCCCCAAAATTCCGCGTCCACCCAGCACCTCAGAATATGACCTTACTTGGAAAGAGAGATGGAATCGCAGATGTAATTAGTTAAGAGACGCTCACGCTGGATTCGGGTGGGTCCTAAATCCAACTACCGGCGTCTTTACAGGAGAAAGAAGAGGGGGATCAGACTCAGACACGCAAGGGACGAGGCCGTGTACCGATGGCGGGTACAGACCGGAGGGGTGCAGCGACAAGCCAAGGAACGCCGGAGCCGCCGGAAGTTACCAGAGCCCAGGAAGGCTCCTCCCCGGAAACTGTCAGAGAGGGCGTGGCCCTGCTGACTTCCGGTCTACGGATCTGGGAGAGTAGGGTTTACTGTGGTTTGCAGCTAACGGTTTAGGGTACGTTATGGCAGCCGTAGCAGGTGAATACTGTCAAGAGAGGACGTCTACACGTTCGTGTGTGCATTCGTATTGATCTCCCCCAAAGATACCTGAGCCCATCATTCGCAGGATGGCCAGCTTTGCCCCGCCCCCTTAATTTCATTAAGCCTAGATGGTGCGCCTGCCAGCAGCTTCACGCGATCAGACTTCAAATCACCCCGACTGGCTTTCTTGGTGCTGACCCCGAGAACGTTTTCAGCTTCATTCGGCCCTGCTCTGTACCCCTTTCTCTGCGTCCCCAGCCCATCTGGCTATGAGTCTAACAGATGAGGAGGCAGAAATATAGTGAGAAAATCTGGGGGCGCCTGGGTGGCTCAGTGGGTTAAAGCCTCTGCCTTTGGCTCAGGTCATGATCTCAGAGTCCTGGGATCAAGCCCTGCATCGGGCTCAGCAGGGAGCCTGCTTCCCCCTTTCTCTCTGCCTGCCCCTCTGCCTACTTGTGATCTCTCTCCTCTCTGTCAAATAAATAAATAAAATCTTTAAAAAATAAAATAAAACTTAAAAAAAATAGTGAGAGGATCTAAAAGAAAGAAACCAGGAGAACCCGTTCTCTTGCCACCTGGGATTCCTTTAAGCCAATTACCACCCACAGGAAGATGACCTTTTCTAAAAAATTGTGAAGTGCTGCTATGGGCAGAGTTGTGTGCCCCTCAAATTCCTATGTTGAAGCCTTAGCCCTTGTACCCCTGAATGTCACCGGATTTGGAGACAGGATCTTTCAAGAGGTAATTAGGTGGAAATGAGATCATCAAGGTGGGCCCCTAATCCCATCTGACTGGTAAGGAGAGATAAGGACACTGCACAGCAGAGGGGAGATAGTGTGAGGTCACAGGGAGAAAGCAGCCACGTACAAACTGAGGAGGGGGGACTCAGAAGAAACCAGTCCATTGGACACATCGACCTCAGACACCCAGCCTCCGGAACTGGGGGGAAATACGTTTCTGCTGTTTAAGCCACCCAGTCTGTGGGACTTTGTTATAGCAGCCTGAACAGATTTATCCAAACTGTCTCTAAGCCCAGACCTTGTGAAAATTTATGCACCCCAAATGACTGCCTAGCTTAGGAAAAGGCACACAGACGGGAAAAGTGCTACTTGAGCATTCAGGATTAGCTGACATATGATACTCTCCAGAAGCACAAGGATCCATGACATGTATGCACCTAGTAATGCTTCCAATCTGCAAATATTTTCCTATTTCCCTGTATTAAAATGTGGCGTGTTTTAATTGCCCCAGTGCTGCTGCCATGGGTTGGCAGGTGTGGCTCATTCCCAACCTTTTAATGAAGAAACACGGGCTACAGGCCCTAGTCCAGAAGGGAGGGGGCAATTCCAGGACCTGCCTACTTTCCCGGCCCCAGACAACTCTCAATTAGGCCGGGAGAAGACTTTGAAGTGTCTCCTCACCAACTAGTTATGGGGGCGAGGGGAGAGGGAAGAGTCTAATTGCTAAAACCACATGCCAAGATATTAAATTTACATTAAAGACTGTGAAATTGTTCTTTCATCTTTAGAAGTCTTACTGATCAAAAGTCAAAGGTACTAAGAAACTTCTCATAACAAACCTATACGTGATTTTAGAGACCTGGTTACAAAGAGACATGCCGAATTTCTCCTAGGAGCTACCTCTGACTCTTTATAGATTTCAGTTGACTAAATTTGACTCTAAGAATTGGGGACAGAAGGAGCATCTCCTTCAAGGAAGACTCTAAAAGAAGATATGGAAGAAGAAAGAAGTGATTGTCACAGGAGCTTGGAAGCTGTTTAAATAAGTCCTCTCTGCTTTGCGAGGATTAAGTTACTACAAGGAATTTCAGTGCCAAAGAAATCTGGCAGTTGGGAGTGGAACACACATGGATGGGCTTACAGAGAGAACAGGCAGCTGTCTTGCGAGAGGGGATTTCTCCCTGCACAGTGCCTTCCCCAGGTACCCCCACATCTATCGAAAAATAGAATCCTCCAAAGATCAACCAGCTTGAAAATCCACCTTGCAGGGGTGCCTGGGTGGCTCAGTGGGTTAAAGCCTCTACCTTTGGCTCAGGTCATGATCTCGGGGTCCTGGTATCGAGCCCCACATCGGGCTCTCTGCTCAGCAGGGAGACTGCTTCCCTCTCTCTCTCTCTGCCTAGCTCTCTGCCTACTTGTGATCTCTCTGTCAAATAAATAAATAAAAATCTTAAAAAAAAATAAAAAATAAAATAAAAACCTCTAATATTTAAAAAAAAAAAAAGAAAGAAAGAAAATCCACCTTGCAGATTCATGACCCAGCTAGAGAATCTAGCAGTTAAAATGTTAATCTTGCAGCTAAAATGCAAACGAGCGAGCAGGAGTAAAACACTGTGGATTTTTGGATACCTCAGTGTTCAGCGGTTGTATCCAATCTTCCCAGAGGTGCCTAAGGGAGGATGTTTAACTGGGAAAACACGGGAGAGCCCAAGGTTAAAAGGGGAAGTAGGATACCTGGACGAGAAAAAAGGGTGTCCTAAGGAGGGACAAACGCATTGAAGAAAACCTGGATTTCACCTGGTTCCGAACGGGCAAGCCCCCCCCTGCGTGCTAATCGGGGCATCAGGCATGTGGGAGCCTTGAGTGAGAAGAGGCAAATCCTCTCCCCCAAGCTCAGTTCTGTCTCCACAGGCGGATACGACCCAGCAAGTCAGTGACATAACCAAAAAGGAATTCGAGATGTTTAGACGAAGATAACAACAAATTGATGCTGCCGATGGGCTGGTGATGGCCGCCCATGCAGACCTATAAGCCCCCGGACATTAGATCTGTGTTGGTTTCATTTTGCAAAATATGGCTTCCAAGGGACCAGGCTGTCTAGTTAAAATTATTCCTGCCGGGCAAGTTCTCCTATTATAAAAGAATAGGACATTAAGGAAAAAATCTGTTTTTAACTAGAGATCCTTATAGCTTATGCTTTCCTGGCTCAAGCCCTCATTCATTTCCCCCTTCAACAAGATTTGGAAGGGTTTACCGAAAATAAGCAGGTGCCACTTCATAACTAAATAATTCCCGAAATTAAATCCACCTCTTTCTCTACCGGAAAATAATGCTATTCCTGTTCCTTCCATAGATACACACAGAATTACAGATGATTCTCCATCTGCCTTGCTAATGGGTCAATGGGGAAAAAAAACCCAAAACACCTCATTCTTGAAGAAAAGTTTCAATATCCTCCCTCAGAACAAATAACAGATTGAAATGGGCAGCCAACAGTTAGTAAAAGGATGAACTCATTCACTTTTTACTACCCTTCTTTAACCTAGAGATAGTGCCAGTAAAAAAATAAAAATAAAAATCCAACTGGGCAGCTGAATGGGGAGGGCTGAGGAAAATTAAAAAAAAAAAAAAAAAAACCCAAAATCTAGATGAACCTCAGGATCAGGGAGCCATCGGAAGTGTGATGATGGATGGTATACATCTCTGGCTTCTAAAAACACATATTATTTTGCATAAGATGTCAAGAGATACATGAACCCTTTGGTGCCCATTCACAGACTCCAGATGTATAGAACTTTTCGCCTAATTTCGAGAATTTACTCAGCAGTATAACTGCCCGCAGAGAGGTACCGCTAAAAAAGCTCTCTGCCACGTTCTTTATAAAAGCGTTTAAGACTGGAAACAACCTGCAGTGCCATCAAGAGGGGACGAGTTAAGTAAGATCATGGCCAGTAACAAAAATGGGCAGATGTTTTCACTGAAAAACACAAGGTAAGAAACACCGGGCCAGTTATTTCTGAACATATTATTTCTGAAAGGGCACACAAAGGCCTAGAAACAGCGTGTGTGCCTGAGATGGAAGCCTAGACCATAAAGGGCTTGAAGTTGGAAGAAAAATTACTTTTCTATTTTGAATCCATGTGATTACTTTTTTAATTAAAAGAAAACTAGTTGGTGATAGATAACGAAGTAGCTGAAAGGAGAGAGAGAAAGACTGATGGTTTTTAAAGAACTTCTGGTCTAGCTAAGTCCCAAAAGATCCCGAGCGCTGAGAAGAGCTGACATCGTAACACATCTCGAGCCAAGACATAAATAGGAAAGTATCTCCTAAACGCTCTCCCCAGCTCAGTGGAGCCGCCGTCGCTGCTCAGAGCAGCTGCACCTTCTCTCCCACAGCGTGGCTTTTCTGGCTTTTCCTCTCGCCGAACCAATTATGAAACTTTATAACAGCAGCACTAATATTATTTTTTAAAGGGTGATGTTATTCACTAAATATCCATTAAACTGATGATCTTGCTCCATTTACAGCCCGCCTCGAGGGCAAACCCAGAGAGCACAAATAACGCATCTTCGGGCTCGATCTGCATGGCCGGCCAGCAAATGGCCCTTATTGGCTTTGGAGTCTTCGATTGCCTGATGCCTACAGGTGCATCCAGGTGAGCAGAAGAGCGACCTTTCTGGAGATGACTGGGCACCCTTGGCCTCAGCAAACCGCGTCTGTGCTCTCATGAGGGATTTGGCCTTCGCATCTGACAAGTTAGCAATGGCAAGGGAGGGTAGCCCAGTCACTGGCTGAGCCTAGGTATGTGTCCTCAGCAGAAGACAGGATGGCATCTCCCTCCCACACAGGCCCCGACTCCCCCCTCCACCCTGGGTTGCCAAGAAGATCCGAGAGTCCCCAGGAGGGAGGCTCTCCTGCAGACCCAGCTCCCACTGGCCCTACATTCTCTTGGCCCCACTGGACAAGGTCTATCCATGGGACTGCCACTGTTTCCCTTTTTTTGATCGACGGGCTCTGAGCTCCGCCCCCCGCTCCGTGGCCTTGAAGGTTAAAAAAAAAAAAAACGGGGCGGGGGGGGGTTGAAATAAAATCTGGCCAACCTTTTCATCCGAGAGAAGGCTCAGAATCAGAACTTTTATAAAGGCTTCAGAGGGGTACACAGGAGTGCTAGCTAGTAAAGGCTGACAGAAGCCTTCTGCCTCTGCGTTCCCACGGTTCCGTGTGACAAATGACAAGCTTTCCTGGCGGACAGGGCTCCATCCTGGTCTCCAGATAGTTCCTGACTCTCTAGTAGAAGGGGGACAGCAGGAAACACCTACGTCGCTCTGATTCGAGTATGAATGGCACGTGTGATTGGAGGCGGGGCGGGGGGGGGGGGTGCAGAATGTTCGCGCTAACCCTCTCATACCCGAGCTGGTGTTAGAGGAGTCTGCACCTCCTGATTACGTCCCACTGGGGAAGTTGTAAGAGGCAGTGAGGATCAACCCAAGTGGAGAAGAAATTTGAGGCCTGCACGGATAATTCGCGCCGGACACAGTCAGAACACAGATCGGCATCGCCGTAACTTGGGCACACTGACGCCCCCGAGGTCTAGAGATCGCCTTGGCCTACACGTGGTGAAAAGATCACATTCAAATGCCAGCACGGAAACGTGAAAGGACTCTCCTCCCGTGACACACTAATGCGGAGACAGTGATGGGCGCCAGTCTGTCCCTCCCCGATTCATCAAGACAGAACCTCGTGCAAGGGAGGAGCCACTCTGTTCTCGACCACTCTTTTTTTTTTTTTTTTTTTTTAAAGATTTTATTTATTTATTAGAGAGAGAGACTGAGAATGAGAGGGGAGAAGGTCAGAGGGAGAAGCAGACTTCCCGCAGAGGCGGGAGCCCGATATGGGACTCGATCCCGGGACTCCGGGATCATGACCTGAGCCGAAGGCAGTCGCTTAACCAACTGAGCCACCCAGGCGCCCTCGACCACTCTTTTCTCTGGTTTTAGCCCCAAGTCCGCTGTCTGCAGAAGTGGGGAGGGCGGGGCATACGTGTCACAGCCTGGGACTTCAGTAAATTCAAAGGGAAAGAAAGACGTCTACCTCTCCTCGTGCTAACTGGCTCGTTATGTAGCCAAATACCCTGAACGAGCGTGTGATGATGAGACAAGGAGGGGAGTCTTCCCCCGAGGCTGGAAAACCACGTGCCCCTTCCAGTGTACCCTCTACCCCTAGTCAGCGGGACACGGTGCGGCTGCCACCATTTCCCAGGGGCATCAAAAAGAGGAAAGTCGTGTGGATGGAAAGGAGCGTTCGGGGTCCGACAGACGGGGGGACGGGGACAAATGCCCGGTGCCGTAACCCCAGTCAGCCCTGTCCCATCAGAGGGGACCTGGTGCACTTGGCCCAGCTGGGAAAACAAAGAGACGGCCCTGGGAGCTCCCTTGTGGTAAGCAGGTGGTTCGGAGAGCGGCAGGGAAGGAGGGCACGGGGCCAGACATCGGCCCGGCCCTGCGCCACGGCGGGGTGTGTCAGGTGCGTGCACAGGAGAGATCACGGGCCCTCCCCCCCGCCCCCCGGTCCTTCCTCTGCCACCAGGCCTGAGCCTCAGCTGCCTGACTCAGACTGGGGGCTGCAGGGAGCTTGCCTGAAAGAAGCCCAGCTCTACCTATCCGGATGGAAAGTTCACTCTCAGGAAGGAGCAGCCTGGGACCCTCCGTGTCGGACTTCTTTAGCGACGCCGGGGCGAAGTTCAGTGCCAGGGCCGTCGGGGGATCTTCTGCTGCACCCTGAAACAAGAAGCAGTGACGTCACTGTAACACCCACACCACCTTCACCCCCCAACACCTCAGGGCTCAGAGCCCCCCGGGCAGCCAGCCGATCTCTCCCAAAAGCACCAGGGCTGGCTCACAAGGAAGACGACGAGCTTCCTGGTTGTAGAGCTTTTGCGGCGACAAAGACCCTGGGATCTAAGGATCGACTGATGCTGATCCTAAAAAGGGAAGAACACATACTGGGAAAGAGGGGGGCCCCAGCCCACTCTGCATCACCGCAGGGCAAAGGGCACAAGGGACTCAGCTCCCGCACTGTCCCAAGAAGGCGACGCGGCAGGTTCTCTTGGATGGCAGCCTTGCTACGTACAGGAACAAGGTCAATGTTTTTAGGAACTGACCACCTTCACGTTGCTCATGAGATCCAAAGGAGACATGATCCAAACAAAAGCACCTGGAAAGAGGGAAACAGTGCCCATCACAGGGACCCAACATATTTGAAGCCCAGATGGACCTTTGTACTTTGTCTGTAGCTCCTTAATGTGACTGACTCTGCATCAAAGAGGCAAAATCTTGATTTTGATCCCCATGTTTATTTAACTAAGACTCACGGACTGCCAACGTCGTGGCTCCTTGGTGAATAAGACAAAGTCACGGCTTCTCATGAAGCCTACATTCCAGTACGAACAGATAAATGAGTCCGTAATGGGGCCGAGCTTCTCTTCCAAAGGCATCTGTGGAAACCCCTCGGACTCTGCTAACGGGTTACAAAGGCACAGGATCCCGACGGGGTTGAGGAAAATGGGTAAGCAGCCCCGAAAGGGCTTTCTTCCTCCACTTTCACCCAAACTCACAGATGCTAGTCACTGAGAGAAGGTGAGTAGAATCATCTTGATGGGCAAAAAAAAAAAAAAAAACCAAGATATTTTTTGAAATCTAGGCAAAAATAGTTCCAAAACAGAAGTTTCCATTTAAAATATGTGTTTCTAATATGGGAGAGGAGAAGACTGACGATCCAATCATTGAAATGCACCCACTTATAAGCAACTACTAAAAGTCTCAGTTAAACTACTGTCCTGAAGTAATCTCATCAAAGTTATGCCTGGCGTGTCTTACACACACGCACACACACACAAGCACACATGCCTCCTTGTTTTCCAGTGTCCCTGGGGATCAGGCGTAGCAAGAGAATCTAATAATTCAGATATTTAAGTTGATTATTTCTTTCCAATGACATGTTGAAAACGAAGACATAAGCCCTTCCTCTCACGTCTTTCCATTTGTCCAGGACATCGACATTGTCCTGATCATTTTATTGGGCGACATCCTCCATAAAGCACTTTAAATAAGGATGGCGACATCTCACAGAACCTTGTTGTAAAAGGGGAGGAAAAAAGAAAAGCCTCGAGGCTCTGTCCGAGCTTCCCTCGTTCCGGTTCTCGGGCCCGTTTATGGAGTCCCAGGGGCTGCAGGATGTCCCCCGCTCTGTCCCCACGAGGAGCACCAAGACGGGCGGCCTGTCACATCGTATCCCAGTCAAGGTTGGCACTACAGATGGACGGAATTGTGGGGACAGAAGGGACGTGGAGAGGGCCAGCGTCTCCCCCTGGAAAAACTCCCTCTCGGCCCCCCGGGGTGACAGCTGGTGTCTGCGCTGAGCCGTGGGCCACAGACTCACGGCTCTTTGTTTGTGTGCTTGAATTATTTCTAATTCTCTGCCGCACGCTGACATCTGAGGAATTGCTGCGGCAGTAAAAGACGTGTTCCACTGAGGGAATGTGTCGGCTGACTTTCCTTCCTTTGTCTTCCTTCATAATGTGCTTTTATATATATATATATATATATATATATGAAATATATATATATATATAAATATATAAAATGGGATTGATGCATCACTGGGGAAAGGATAGGGAAAGAGGACCACTTCATTACAGCAGAAACGCCTCAGCATTCAGAAGCCCGACATTGCTTATTTGGCCCATTTAGCAAGGTGCGGCTTGGGGGTGGGCCTGGTTTTAACTGAAAACGGTGGTTTTCAGCCTGGGTGATTCTGACCCTCAGGGGACACTGGCAATGGCACATTTTTGTGGAGGGAGTAGGGGAGAGGAACGGTATTGGCATCTACTGGCCAGAAGCTAGGGCAGCTGCTAAACATCCTAACCGCACAGGAAAGCCCCTCTATCCCCCAAAGAATGGCGCAGCCAGAGGTTGCCAGGCTTAGGCTGAGGGAACAATTTAGGATGCTTTCGAACGATTTAGGATGGTCAGGGCCCCGAAGCTCCCCGTGTTGTTGGTAACGCCGGAAACTCACAGACCCTCTTTTTACTGTAAGGGTAAGAATTTGGCCACTTTTCCTAGGAAGTCTGCCTGCCTTCGTGTGTCTGCAAATTCTTAGGAAGCAGCCACCGTATCCCAGAAAGATGCCAGGTTCTGGAAAAGCAAAGTCAGCCAAGTCCCCTGTCCTCGTGAATCTTGAGTTCTCCTTCCAGAGACGGACGATAAAGTAACAATAAGTGCAAAACGGAGTGCCAGGCAGTGATAAAGCAAGCAGACGCGGGAGTCCCAGCCAGTCAGCCCGGCGTTGTGCCCGGGGTTTCGGTGTCGGGCGGGGCTTTGTTCCAGCACCTGACGGGTGCGCTGGCTGGCCGGGAAATGTTAAGGATGCAGCAACCCCCCTCCAGGGAAGATGCTGAGGGGGTCCCTCTGGTGTTTGAGCAAAGACCTAGAAGTCTGGGAAGAAGCCACACTGATTTCTGAAGACCGTGTTTCCAGCAAGGCCCAGCGAGGCAAGTGTCCAATAATAATTCTGTAGCAGGAAGACGGCAGTCTCAAGTTCCGTGGCCCTGGGTGGTGTTGCCTGGTGCTTTCGGGACCACGCTGGATTTGGAGGGGTGCGTGGGGATGGGGGAGAAGGGCCGGAGGAGGACTTGGGGGGAGGGGCTGGTGCAGAACACCACCCCCTCCCCTGCCATCTCCTTTCACCATTTCATCCCACCTCCAACTGGCTTAGAAGCTGTCCTTCTAAAAGCTAGACAAGGACCCAGCACATCCCACCCGGCCCGCAGGGCGCACCCACAGAGTGAAGCCCAGGATTGCTTCCGCACCCCATGCCTGGCGACACTCCCCACGCCTCTCTGAGCCCTCCCAGCTTTCCTTCCAGACTCCCTTCTGGGATTCTCCACGTCGCCCACCCTCTCCGCTCGACCGCTGATGGGGACAACAGAAATAGAAATACATCCCTCGGAATTTCAAGGAACCGCCCCCGTGGGAGATGCCAGTGCTGCTTTGGTGGCTCGACCATAACGCCCATGAAGGTGGGGGAAGGGTCAGGAAGTATCCACAGGGCTGACCCCGCCCCTCGCTCCCTGGGGCCCCGGCTACAGGTGAGGGGGCGCTGCCTTGAACAGCAGCCTTGGTCTGTGCGCCAGTGACCCAGAAATTCCTTCTCTACATCCCCCTCTTGCTTTGCTGATGGCGGCGCAGCCCCCTCGACTGGTTGTCACTGCCTTACATGTCTGGGGCTTTTCCGTTCTTTTGTAATCTCCTGCAAAGCTTTTCCAGTTGTGCTCCCCACTCCATCCTTGCCGGCCCTGCGAGGACAGCAAGGTGAGAGCACGAGGCCTTCCAGGGCAGACATCTGACTAAGGCAAGCTGCTCCCGACTCTCCACGGCAGCCCTGAGAGCCGGCTAGGCCTCTCGGCCTCCTGGCCTCCCGTCGGCGGGGGGATGGGTCTAGCAGGCTCTGCTGGGCTCCCCGGTTGCTGGGTCACCAAATGCCAAGGTGCCAGACAGGCAGGCTCCTTCTCAAAGTACAAGTCGCGATTTCCTTCTGCATCAGCCCCTCCCCCCAAGTGCTCCTCCGGCCCTTCTCCCCCATCCCCACGCACCCCTCCAAACCCAGCGTGGTCCCGAAAGCACCAGGCAACACCACCCAGGGCCACGGAACTTGAGACTGCCGTCTTCTTGCGACAGAAATATTATTAATTATTATTATTATTATTAATGGCCCAGAGCAAGTGTCTGGTTCGGAACAAACACAACCATTTCCACCCACTCTGGAAGGGCTGTGCAGAGGGGCAGGAGCTGGAGAATAATTAACACTTTCCAGAAGCCAAAGAGAAGGAATGGAGACGAAAAGAAAGAAGAAAGAAAATGGGGAGGGGGAGGGGGGAAGGCGGGGGAAAGCAGCCCCCAGGGTGCCTTACATGAAGACATAAAGGGTTCAGAAAATAATGAGTTCAGGGGCACCTGGGTGGCTCAGTGGGTTAAAGCCTCTGCCTTCTCTCAGGTCGTGATCTCAGGGTCCTGGGATCGAGCCCCGCATCGGGATCTCTGCTCTGCGGGGAGCCTGCTTCCCCCTCTCTCTCTGCCTGCCTCTCTGCTTACTTGTCATCTCTCTCTCTCTGTTAAATAAATAATCTTAAAAAAAAAAAAGAAAAGAAGGAGTTTATCTCCACTAAGAAATACAGTCCAGGTGCTGCTCATTGGGGTTTGCTGTCCCGGGCACGAGGGGGTGAAGCACTGCCCGCTGAAGTTTCTGGAGCCCCAGAGAAGTGAGTCCCACGAGGAAGAGCCTAGAGCACAGCCAGGGGGATGAAGCCATGCGGAGATGAAGAAGTCTGTAAGGGCAAACGGAAGCCCCTTGCCAAAGCACAACGGACATGGGCCCCTAGGAGCCAAGGCACCGCAGGCCCCAAAACTCACCGCAAGCGGTTCAGTGCATTTGCTCCAAGCCCCAATGGCCAACTTCCACGTGTTCACCTGCCTCCGGCTCTTTTCCCACTAGGATGTCAGTTGTGGTGAATAACTGGCAGGGCAGGGCAGACTGACCTCGGATGCTCATGGGCACGCTGCCGGGCGCGGTCGCTCAGGCTGGGGGAGCTCAGAGTCATCCCGGGGCATCCCAGAGCATCCCATCCCTGACCCCACGGAGTGTAGCCTTGTTAACGAGGTTGACCAGCAGGTCAGAGCTCTCTGATGAGGGGTGCAGGCAAAGGTCAGAGGATGACATGGTGCCCCTGCCAGCCACCCAGCCACAGCTAAAGCAAGGCAGTGATACACCCCAGTGGAGAACGGGCCGAGGGTCCAAGCAGGGCCGCAGGCCCTCCCCTGGGCCTCAGGGCAAGCCGATGCTACGGAAGGTGCCTGGAGCCCCTGTGGGCTGAGCCTTCTCCCCACCCAGCCTCTGCCTCCCATCATCCCCACTTCACCCAGACACACAAGGTGACATTAAATAATTGATGCTGTTTTTATTACCAGGAAATTGCAATAATAATGACACTCATAACACAATCTTAAATTATTCCACATAATGGAAAAAAAATTAAATGTCGCCCCTGATCACTAGCCAGAATAGGGATGACACTTACATAATAGATGACCTTCTCTGCCAGGGAGCCCAGCAGCAGCCTGCTGTCCAGGGCCTGGCTGGCCTAAGGTGACAAGTGGCTGGCCTCAAAGCACCAGGGACACAGAGCAGTGGAGACTCTGAGGCAGAAGGTACAATCCTGCCTGAGGCTCTTTCAGGCAGGACGCTGCCATGTTTCTTACCTCAGTTTCCCTGTGTTCAGGGATCATGGGGCATAACCAGGAGCCTTACAGACAAGGAAAATCGCAGCTCAAAGAACTTGGTCCCCCACCTGGTTTACCCCACCTGAGCATGCTCGGATTGCACCCCTAACAGCCTATATCCCCTCTCCCTATGGCAACAGCCCAGCATCCAATCAACGGCCAGCAAGGCAGGTTTTCAAGCTTCTAATTGCTTGATACTGGATACTTATAAAATCTAGGCTGAAGAAGACTGAGCTCCCTCCTCCAGGAAGCCTTCCTGGATAGACCCAGCATACCAAGTGTTGCATAACATACAACACAAAGACCCAGGTGACCACAAAAATGTTTAGGCCTTGAGAAAGAAGGAAAGAGGGATTCGAGCAGAATGGGAAACCAAAGACTTCGGAGTATTCAAGGTGGTCTAGCTAAGGGCAGGAAGGAGGGCTTCCCACCCACTCCCGCTTCTGCCTTCCTGATGATGACAATGTGCAACCCTTAACATCAGTCCTGAGACCACGTAAGGATGGGGAGCCCCCTACCCTGTGACCCACCACCCAAAGGCTCCGTGTCCACGCCCCTTCCTGGCAGGAACGCTCAGAGTGGGACAGCCCAGCTCGCTGCCCCCCAAAGGTAGGACCTTCCCACTCTGAAGCCCATGACCCCTCCAAGGCCACATCACCCCCCCTTCCTGCCCATGTCCTCCGTGACCTTGGCCTGGAGCTTCACAACAGCAGAAGTTAATTACGGACTTGTAGCTATATTTAAGCTACGTATCACTCAGACTATCTTTTTAGGGAGAAAACCTTCTCCTATTTCTGATGCCAAATTACTATTCATAATCAAGCCTATTTAATCACATAAAACTGATTTTAAAGCACATGGTTCTGCAAAGATTCAGCTCTCCGAGAGCCTGCCAAGACAGCCCTCCCGCAGCTGGCCCAGGTAAGGGGCTCCATCATGCACGTGTTCCAGAGTCAAGTCTGTCGCTAGCGTGGCCGGCAGGGAGATGGGGGTTGGCAGAGCTTTCCAAACTATTCTGTGCTGTCTTGTAACTCGAAATAGAACTTTTCCTTGAAACAAAATGACAAACCAAAAGAAACACAGGTACCTACTTATAACGAGGTCTCTTCTTCCTAACCCTCAAGGGTTATCCATCGCTCTTAACCTACTTCTCCGCCTACTTCTGGAATTCATTAAAATACACCCGTATGATCCACACGCTGCCTTTCCTGGCTTCTCGGTAGTTTGAGAATCCCCAGCTGGGCTTTCTCAGGCAACTCTTTCTTACCTATGTTCTCCTTTTAAAAGATAGCAGATCCCTCCAGAAATCGGCAAAAAGACAAGATTTTGCTTCCCAGGGAAAAAAAAAAATGCATGTGTATCAGATGCTTATTGCTAGGTAATAAAACAGCCCAGAACTTAGTAGCTTAAAGCAATGGTTATTAATGCCCCTGAGTCTCCAGTCAATGGGGCCCTGCTGCCCATCTTCTGTCTGGGCTCAGTCAAGGCCGCCCGGGCCCCTGGCTCACCCAGGGGCGGGACAGTCCAGGAGGGCACGTGCATCTGGCAGCCCACACGCTGCTGGCCAGGAGCTGTCTCTTGGCTGGGACACGAGATTCTTCTCCATGTGTCCTGTCATCCTTGTTTATACAGTGCATTCAGGGCTGGGGGGCCAGCAAGATAAGGCAATGTCCAATGTCAAGTGCCATCCGAGTCTCTGCCGGGATCACATCTGCTATCCTCCCATTGACTGCAGCCAAGTCAGTGACCACTTAAGGCATGGATATGTCAACCATACCTCTTGCTGGGAGGATCTGGTGTCACGCTGCCAGAGTACAGATGACAAAAGGGGAGGGATCTGTGGCCGTTTTTGCAATCTACCACAGCACATATGCACAAACACATCAAATGTTGCACCGAACATCTGAGAGCCTTCAAACCACACGCGGTCCCCCATGGATCTAGCCTGTAAACAACGGCTCCCGACTAAACTCGCAAATTCAGTCCCATTCGCCCAAAACAGTGCGTCTCTGATGGGGACCCAAGGACACATTCTTGGAGATCTGAAAGTTTTTGTTTTTTTTTTTTAAAGATTTTATTTATTTATTTGACTGAAAGAGAGACGATAAGCAGGCAGAGAGGCAGGCAGAGAGAGAGGGGAAGCAGGCTCCGCGCCGAGCAGAGAGCCCGATGCGGGGCTCGATCCCAGGACCCCGAGATCATGACCTGAGCCGAATTCAGAGGCCTTAACCCACTGAGCCACCCAGGCGCCCTGAAAGTTTTTAATATAAAAATTTTTTAATTTTATATTTTCCCTTAAATGATAATCTACAGAAAAGAAATAATAATGACAATCTGAATCACCAAGGTGACCCCTTTATGACCAAATCCTACTGCTCGATCTCAGGGCCCTTGTTCGCATTCATGTTTACGATCAAGTTGGGCGGAGCTAATTACTGAACGCAGATTCAACAGACAGGTTATGTGTTTGAGCCAAGCCTGATCCACTGACTTCTTGGAGCCCTGCACAGATGATAGAGGCTTCCAAGTAGTTCTAGAAGAGTGGCGGGAGAGCTGACTCCATCTAGCAGCTTTCGATGGACACACGCCAGAACCAGTGTTAGAGAAAGCAACTCGGTCCTCACAAAACCTCCCGTTAGACTGCGCTCAGCTTCTAACGGGCCCTCTCATGATGTCATATGGGATCCTCTGTGCCTTCTTCTGATGTAGACCGACAGGCAGCCTCACCACTCCCGTGATGGGCTGAACTTCCCCACCACCAAAATTCCTATGTTGAAATCCTAACCCCCAGCACCCCAGAATGAAACTCTATTTGAAGGTAAGATCTTTAAAGAGGTAATTAAATTAAAATGCAGTTGTTGGGACGGAATGTAATCTAATCTGACTGGTGTTCTTATAAGAGAAGGAAATCTGACAGGGACACACAAGAGAAAACAATCTGAAGACACAGAGACAAGATGGCGGGCAACATGCCAAGGAGAGAGGCCTGGAATGGATCCTTCCCTCAGGGCCCTCAGAAGGAACCAACCCTGCCAATACCTTGATCTTGGACTTCTAGCTCCTAGAACTGGGGCCGTAAACTTCTACTGTTTAAGCTATCCAGTCTGTGGTATTTTGTTATGGCGGTCCAAGCTGACTGATGCAACCCACCCACCCACCCTGCCATCTTACATTTGAGGAAACTAAGTCGTAAAAGCTAATGACTCAGCTAACATCACATCATTAGTCAGAGCCACAAGCAGGATTTGAACCCAGAACTTCTGATTCCAAATCTCTCTACTCCTCCTATGACCAGGGTGTGGTCAACCAGGAATGTACTAAGGCAAGGTACACGTCAAGAAGCGAGCCCACTGCTAGTGACCCAAGGAGGGTGTGTGGGAATGCGCACACACTAGGCGTAAAATCCTGCGCTGTTAGGTTCAGCGAGGAGAGGTGTCTGAGCACAGTGTCCAGGCAGCGGCGATCGGTGCTGCTGTCTCTCCAGGCCTGGCACAATCCCCGGGATATGGAATCACGGCCTTTAACATCTCAGCCCACACACGACAGCCTGTGAATCCTCACTTCACGGGTACAGCTAGATGGAAACTAAAGCAAGATTCCATGGGGTAATGGCCCAACCTCATAATTGGGTCTCCAGGCAACAAGAGAAGAACCTAGAGATCTTACTGCTGGTAAAGATGGCCTAAAATGGAAAGCAAGACCCAGAGGTCGGTCATCAAAAGGGACAGAGGTGCCCTCGGCGCCATGCTGGGGGCACTGACCTATCCATCCAGGAAATCAGAGACATATGCACCAACTCTGACAGAGCAGGGGAGAAGCAACGGGGTTGAGACCTCAACCCAGCGTCAGCGTTTGCGTCCTGAGCCTCTTCGGCACAGCATGGCCTCCCTCGGCAGCCCACCAGGGAGCGGCCTGGAAGGACGGGGGCGATGGGGACAGGGTGGTTGGGCCCCCCTTGGGGTGGGGAGGCCTTCCAGCACTGTCACTGCCCCTCACCCTCCCAGTCCACGTCTCCATCACGAGTCCCTCAGCCTCCCACCCCCGGCTAACCAGCACTGGTCCCCAGGCAGCCTTGACCACCAGGGTCTGAGGCCTCAAACCGCTGCTGAAAATAGTCTGTCTGCCTCCCGATGACTGTGTCTCCAAGGCTGGGACACACAGCTTCCTAAACAGGACTGTGACCAGGGCTTGGGGCCTGGAGGAAGTCAGCTGGGAAAGGTGGAATGGGGGGGGTGCCCTCTTAGTGACTCAAAGGAGGGTGGAGAGGGGGAGGGAGGTGCCTTGGGGGAGGGTGCACATCCCTGAGCATTTTTATGCTAAGGAAGCAGCCTGCAAATGGCACGCAAGCCACTTCAAAAGAGAAGCTCTGGCTTTGAAGAACAGACTTGATTTTTTTTTTTTTTTTAATGGGGCTTTATCCAAGGCATCACTCTGCTTGGAGCAGAATTAATTATTCAACATTATCCGGGCTTGATGAGCACTTGGCAGCTGAACGTGAACCTGAGCTGACTGCATCTAAGGAGAGATTTTCTGCTTCCTGCGGAGGGGAGGCGAAGACCTTATCTTCCCCTTTTCTCTCTTCCTCAAGCCGAAGTTCCAAAGCACACACCCCAGGGGAGACGCACGGCGGGCTAGCAGGAGGTTACCACGGCTGCACAGAATCCCACCCGGTCGGGGGCTGCAAGCATCCACCATTTCCGATCTCGGCTGCCACAGGTCAAGAATCCAGGAGTAAGTTCAACTGGGTCCTTGGCTCAGGGTGTCCTCGGGCCGAAATCAAAGCCATGATCTCATCTGAGGCTCGGGCCCCGTTTCCAAGTGCACTGGTTGTTGGTGGGATTCGGTTTCGCATAGATGGAGGACTGAGGCCTGCCTTTACTTGCTGGCTGTGGTCTGGGGACGGCTCCCAGGGACGAGGCGCCACTGGCAGGTCCTTGCTATGTGGCCCCCAAGTGTAGGCTATTCACAGCATGGCTGTGTTCCTTCAAGGCCAGCTCAAATCCCTGCGGCCTCAGGAAGGGCCTCATCCCACTTTTGAGGGCTCACCTGATCAGGTCAGGCCCACTCAGAGTAACCTGAACGCAGAGCCAGCTGATGGATAACCCGAGCAGTGACCTAATGGGATGAAATCACAAGGAGGGGATGGATTCTGCAGAGTGCACACCAGGGCCTGCAACTCTTAGGGGCGAGCGACCTTGAGGTTCCACCTACCGCATGCCCACAGTCCGAAACTCTTTCCTCCCACATCTCCATCACCTTGAGATTTCTAGAGTCTGAATTTCCTCTTTTGATGGCTAAATCAGGAGCCATAGGTTATGGGCAAGATCTGGTGTTCCACCAATTCTCCGTAACACAAACTTTCCATCAAAGTCCCAACCGCACAGAGCAAAGAGTCTTCTGACTCCGGAAACCACAGCAAGTGTCCCAGGGGTTCCCTCTGCTGAAGGAATTTGTAGTGGCCTGAGGGTCAACTGATCCACAGGAAGTGCCCAGAGGCCCGCTTTTAGGGCCTCTGAAAATGTTTCAATTTCTTTTAAAATCAGAGGAAAAAGAAAAAAGAGTGATAATGAATGCATAATAACGAATCCAAGGTGCCTGGATGGCTCAGCCGGCAAAGCCTCTGCAGACGGCTCAGGTCATGATCCCAGGGTCCTGGGATCGAGTCCCGCATTGGGCTTTCTGCTCAGTGGGAGCCTGCTTCTGCCTCTCCCTCTGCTTGTGTGCTCTCTCTCTCTCTCTCTCAAATAAATAAAATCTTTTAAAAAACAAATAATGAGTTTGGCCTGCATGATATTCATATTTATACTGACCTAGCTGTAAAATATAACTTTGAGTCTTTTTTTGGTCTTTTTTTGGTGCAGGAAGGGGCCCATGAAAGTCCAGAGGTAAGCCGGGTAGTGGTGCCTCTTTGGGGTACACACTGGTTTTCCCTGCATAGTTCCGTGGGGATTAAAAAAGGGCAGAAGAGCTCATGGGGCCAAGGGGAGCCAGCCAAGCCTGCGGTCCTACAATGCTGACGTTTGGGCTAAGTGACAAACCAGGACGGTCCCCGGGCCACTGCAGGACAGTGCTGCTACACTAATTAGCGTGAGGGGAACAAATCAGCCTCGAGTTATGAACACAGGGCTATTAAGGCCATGTTTGGGACCGGGATGGGCCACCTGGTCTTGTCAGAGTCCATGGTTATGCAGGACTCCTAATGCCCCTCAGCTACCTCACGGCTGGAGCCGCAGGTCTCCAGGGGGAGGTAAGGATATAACTGAAGCAAATAAAATCCTTCTCACACACCAGAAAACGGGCATAAAACTATTCATTACTAGCAATGTCAATAAGACCATTATCCTATTAAAAATCCCATTAAAAAGGAAAAGAGGAAGAAAAAATTGTCACTCGATGTTAACTCGAGTTAAGTATCAGTGTGAGAGATACTTAGGCAGTAGGATTGGGGGGGGGGTACAGAAATGCCAGCAAGACTTGGGGAAGGTTGATAGCTAGATAAAAGCATAAGGGAGAGGCTTCCTAGGTGGGGAGGAAGGCAGGATGGACGACCACGGGAAGCTGCAGAGACAGGCGGGGTTGACGCCGCCCCCCTGAGAGCCATGAAGCCCGAGCAGGAAGAAAGCTCTGCTGATACCACAGTTCAGCTCTTGCTCATAAAACAAGAGGCTTTGGCGTGGACAAGGCCAAAGGCCTGTTCTGCCCCCAACCTTCGATAAATCCACAAATGTCTAGTCCCAGACAAAGGCATCTGTGGTCTCCATGGGAGAACCCCGCCAGCCACACCTCCTCATAACTTTTCCAGCCCCTTCCACGGTGCATTTGGAGCAAAAAAGCCTTTGGCTGCAAGGTGGGACGTCGTCCCAGCTGGATCAGGGTGACGAGCCATCAGGTGCCAGGTGACAAGACCAGCAGAGGGCAACAACAGAGTGACTCTAGACCCAAAGGGGCATCAAGGGGGACAAGGGCTGCCACCGCTCGTGGCAGAAGGTTGCAGGGCTGTCTTTCCTCAGGCAGAGGATCCTCATGGGGACATCGCGCCCAGAGGGCTCAAAAGAGGAAGACGGCTCAGCTCTCCTGGTGGTGGACTCCCTGGGTTTCAAGGCTGAGAAAAATGAGATGCCCACACCAGCTAGCCCGACTAGCTTTCAGGCATGGGCACGCCTCCCACAAGGACTATCTGTAGACCACAGCTCCCTCCCTACTGCACAGGGAAGCAGAGTGGATACCCACAGCTGCAAGATCACCAGGTTTGGGAGGTGACGGTACTTGCAGAAGGTCACAGACCTGCTCCAGTGAGAAACCGCACCTTGTATCACAGAGCCTGCCCCCTGCTGCGCTAACTCCGCATATGAGCATGTGTCATGCGTGTGTCCCTGCCGTGTGGGAGGCTCAGATGACAGACAGAGCCCGTGGACATCTGGAATTGGCCTCCATGTTGGAGTGCCCTCCCAGGAGGGAGACTAAAGGACTGACGTGTCCACAGGTATCTGGGAGGGGTAGGCTAACGGAAGAGAGAAAAAGCACAGGCATGTCTTTCCAAACGAGAAAAACAATCCATCATGGAGAGCTCTGACCGTCAGAGTCTTTGCAAAAAAACGTAAACCTGTCAGAGGCAAAAATGGCCTGATGGCTTTCCCCCAGCATGTCTGTGCAGATGGGACGATATGGGAGGCCTTCCCACTGAACACCTTCGGAGTGCACACAGGAGGCCAGCAAGTCAGCCTCAGCTTACCCAGAGTGCTGGCTGGAGAGACAGTCATTGTCAGGATGCTGCGATCGAAGAGAGAGGTTAATATGAGGCTTAACTGCGTCATAGCCCCTAGACTTGCTCTCCTTGGCTGTCTCTCTTCCTTTCCACCCTCCATGGTTGCTGTTCCTCCGGGGAAGCAACTAAGCATTCAGACCCCTCTCCCCAGCCTCCCCGTCCTCCCCGGGCATCACCTCTCATCTGACCTGGAACAGCAGCAACCTGCATGCCTGCATGGGCACAAGGAGACAAGATTACTGTGTCCCCCAAGGGGCTGGAAAGCAAAGTTCGGACGTGGTGGTAGGAGCAAAGGCATATCTGGAAAATTAGCTGTTGCCCCCAAAATCCCATGAGCTAAGGGGGCAAGCAGGAGGGAAGGTGTCCATTATTGAATTAAGAGGGTCATCTCCACGAAGGTAAATACGGTAGGTGCAAGGCTAATTGCAGGAAACAATATTGGCGGATTCACGGCAAACTGGTTGCTTGACATTGTCTCTTTTTCCCACTATTTCTAAGACCAGGACATGTGTGGGGAGGGATCTAGGTGAGGGTCTGAAGGTCACACGGAGAGAAATGACTAATTTGCAGCCGCACCCCCCCAGCCACCTGCCTGCCGCCCACCTGCCCAAGAGACCAGGCGGGCGGGGCATCTGACATCCACTGCAGCCCCGCCTGCCACGCACACCTGCGCCTGCGCGCTTCGGCCCGAGCCCTCCGCACCAGGTCAGCGAGGCCACGTGGGAAAATGAGGGAGCTACACTGCAAGGTGTAACCAGTCTCAGCCCCAGATTATGCTACCCTGGGCCTCCCAAAGAGTTAACTAAAAGGAAAAAAATGTATATTATTTATTGTGGGGAGCATGGTGCACTGACTTCCCAAGCCATGTTTCTTCTGGCCCCTAGGCAGCCCCCTGCAGAAGCAGGGATCGAATCCAGAGACCTCGACTCCCCCACTTGAAATGCACAGCTCATGGGTCTGCATGGGGAGCCAGTGCCATGGAAGGGGAGGTCGCAGAGCCCTGGGGGCTCTTCCCGTGCCTGGGACACATTCCCGCAGTTATGGAGCCACGCTATCGGCAGGACGCAGGACCACAGGGAAGTTTCGGGGTTAGATGCGTTCCGGAGCCCAACGCCAGGGCCTGGCCTCAGGGAAGGATGGGCAAACCAGCTGATTCCGGGGAAAACACAACTGAACTGGTTTTAGTTGCAGCCACCACGATCCAGCCTCACAGGAGAGGGCTTCTCAGGGAGGGCTCTAACTTCTTAGAGGGTCCAGTGTGGGATAGGGACACGAGGTGGGACGAACAGCAGGTATGAGCCATGGCAACTGTCCCCTAAAACAACGCCCTGGGACAAAAAAAACAGGGCAGCTCCAGAGAACCAGCCAGGGAACCCTAAGCATGAACAATCTGCTGCCCATGTTCTGGGCTCTCTCCCTCCCTCTCTTCCCCTCCCACTTCCTGTGCAGGGTGTGTGTGTGTGTGTGCACGCACGTGTGTGTGTGCAAGCCCCTCTCCCTCTCTCTCCTTCTCTCTCTCTCTGTCGCTGACACACACACACTGTATTTCCTATGGGTATTTTCAAAACTCCTGTATATACACAGGAAAAACTATCCAGGAGGAGACACACCGAAACTCATCTCCCAGGTTTCTGGGGAGAAGAAGATCCTAAGAGTAGATGATGATCGAAGACAAAAGATGTCGCTCTTTAATATTTTGTAATCATCGTGGACTCATCCTGCCAGAGTCCGGGGATTAGCGCTCAGGGAGAAAGAGGCCAGGGGCACCCGGCACCACCAGCCAGGGCTTCCCGGTACCCACAGAAAGTCCCCAAAGTCCCAAACCATTTGATCTTTACGCTTTCAACAGTTAAAAAGCCAGCTTTTAAAAAAATAAGACAAATCAGCACTACACAAGTCAGGGTCCTTTGTGGGGTTAGAAAAAAGATGCCAATGGCTTAGACTCTCCCTACCCCACACCCAAACCTCTCCCCTGCAATCAGTCAATCAATAGTTCCTCTTAACCAGGAACCTGCTGCCTAAGCCTGCAACTTTCTGCTTCTCACGGCTGCAAGTTCCCACCTTTACACGGGCAATACTGTTTATTTGGGCTGGGAAGCCCGAGCCCATTAGAGGGGACAAGCCCTTCATTAGAAGCTGTGCGTTCAGGAACCAGCCACACCGCACTAATACAGGATTTCCCTCTTATGCCTGAAACAGAGAGAATCCCGAGTGTGTGTGTTGAATCGCCAGAGAGGCAGGGAAAAGAAGGCGCAAATAACAGAAAACACATAACAGCCCTATCAACTTAGTATCTACATGAAAAATCAAGCTTTGACATTTGGCGGAGGGCAAAACTCATCAGAGAGAATTAAGTCCACTGTGATAGAACAACATTTGCCCCAGAAGGCTCTCATTTTATGCCTATTAAAAAGGCGATTGGAGGATTAGCTAAGAGTACAGCAATCCAGGGGGGCCTGAGTCAAAGGATTGTGAGTCCTGGGGTCATGTTGGGCTTCTAACCACTCCAGGGGGTAAGAGGAAGGCTCCCCATCAAAAGTAAAGCAGAGAACCAGTGCGAAGTCATTTCTCCCGAAGTCATTTCTCCTGCAAGCTCATTTCATCGGGCCCAGCAGGCTTTCCCCTGTGTTTCCTTGTCCATGTCACCCCCATGGGGCTCGGGACTCAGTGTCCCTGCTCGCCCCTCCAGTGTTCGGGGCACAGGCTGATGGCCGGCAGCGCCTTCCCCCGTGCTGCTGGACAGGATCACCCAGAGGCCGAGTTTCCTGCCTCTGAATCAGCCAGACCTCTTGTTTCTCAAATTTCATGCTTTTCCGTCCGTCTCTGCCGACCAAAGCATGAAGCAGGAGGAGCGGGAAGGTAAACCCAGAGTGATGGTGAGCGCTCGCTCACTATGGCCCTCTCTCAGGACACGTTTGGGCGTGGTTGAGAACCTGAGTTAAAATGAGACTTTCGGTAGCCAGTGTGTGTCTAGAATCTCCTTAGATAGACATCATCGAGGTTGTATTCACCACCCAACATGTGCGCACACACACACACACACACACACGCACGCACACACACACACACACACACACACACTCACTCAGTTCCCCTCCCTCTCTTTGAAAATCAGTGTATTTCTCAGGTGGCCAGAAATCAGCTCTGGCTTGACTGTGCAACTCTATCTCCCACAGGAAACGGCATGACACCCCCGATTTTCATGAAAACCTCACCCCTTATTCCCAAACCCCTCCTGATGGAGAAGGTGTTCTCTCCTATTTTCTACCCAGATGGAGAGCAGGCATTAAAATCACGTGAGTGAGACCGCCATCAGCCCTTGCAGTAACTCTGCAAGGAAGTTCGCCTCTGACTCGAGCGCAGTGACACAAGCAAAGGTGACCAGGTCCTGAGCAGCACCCCTTCACGCTGGGATGGGGCAGAGCACCAGGAGCGCACCTGTGGGCCAACCTCTTCCTTTCCCAGGAGGGCGACCCCCCAGGAGGGCTGCTGTCAGGAGCCCAAGATGCCCCCAACCCAAAGTATAACTGGGCACACAAGACCTAAACTGGAGGGTACGTGCTACGGCGAGTGCTGGGAATCGTGTAAGACTGATGAATCACAGACCTGTACCCCTGAAACAAATAATACATTCTATGTTAATAAAAATAAATTAATTAAAATATTGTACAGTATTTGGGTGGGAAAAAAAGGAAAAAAGAAGGTGGTGAAGGGGACCTCCAATGCAGCCACTTGGGAAGTCAAGATTTTATCTAACAAAGCACCTATGGTTTGTAAAAAGGGGCTGAAACCCCGACTTGAGGCCAAGTGTGCAGATGCAAGTTCTGCTTCCAACCTGCTCGGACGTGAGCTGCTCTCTGGAGTGAGAATGAAGACATTTATGTAACGAGTTTCACAGGACACCTGGCATGTACTAAGCCCTCAATTAATATTAGCTGCGATTATCATCATCTCATTATTACATGGAGTACAGTGACCGGGGCTGTCTTCGCAGTGGAAACCATAGCGAAGGAGAAAGAAAAGGGACTCGGTGTCGTCAGGCTCCAACTGCGGAAGAGAAAAAGACATTATCCGGTAATCGGCGCCACTTTCTCCCTTCGCCGGCGGCTGGCGGCCATCATGGCCTGTGGCCTCACTTTTTAGGAAAGTGGGGGGGAGGATCAGTGGACAGAAGGAGGCGGGGGAGGGTGCACAGACGGGCCAGGTTTGGGCACTACAATATAGACAGCCCCCTCCCCAACCCTTCCATTTGATAGATTCCCTCTGCGGTCTCCCTATCCAACCATAAGCCTAATATTTGCCCAGCGAAAGCAGTGTTTGTGTACGTTGCCATCTAAAATCCAATAAGTATGGAGACAGAAAAGAGGCTGCCTGCTTATGAGGCATGAGGGCAAATAGAGCCGGCTCTTTAAAGAGCCATTGAGCTAATCAATACCCCTCGCCTGCTTCCATTCAGGGGCCCTGGGCCCACGGAGACTTAATAATTATTTTCCATTGTTACCTCCCTTGGAGAAGCTTAAAAAGAAAAGGTCGCTGTTTCTAAGTTCGTTCTCCTCTATTTACCAACGACGGATTATTTCCTGGGGTCTGTGAGGCTCCCTTCCCAGACCGCAGCAACCAAAGTCAGTCCGCATGGGGCCTGGACTTTGGAGACAGGACGTGGTTCTATGCAAGGAAAGCACTGTAGTCATCACGTTCGGTTGCCTGGGCTCCGGCCCCACACTTTCTCTACCAGGGTCAGGTTTTGGGCAGACCTCCTCTTGGACATTCTTTTTCTTTGTCCAGAACTCAAAAAGCAAAGAGCAGACTCTGTGGGAGGTCGGGCAGGAAGGAGAGTGCCGTGGGCCGGCTCCTTCAACCTGGCTGCTTCCCCTCGAGCGACTACACAGGCTGCCGGCTGAGCCCTTGTGCCCACCATGGGCACCTCCAAGCCTGCTTCTTCTTGTCCTTTTTTTAAGGGAATTTGAACTAACGGTAAAATAGAAAAACGACAGAAGCCCTCTTTTCCTTACCAAAAGTTCAAATAACTAGTTAAGACTAGGTTGATTAGAAGAAGCAACAAATGGGGGTGCCTGGGTGGCTCGGTCAGTTAAGCATCGGACTCTTGATTTTTGGCTCCGGTCATGATCTCAGGGTTGTGGGATTGAGCCCCGTGTTGGACTCTGCGCTCAGTGCAGAATCTGCTTGAGATTCTCTTCTCTGTCCCTCCCCTAGCTCATGTTCCCGCTTTCTCTCTCAAATAAATAAAATCTTAAAGATGAAGATGAAGAAGAGGAAGAAGAGGAGAAGGAGGAGGAGGAGAGAGAAACCCCTATCGCAGTAACTTAAACACGTAAAGCATTATTTGTCTCACGCAGCAAGAAGGCCTGGAGTCAACAATCAAGCTGGTTCCACGGCCCCAAGACTGCCCGGAGGAACCAGGCTCCTTCTGGTTTCCTGCCCTGGCGCCTTTAGCCATGAAAGCTGCATCCTCAGGTGCTACCCTGTCATCCCACGCAAGGAGGAGTGAGGAGAAGATGAGAAGGAAAGTCACCCCCTAAAGACTTCCGCCAATCCCGTCATCTGGGTCCAGCCACAAAGGAAGCTGCCACATTGAGGCTTTCCAGCTGGGCACATCACAAGGTCAAACAAAACTGGAGTTCTGTTAGAAAGGAAGGTCAAGTATGTGAACGCTTGGCAGGGAATCCATTCAGCTGCTATAACAAAAATAGAAAGTTAGCAATGGCCAAAGGACACGAGACTATTTCTTAGGAAAAGGTCCTGGCACCCGATCTAGGGCAGGTATGGAGAATAGGGCAGGTACCAGCAAGGACTCGGGCTTGGATGGGATGAGAGTGAAAAAAAGCAAAATTTTTCATGATTCAATTTATTATTATTATTTAAACCTCTCATTTCCCCTGAAAGGATCTCAAGGAACTTCCAGGAGTCCTCAGACCACACTTCGAGAACCACCACGTTAGGG
>CM052804.1:6339397-6367558 GCA_028533885.1 Nasua narica | reverse complement strand
AGATCTTAATTTATAGGAAGGCAAGCAAGTTTTTCTGTTAGGTCCCTGGATCACACATGTCAAGGATTCCTGGGCCGGGCGTGGTAGGCAGAATTTCTAAAACGGCCCCCAAAGATGTCCTGCCCTAAACACCAGAACCTGAGACTAAGACAAGCTTTCGGTCGCAACTGCATGGCTCAGTTGTCCTTAGGAGGGGAGATGACCTGAGGGACCTCTTCTAGTCACAGGCGCCCTCCAGAGCAGAGAGCTTTCTGGGGTGATGTCAGAGAGACTCAAAGGTAAGAAGGAGCCAGTACACCACTGGTGGTTTGGAGATGGGAGGTCATGTGGGGAGGAACTTGAGTGGCCTTAAGGAACTGAGAGCAGCCCTTGGCCAACGGCCAGCAAGGGAATGGAGGGACCTCACTCGTCCGCCTGCAGGAATGATTTTGGAAGAATGCTCCAGACTCCAGATGAGAACACCGCCAGCCGCCATCTTGATTTTAGCTCGTGACACCCAGGCAGGGAACCCGGCCACCACGTTGGCCCGGACTTCAGACCTACAGAACTCTGAGCTAACATATGGGTGCTGTTTAAAGCCACCAAGTTTGTGATTATTTGTTATGCAGCAAGATAAAGCTAACACATCAGGGTAGGGAAGGGGGAAAGAGGTGTGGCCCCAAGGCTTAACCCCTGCGGACGAGACCCATCTGGCACATCATTGAGGCAGAAGGAAAGGGCCCCTTTACCCCGGCTAGGTGAACCACCTGAGAGGCATCAGAGCATGGGAAGAGACAAAGAGCAGCTCCCCACAGTGCCCAGAGAAAGGGACTCTGGAAGATGCGTGCAAAATAACGAGACCCCTAGCCCCTTACATAATATACACAAAATAAACAGCCGTCATAGAAACCTACACAGCAACAGTGAGTTTGGGAAAACGAGAGTCACTTAGTGGTAATATCCAAAGGGCAACGGCTCCCCAAGTGAATGAATGCTTTCGTTCAATAAAGCAATTCACTGAGATGCCCCAGAAAACTCCATCGGCCAGCCAGCTGCCTCAGGGAGCACAGGTACCCAGGAATTAGGCTCCACGAGCAGTTGCTCCCAGGAGTCTCTCCGACCCGCAAAACTGTGGGAACGAGAACCAGCCGTGAGTCACGGGGCCACCGGAGAAAAGCGAACAAAGGGTCGGTCCCCAGGGTGCTCCGTCATCGCTGGCTTCCTGGCTGGGACGGCCACTGGGAGGCTTCCAGGCCCTTCTCCAGCCTGCGGTATAGACAGAACCACAGAGAGACCCCAGGAGCCCCTCACTCCCTGGGCCTGGGCCCCCATCTGTAAACCCCAGGAATAGCACTTATCTTCCCTGCACCCGTGGCTTTCCTTCTTTCCTTCCTTCATCCGAGATTCACTGAATATTTACCGACATCAGTCCCTCTGCTGGGGGCTGATGGTTGGGCTGACAGGGAGTCCGACAGGTGCCTGTCCTCAAGGAACCTACAGTCGAGTGGGGAGGACAGACAGTAAAGATGTAGAAAAGCAAACACACAAGGTAAAGACTGGATAATGAAAGAAGATGACAGGTTCCAGAAAGGAAGGAACTGGAAGCGCCGGGCTCGCTGCAGGGGGCGGGCAGGGAGGGATGATACTTGCAGGGAGGCAGGTGCAGAGCCACCAGAGGCCTAAATCAAAGGGAAGAAGCAATGGGCACAAGGGTCTGGCGGTGGGACGGGGCTTGGTGAGCTCGAGGATCACAGAGGGGCCAGGTGAGCTGGAACAGGCTGGGGGAGGGGTATGTGTGAGATGGTGCAGGCCACGCGTGTAGGAGCCGAGGCTGTGGAATGACATCCGTCCCTGGGTTTAAGTGCAAAGGCAAGCTGTCAGAGGGCTCCAGGCAGGCAGGGGCGGGGCGGATGGGGCGGGTATTGGGGCTGGAACTCCAATCTACGTGTGTTAAAGAGCCTTCTGGTTGCTCTACAGAGAACGACTGGACAGGGCTGAGGGCCACAGAAGTAGGGAGGCACTTACAGAGAGACTCCCAGGAAAGAGCCGATGGTGGGGTAGGACGTCAGCAGTGGAGGTGGAAAGGAGTGCATGGATCCAGCAGCCCTTTTGGGAGTGGAGACAGCAGCACTTGTGTGTGAGGGTGAGATGAAATGACGGTTCATCTTTACTCCCATCCGCGCTCACCGCGGGCCAAATCTGGACATGGGGCTACTCACAGCCTTGGGACCCAAGGGGGTGTCGGGCCTGGTTCTTGCCCTCAGACAGGGGACCATCACACCAGACACATGACAAATAAAGATAAAAGATAGAGGCACTCGCTCGGGCCCAAACAGGTGACAACGAGAATTCACGCCGGGGCAGCGCTGAGAGAGGGGTGAGCTCTGAGAGTGTGTCAGGCGGGGAAGCTTCATCCATCCTAACCCAGCTCTTGAGAAGCAGAGAAGAGACTGGAGAACATTCTGAGTAAGCGGACTGGGGAGCAATGGACACATCCAATGCTATGCATTGTTCTGGAATGATCTGCCTTCTCCCTACTCAGCTGACTGCGGAGAGGCCCTTCAACGGACTCACTTGCTCTCCTACCTCCGAAACCGGACCTGACCCATGTTTACCCCAGGGGGTGAGCCAGGAAACTAAGACCTCAGACCAACCAGCTGGCACATTCCAAACCTGAGTTGCTGCCCACAGAATGTGGGGGCAAAGCAGCAGGCCCGCTCCTGTGACCTGTGCCCCCAGCACCCGGATCTCTGAAAACGTTCAAAGCAAGAACGTTACAGGTGTGGAAGGAGGCCCCAGGCTCTCAGCAGAGTGGTCCCGGCAATGGGGTTCACCCAAGGCGAATGCTCGAGTCACTGTAACACAAGCCAGCGTCCCCGGAGCTGCCTGGAAGAACCCACCAGGCAACGTAAGGGAGTAAACAGCAAAACACGCCCCCTCCCCAGGATTGCTGGGACAGCCGGAGGGCGCCCCAATAACGACATTTACTCAACTCGACTGCCTTCCTTGTGTCCAAAGATGAACAACGGAGGGGACGGTCCACTTGTCACGATGTTGCCAGCCCTGAGTCGATGTAGGGTGGGAAGACACATTAGGAACTGAGTTCCCTTCTGGGTCCTGCTGTCACCTAACCGGACTCCCAGCCAGAGTGTGACCAGAACACCACACAAGGGCACACAGCTGCCGGCGTACCGGGAGGGGCCAGGTCCTGGGTCCTGGAGCGGAGACCGAGAGAAATCAGGAAGGAATACAAATATACCAGTTGGATGCCTCCTC
Organism: Nasua narica; assembly: GCA_028533885.1. Taxonomy (NCBI): domain Eukaryota; kingdom Metazoa; phylum Chordata; class Mammalia; order Carnivora; family Procyonidae; genus Nasua; species Nasua narica. The sequence continues at coordinate 6,364,303 of CM052804.1, read as the reverse complement.
CTGTTTCTTGGGGCCCCTGGGTGGCTCAGTCAGTTAAGCATCTGCCTTTGGCTCAGGTCATGATCTCAGGGTCCTGGGATTGAGCCCCATGTCGGGCTCCCTGCTCAGCAGGGAGTCTGCTTCTCCCTCTGCCCTTCCCCCACCCTGCTCATGTTCTCTCTCAAATAAATAAATAAAATCTTTTAAAAAAAAAAAAAGAGTCTGTTTCTTGGTTGTTGCAGCTCTCTCTTCTTTTCCCTCTACGTTCATCTGTTTTGTTTCTTTTGTTTAACTTCATGTCTTTTCAAAAGCTTTATTTACTTATTTTTAGAAAGAAAGAGTGCAGGGGGAGGGGCAGAGGGAGCTCCCTGCTGAGCACGGAGCCCAGTGCGGGCCCAATCTCACAACGCCGCGATCGTGACCAGAGCCTAACTCGAGAGTCATTTAACCCACTGCACCACCCAGGTGTCCCACATATGTTCTGTTTCTTAAATTCCACCTGTGAGCGAAATCCTATGGCATCCGTCTTTCTCTTACTTATTCTGCTTAGCATAATACACTCTAGTTCCATCCACGCCACTGCAAATGGCAAGTTTCCATTCTTGTCGACGGCTGAGTAGTATTCCATTGTATAAACATACACACCACATCTTCTTTAGTCGTTCATCAGTTGATGGACACTTGGCTTCTTTCCATAATTTGGCTATTATAGGTAATGCTGCTATCAACCTTGGGGTGTAGGTGCTCCTTCGAATCTGTATTTTTTTATCCCCTGGGTAAGTACCTAGTAGTGGAATGGCTAGATCGTAGGCTAGTTCTATTTGTAACTTGCTGAGGAACCTCCCTCCTGTTCTCCAGAGTGGCTGCAGGAACTGAGGCTCACTCTGCAAGCTGTTGCCTTAGGTTTTTGTTTCCCTGTTGTCTTCCCTTAATGGTTAAATTCTTTTCCAATGTTAGTCTATCTCGGTGAAAAAGAACCCGGTGTTCAAGTCCAACTTCATGTTAAAGGGAGAGTGATGGTAATCAAAAGTGAAAGTCAGGGAAAGCGTTGGATTTTGTCAGGTGCTGGCAATGGGGTCCCCCCCGCCCCGGTCTGAAACCTCAGGGTCGCCAAGCTCTGCTTCCATCAGAAGCCAGTCGTCTCTGCTAGGAGAGTCATACTGAAGATACAACAGCTAACACCCACTGAACGAACGTCAGGCACTGAGAGTCCTGCTTGAAGCCGATGATTTCACTCTGTCGCCTCAAACAATCCTGGGGGCCAAGTTGTATTTCTATCCTTGTTCTTCTAGCGAAGAAACCAAGACTCAGGGGGCTTGGCCCTCGGCGAATCTCGGAGGAGCTGGGAAATACAAGTCAGTAATCTGACTCCGGACCTCTACTCTTATAACCGTCCCCCACGAAAGATGCCGCGAGTACCAGGACTGTGGCTCCGATATTAACTCAGGAGTAACAGGAAATGGCGGGAGAGGCCACCACTGTGTCAGGAAGAAGAGATGACCGCCAGTCTTGCCAGGAGCCCTCCAAGAAGGATCTGCCCCAGGAATCCCTAGCGAGTGCAACGACAGCCCTCCCAGAAGAGTTTTCGATGAGCTTGTTTCCTAGTCAGTCCAGGTAGGAAGCACAACTCTCTCTTACTGACGTACATGAACAATCATGCCCCAGACACAGGCTTCTGGAGCGTCACCTCACTGAGGCTCTGAGCCCGCCACCACTACACGAACCATCACGAAAGGAGCCCCAGTCTGCTTACATGGGGCACCTGAATTCCCTTTCTAGTTGCAATCTGGTGAGTCTTTGCCAAAAGAATATAAGAATTAAAACAAAACACAACAAAACCAGGGACTCTAAAAGTAGCTGGGCCGCTGCCCCCTGGATCCTCAAGCCCAGGCTTAGTCAAAGAAAATCATGTCCAATGGCTGATTTATTGGCATTGAGCATATTCACTCCAGCTCAAGGAGGCTTTAGTCTGTTTGGCATTTGGGATGCTTTTGCATTCTCGGTTTTTTCTCTGCAGATGCTTTGCAGTCTGCTAAAAGGTCTCCAATGGACACATCCTAAACTATGTTTCCTGGTTGGCAAAATGCCTTCTCTTCCTCAAGTGACTCAGAAAGCCTGTGGTTAAAAAAAAAAAAAAAAAGTTGCTGCTGAAGCCAGGAGAACCTCTGGGGGTTGAGAAACAAATCGAAGAGGCAAAGTCCTTACAAACATCTATTTCTCAATAAGAACCTGGAGTCCTACCTTTAGCCACAGAGCTGACAGCGGGCAGCACAGACAGTAAGTGGATGCTGGGAGGTCTCTGGGGGAGGTCTCCTCTGACTGTGTTTCTTTTAGAGATGATCCCGCAAGAATTGAAAAGGAAAAGCAATTACTTGCCCCAACCGCAGATTTCCTCTGACGTCCAAGTGGTCCTCCACCACCAAGACCGAGATACTTGGCAGTCCTAAAACTCAAAGCTGCATTCCTTGTTTGGGAACCCAGCCATTAAACTGCTCTAAAGAGCTCTCTGATGGCAAGCCTGGTGCCTAGGAAAAGCTGGAGTTTTCACGTGGCTTACCTTATAAGCAAAATCCACTCACTGAACCCAAAGAGTTCTAGAATCCATTCCTCACCTTCTCCTTGGTCCCACTCCTTGGTCTCATTTTAACAGAAAAATTAGAAGACGACCTTAATTTTAGCGGCGCCTGGGTGGCTCAGTCAGTTGAATGGCCGACTCTTGATTTCAGCTCAAGTCATAAATCTCAGGGTCCTGGGATCGAGCCCCGTGTCGGGCTCTGCACCCAACAGGCAGTCAGCTTGAGGATCCCCCACCGCCCTCCTCCTCTGCCCATCCTCCAACTCATGTCTTCCCCCCAAATAATCTTTTTAAAAAAAAGAAGACTACCTGATTTTTAAATTGCCCCAAAACAAAATATGCTGTGTTGTAAAATGGGTTTCCAGTTCACGAAACTGTCCAGAGCAGAGGGCAGTATGACCACCTGTGAGACAAGGTCAAGCCAAGATGTTCGCACCGCATAGAATGTTCGACATTTTTTAAAAAAGATTTTATTTATTTATTTGACAGAGAGAGATCACAAGCAGGCAGAGAGGCAGGCGGGGGGCGGGGGGTGAGCAGGCTCCCTGCTGAGCAGAGAGCCCGATGCGGGGCCCGATCCCAGGATCCTGAAATCATGACCTGAGCCGAAGGCAGAGGCTTAACCCACTGAGCCACCCAGGTGCCCCGAATGTTTGACATTTTTGACATTAGGCTTCATCGTTGTAGCTCACATTATTCCCACTGATTCCTTCCCCACACGGGGCCCTTTATCAGTAGCTTTGGCACTCCTTTTCCACAGACACGTAGATCCGCGGTCACCCAACCTTCCACAAAGCTGGCCTCCCCGACATGAGCTCTAAACTGTCCCCACTGCCCTGCGAAAGCAGGATTAGGGGCTTTAGGGTCAGAGCACCGGGGTCCAGGCACTGTCCCCCCACATTTTAGCTGTTCAACCTTGGGGACATTTTTCACCTCTCCAGATCGAGGTTTCCATGACTGTAAAAAAGGAGAGAATATCGCTCGTGGTCCTGAGGTTTAAATAAGGTCACATGTGCCTTGCGCTCCTCCCAGCGCCGGGCCACTGAGGGCACCCATAGAACGTGCGTTCTTCCCTGACCCCATCCCCATCGCACGCTCTTTCTCTGCGTCTCCTCCTGATCCGTAGATTGCTCCTGGACAAAATTACACACCCAGAGAGATCTGAGTCCCATAAGCCGAACAGCCAGCACCAGACATGTCCTGGCAATTCTTCATCCAGCCTTCAACTTCCTGCCGCCCTCCCCACTGCAGCTGCTCCGGAGCTCCTCTTTTCCCCTTTCGTTTCCAATCAATAACCAAATATCTGCTGAACAGCCAGTATTCTGAAAGCACCAAATTGCAGTTGTAGGGGAGACAAAGAAGCATTACCAACCGTCTCTGCAAGCCATGCATGCAAATGAGGACACAAAATACCCCGCACCCAGAAAGGGCCGCGTGATGGAGACGGAACCAAACGCGCTATCGGAGGGCCAGAACGGGGTCGAGGTCGCCGGAGAAGGTTTGCTAGAAGCGTCGCTCCAGCGGGGTGTCAGAGAGAGAGGAGGTCCATAGGAAGAGTCCGGGGACAGAAGAAAGCAGGTGAGCAATGGTGGGAAAACGGGAAAGGACAAAACAAGCTGGAATGTAAGCGCCAGCTGGGGTCAGAAGTAATAAAAGACCACCTGACCTCTTTTAGAGTAAAGTAAACTAGATCCTGGACACTATCTGCTTCCAAGCACAGCCCTGAATCCATCCCCTGAAATCCAAGGCCAGGGGTCGCAGATCCAACGCCTGGCAGGGCCCAGGTGAGAAGCCTACTGAGTGCACCTGCGGTCACGCCAAGGAGGGGTTGGGGAGACGAGTTCAGGTCCCACCCAGGCAGAGCCGCGGCTACCCAGCTCCCGCCGACCCCCACCAGGAACCGGCCTCGGAGTTGCCACAATCAGAGAGATCAAAAATCAGGTGTCTCGTCTGACGTTACCTGATTTTTTTAAAACTATGTGCTCGACTTTGGGGGTCAAAGGGTAATTTTCTACCAATCTGAGCTGCACTACAGATGGTTACCTCGTGGGGTGGTGAGCTTTCCGTCAGTGTTCAGAGAGAGGCTGACTGCCAAGGATCCTGTTAAGAAGGGTTCTGGATGGACTGAGAACCGCAACAGAGACTCAGGGGGTCCCTCCTGGTTCTCTAGGCTCTCACCACCCCTTCCTGCTTCATAACTGCCATTGACCTCCAGCTGCAGAGAGAGCAAAAGGAGACCTGTCTCAGGTTCCGTGCCCCTATCATGTGCCTCTCTGGCCTTGGCCACCATGAGCCCCACCCAGCCACCCACCTTGCCCTTGGCTGACGGGCCCGCCCAGGAGAAGGGTTCCCCAAACCTGGAAGGCCTTCTCCTCCTCTTGGGAGACCAGACCTGTGCTTCTTCCAGGCCCCTGCTCATCATCACTGCCTCCCTGCTCTGCTCCAAGATGCCCCCCGCCGCCGCAGCACATTCAGCAATGCACACAACCCCCTCTCCCTCTGGTTTGCTTAAGGTCACTAACTTAAGGGGCCTGCCCTCTGGGCGTGCGGCTCTTGTCCCCTCAGAGAGTTTGGACCTTCCCGGAAGGCATGGATCTCCCTCTCTCTTCTATTTTTCTACCATCCCTGGAGCAGCCCTGGGGTCACAGTTCCTGCCGGAACTGAGCAAGAAACACACCGTGGACCCTCAAGGTCTGAACTGAGCTGTGGACTCTGAGCAACAAACTGGGGGTTTTGGAGGGGAGGGGGTGGGGAGCTGGGCGAGCCTGGTGGTGGGTATTGGGGAGGGCACAGATTGCATGGAGCACTTGGTGTGGTGCATGAACAATGAATCTTGGAACACTGAAAAAATAAAATTAAATTAAAAAGAAAAAGAGGAAAATGCAGACCAAAAAAAAAAAAAAAAAAAGGAATGTAATATAAACCCACAGAAGAGATAGTCCCTCACTTCTCAGAGTTTGGCTTTATAGTCAAACAGCCACAAAACCCCTAGACTGCACATTCTTAAAATAGCATAGCAACAAAAACATTAGTGCTCCCATGAGAGCTGCTGAAATATCCCTTAAATATTCTTTAAAAAAAAAAAAGAAGTCATCTTGTGCTAATGAACTTCCCCACATCTGCCCTAATTTCAGTGTCAAATGGTCTGAATTATTGGGCTATTTTCTACAATTTCGATGTATGCATAGGCTTTTTTTTTTTTTTTCTGTTCCCAGGCAGGCAACCCCATCACTCAGGTTAATGCTTCAGGAAGGGGTTACAAAGCAAAGCACAAACACTGAAAATAAAATGTAAACCCTTCGCTGAATAGCAGTGGGGAGAAAGGATAGAAATAAACCTCTGGAATAGTGTGGTAGAGTTGATCATTCAAAACTGGGTTATCTGTGCAATAAGACAAGAGAGAAGAGAGGCAGAAAGAAATGAGACATAAAAAGTAAACCACCATTATTTATGACGATCTTACTGTATCTATACATAAAATCTCAGAGAATTATCTGAAGAACAACCACTCCCAATAACAGTATTCAGTGTGGTGGTTCACTACAAAGAGCTTGGAAAAATCAGTAGTTTTCCTACTGATTTTTAGCGACAGTAGCCAGGCAGAATATATCATGAAAGAAAAGATTTCATTTGCCTTAGAAACAAAAGGAAATGCAGTATCCAGGAAAACACTCGACCAGAAATACAAACGATCCTTACGAGGAAAATGTAAAATGCTACCGAGGGACATAATCGATGACTTGAATAAATGGAGGGGCACACCTTGTTGTTAGAAATTCTCAGCATCATAAAGCAGTCGCTTCTGCCTAAATTAATCTATAAATGTGAAACTCCATAAAAATACCTACAGGATGTTTTTGAAATGAGAAAGCTGATTCTGAAGTTCACACGGAGAAACAGGCTGTAAGAATAACAAAGGAATTTTGGAAAAGGAAAAAGTGATACAGGGGATTTAACAGATAATAAAACAACGCTGCAATCATTGAAACAGTACAGATACACGAAGAGAGCAGAAAAGATTAAAGCAGTGCTCCATAATAAAAATATAATCTGAGCCACAAATACAATTTTCAACTTTCTAGTGGCCAAAGTAAGCACAGTAAAAAGAAACAGAAAAAAGAAATTAATCTTAATAATATATTTTATTTTTCCCAGTAGGTTCAAAATAGTATCACTCCGACACGTAACTTTCTCTTTACGGTGAAACAGCCATAAAACCCACAATAAAAATCACTGGGATATTATATATCCTTTAGTAAATCTGCAAGATCCGGTGTGTCTTTCACATTTGCAACACACCTCAATTTGGACTAACCACACTTCAAGTGCTAAATAGCTACACGTGGCTAATGGCTGGTACCTTACCCACTTCACGACTACAAAATCCAGAAATGAATCAATGAGTATATTCTCTAATTTAGTAAACAATCTAGTTGGCATTTCATATCGAAGGTGTATTATTCAAAAATTAGATATAGGGACTTATAGCAGACATCTGGAAATACCTGCATCTAAATCCCTACCTCACTTCTTATACCAAAATGGATTCTGGATGGGTCAAATATTTAAATGCAAAAACTGGGCAGGAGCCAGGGAAGCCATAGAAAAGACAGATGGTATTTGTAATCTTCCTAGAATGAGGAAAACTTTACTAAGTATGCCTCAAGAAAAACGAGTACGTTCAAATAGGTACAAATTAAATGAAAACCTATGTAGTCAAAAGCACCACAAACAAAGTCATAAGGGACAAACTGAGAAAGTAATCGAAAGGACGACAGATCGTTTCTTCAATATATAAGCAACTCCCAAGTGAGATGAACAGTGCACAGAAAAATAAGAGAAAGATACAGTTCACAGAAAAGGCACCGCAAATGGCTTTGAAGCCACGCAAAACTTCATGTAATCCTCTTCTTAGGACTTTATACTACAGACCTGTCCACATGGGCCAAAATGCACTCAGTACTCGGTAGATATTCTTTCTTCCGATGTGGCCCTAGCTGGTCATTAGCAGATTAATTTTTAAAGTGGAGAAAGCGAAGAATTTCCCTCCAAAAATAACTTTTTTTAATTTTGAGTAAATAAATGAGCGTTAACTTGCTCAATCTATGACATTAACATATACAGGTTAACTGATAGAGTTCAGCTTCATCTATGTTGCAAAAAACCTTATCTGTAATACTTCATTTACAGCCTTCAGATTTGGTTTCTTTGAAGTGGTGTAAGGACTTAACACATGGGAGGAAATCCGAAAACGGCCATTCTCGATATTTTGGATTTGTTGCCCAGTCTTTGACAATCGTCTCTTCTGTGCTTTATTTGATGGAAATTTGGTGATTCGACATTAGCAAATCTATTCAGAGCAGTCGACCAAACTGTCATCCAAACTTCTTTTTCCTTTTCACCCTATGTCATCAGTTTGGGTAATAGTTGGTTAAATCAAACAACTGCCAACAATATAACCGGAATAAACACTTGCACTAACAGACAAGGGACAGGGTGAGCCGACCGTGGGCAGAGTGTGACAGGGGACAGAAAGGCAGAGCGCCTGCTACTCAAACAACCCATTAAGTCAAGGTCAACAAAGAGAGCCTGGGTTTTATTCAGGAAGGCAGGCGTTCCCAAAGGGGGGGAGGGGGTCCCTGGGCCAGCACTTGTAACACCCAGGAACTTGTCAGACATGCAAATTCTCGGGCCCCGTTCCAGACCTCCTGAACCAGACAGTCTGGGCGTGGGCCTATAATCCAGGTGGATCCCCAGGCTATCGTGTGAGGACCACCGCAGTGAGGCAAAGCCCTTTATGGGAGCCAAGAAAAGCACAGCCACATATCATCTGGTGGCCTGTCTTCCGTGCCACCAAGGGTTTCATGAGACCCTGAGTCATCCACTATTTCACCCCTGGGAAGAGAATGCTAAACGAATAAGTAGGAGGACCATTATTTATCTGAAACATAGCAATATCCCAAGCCTATTTCATTTACTTCTCAAGCTAATGAGTCTGCCGACCAATAACTCCACAAATTGTGTGCAGCAGCAATAACCCTCTTAGAGAATTGATTTTCTCTGGTTAGGAACAAAGAAGTCTCTCCCTCTAACAACACAGCCTGCACTGGTGAGTTCATCAGGGTGCTGGCAGGCCCAGGCTGGGGCCGGGCACAAGCACAGCCACTCCTCTGGGCCTGCAACCCTCCTTGGGGTGCACCCACTCAGCATGGCACCAGGCACCAGGCCACGATCTACCGAGGCTGAAGGGGCCCGAGAGGGAGAGCCACACCAGGGCTGGGCAGAAAAAGCCAGAGGGGCCTATGGAGGGAGGGACCAGTCACATCATTGTGCTCTGAGGTCTGCCTACATCCCTGCTGAGAGGGCTGAGTGCTCTACCCAACTCTGCGGTGTCCATTTGAGATGTCCATTTCCATCCAAACCCTTCTTATTTCCATAGGGCTCCAATTTTCATCCCCCCTCCCCCCACCCACCCCCACACACATACTGCAACACCAATGTCTGACAATTAGTACTGCATTTATTAAGATTTTTGCCCTACATTCCTATTATAGGTTGAGCACGGTCCCCCCAAAAGCACCTGCAAATGTGGCCTGATTTGGAAGTAGGGTCTTTGCAGATGATCCAGTTAAGATGCGACCACTAGGACGGGCCCTAATGCAACAGGACCATGTCCTTGTTGAGAGAGGACATGTGGATACAGAGGCAGAGACACACACACCGGGGGAATGTCAGGGCAAGGGATGGAGTTATGCCATCACAACCCAAAGAACTGCCAGAAGCAGCAAAGGAGCCTGCAACAGATCCTTCCCTAGAGCCTCCGGGAGGAGCGTGGCCCCACCAACACCTTGATCTCCACTGTTAGCCTCCAGAACCGACATGATAAATTTCTGTCGTTTTAAACCCCTCACTTTGCGGCCCTCTGCCACAGCAATGCTAGAAACTAATACAGTCTCCAGGAAGACCCTAGGTTCCCCTGGAGGCAGGATGGCCCTGGGACCCACTGCTGAAAGCAGGACGGTCCAGTGTCCGCACGACCTTTAGGGTGAGACATTGAGGCACTGATCCAAACTGCAGTTGGGGAGCTGAATCCATTTGACCGGTTCCCAAGCCCGGCTATGTGTCTGAAGCCTTCCGTGAAGCCTTTGGAAATGCAGGCCTCTGAGCCCCACCCCAGGCCTCCCAAATCAGAGTATCAACGGCTCGGGTATGAGATGCCACCTGCCAGGCCCTGGTTCACAGAACCTTCAAGGGCCCCTCCCACCGCGGGATTCCCCTGCTGCTCTACCGCTCTGTCCTCCACCCACCCCGGCCGCTCCCACGTGGGCCCCTCGGACCGGCAACAGCAGCCTCGCCTCGGAGCCCAGGAGACGGAAAGAATCCCAGCCCGCCTCAGCCCTGCCAAATCAGAATCTGCATTTTAACAAGCCCTCCAGATGAACCCTTGCAGATTCTCAATGAATGTAAGACAAAGGATCAAGAGGAAAGGAGAATGACATGAGAGGGATTTAAGAGGCGGCACTGCATAGCACTGCAGCTGGGCTCCTTCTGGTCACTGGTCTGGGACTCAATTCTTTGCTCTGTAAAATGGGAATAATGCAGTACCTGCCCCGTAGGACTGAGGACTGAGTGAGTTCACACACAGGCAGGGCTTAAAACTGCGCCACGTGTATACTAAGCACCCAGTAAGTGCTATCTAGCCACAGACAAAAACCAAACGATGGCCTAGTTGCTATCTCCAACTACAATGAGCGCGGCTTTTTTCTTTAAAAAGGGTGTCTACAAACCAGAAGACAGTTTGCTACATGCAAAGTAGCAACCAGTCTCTGCTCTGTTTCTTTGTTAGCTGAGCAACACCTAAAACAAAAAGTCCCCAGACTCGAGTTTTGTTTTAAAAAGTCAAGAGTTCAGGGGCCCCTGGGTGGCGCAGTTGGTTGAGCGACTGCCTTCGGCTCAGGTCACGATCCCGGAGTCCCGGGATCGAGTCCCACATCGGGCTCCCGGCTCCGTGGGGAGTCCGCTTCTTACTCTGACCTGCTCTCTCTCACTCTCTCTCTTTCCTAATAAATAAATAAATAAAATCTTTAAAAAAAAAAAAGTCAAGAGTTCATTTTGCAAGTATAGCTATTTTTCATTTTATGAAATCGACACCTTTTTTTAAGACTAACTATAAGTGGTCCAATTTTTTTTTAAAGAAGATTCTACTTTGTCAATGATTGTTACTTTTAAAAATGGAAGTACCATATTGGAATAAGTTTCTCCCCCCAGTAATTTAAATTGAAAAGCCTAGATAGGAAAATAGTCAACAGAAAAATTCAAATAACCCTATTAAAAATGGGCAAAGGGCTTGAATACACATTTCTCTAAAGATGACATACAAATGGCCAACAAGCACAGGAAAAGATGCTCAACATGACTGATCATCAGAGAAATCGAAACCACTATGATATAGCATCTCACACTACGAGGTGCTTCTTAGGATGGCTACTATCAAAAAAACCAAAACGAAACAAAAACAGCGAACAGCAGGTGCTGGTGGGGACAGGAAGCCATTGCAACCCTTATGCCCTGTCGGTGAAACTGTAAAATGGGACAACTGCTATGAAAAACAGTATGGCGATTCCTCAAAGAATTAAAAATAAAACTATCTTATGATCTAGCAATACCATTTCCGAATTTCAAAAGAACTGAAAGCAGGGTCTCAGGGAGATATTTACACACTCATGTTCACAGCAGCACTACTCACAATAGCCGAGAGGTGGAAGCAACCCAAACATTCAGCAGCAGATGAGTGGGCAAACTAAATGCGGCAAATCCATACAGCGGAATATTACTTGGCCTCAAAAAGGAAGGGAATTCTGACACCTGCTACCATATCAATGAACCTTGAGGACATTGCACTAAGTGAAATAAGCCAGACAAATACTATATGATTCCACATATATGAGGTATCTGAAGGAGTCAAATTCAAAGAAAGAGAGTAGGAAGGTGGTTACCAGGGAGGCAGGGGAGAGAGAAAATCGGGGGCGGGGGTCGCTGCTGAATGCACACAGCGTTTCAAACCTGGAAGATGACAAAGTTCTGGCCATTTGTTTCACAAGACGGTGAGCATACTTAACTGAACTGAACTGCATACTAAAAACAGTTAAGATGGGCAATTTTATGTTCTATGTTTTTTACCACAATAAACAAAAATAAAAACAAAACAGGGACAACAAAGGCAACAGTCCACCGTCCTCGTTCAATGCTAGAGGTTGGAATTTCACAGCAGAGCTGGATCTTGGCTCCAGGTTACCCTGTTTTCCTTCCTCTGTTATCTCCTTTCCTCTTAGTTGTTTGATCCTTTTTATTTGCAATGAAGCGATTTCACTGGGATAACAACGAACGAGGAGCTTGCCGCGTGTGGTACAGACTTCCCTTAAATTGCTGGGAGCAGGGAAGCCTGGGTGGCTCAGTTGGTTGAGCAGCTGCCTTTGGCTCGGGTCATGATCCCAGCGTCTTGGGATCGAGTCCCGCATCGGGCTCCTTGCTCCGCGGGGAGCCTGCTCCTCTCTCTGCCTCTGCCTGCCTCTCTGTCTGCTTGTGTTCTCTCTCTGTTGGATGAATAGATGAAATCTTTAAAAAAAAAAAATATTGCTGGGAGCAACTATCATGCCTTATAATATGGTAATAGCAAGGATATAAATATTCCATTTATGTCAAATCATTTTGCTTACGCCATTGCCAGATATGTCTTAAGGATACAGATTACCTTTAAATGATCCAGTCTGGTATCTTTGTTTTTGCCTTTTAAGAGAATTCTTAAAGGGCAGCTACTGTTCTAAGAAATTACCGTTGTACTTGCAAAGTATATTAACTCGTAATGACGAGCTGTCACGAATCCTCACCTCTCGCACTTGATGAAGCCAGGCTTTGAGTGAAGATGGTTCTTTTTATTCTACTGTTTCAAGGTGTAGACTTGCACATTTATTAAAAGAAAACTAATAAGTTCGCACCTTGAAAATTAAACACAGGCCCCTGCATGGAGTATCCATCAATGTTTGGGTCCTCGAATGCCGCTCTTCCTGCAGTGGGCTTCACATATGGATATGGTAAAACTTAATTATTTGGGGACATTACTGTCACCTAAGAGGAAATGAATGTTCTTATAAGAGGTGCTCCAGTAATTTCTTTTGTCTTCATCACTAGAGCAATTTTCTCTTTCAACGAGAAGTCATCCTAAATCACCCGGCATAAAAATGGGTAATGCCGCACAGATGATCAGACTATTTGCAGATGAGGCTGTAAATGGCTTATCCATCTCATTACACAAAAGGCATAGCATCGCACATATTCCATCTCGGCAGCTAGCGGAGGCTGAAAACTTAATTAAACCAAATAAGAATTGATGGCATGTGCTACCCTCGTGCCCTGCTTTGTCCCTAAGTTAGAACACTGAGATTCACGCTAATGCACTACCTTGATGACAGCAACGGATAAATGATTACGACCGGTTAAAAACTCAAAAGACTGCCAAATATGGACAAACTAATTCTCGGTAGTTATCCAAATCAGAAATGTAACAGACAGTCGCTAAAAAATGACCAGGAAGAAAATACAGAAGGGGCTCGAGTATCATGGTATGAACACATTCGAGGTAGGCATCTCCTTTTAATACTGGGATTCTGTAATAACCTCTGCTTCCCCCAACATGCGCATGCACTCGCTCTTTCTTGCTCTCTCTTTCTCACACACACACCAAAATCTGACAGATTTTTTTACAGGCTAGACACAAAAATTTAGCGTACCTCAATTACATGACCATCCAAGGTCAATGACCATTACTGCAAAATGTGAGAGAGATGTCTTGGAAATGATTACATGAAAACAGGAAGCCCACTGATCCACTGTTTGCCCCTTCCCTTCGATATCATTTATTTTTATTATTTATAATCTTATCTATAGTTTTTTGGGGTTTTTGTTTTGTTTTGTTTTTAAGTAGGCTCCATGCCCATTTGGAGCCCAACGCAGGGCTTGAGCTCATGACCCTGAGATCAAGAGCTGAGCTGAGATCAAGAGTCTGATAATTCTTGCCATTTGCAATGATGTGGATGGAACTAGAGGGTATTATGCTAAGTAAAATAAGTCAATCAGAGAAAGACAGTTATCATATGATCTCACTGATATGAGGAATCTGAGAAACAAGACAGTGGATCACAGGGGAAGGGGGGGGCAAAATGAAACAAGATGAAACCAGAGAGGGAGAGAAACCATAAGAGACTATTAATTTAGGAAACACTGAGGGTAGCTGGTGGGAGGGATGGGGTGGTTGGGTGATGGATATTGGGGAGGGTACGTGCTGTGAATTGTGTAAGACTGATGAATGACAGACCTGTACACCTGAAACAAATAATACATTATATGTATTAAAATCAAACAATACATTATAGGTATTAAAATAACATATTTTATGTTAATTAATTTAAAATTAATTAAATGAAATTAATTAAATTTAAATTAAAATTTAATTTAAAAAAAGAAAAGAAAATATTTAAAACATGTTCTTCATGGGTATGAAAACTATATCAGATACACTTGAGTATATTAAAATATATATATATATATATATATATATCTCCTCTTAAAACAAAGAGTTTGATAATTAACTAACTGAGCCACCCAGGTACCCCCTATAGTTTTAAACACTCCTTCTTAAAGAACTATTTCAGAGATGCAGAAAAGCACAGAGAATAACAAGCTCAACATCCATGTACCTACCAGCTTAATTTGATAAAGGTAAACTTTTTACTATAGTTGATTTAGATTTTTTAAATAAAATATCGTAAAAAGAATTGGAGCTTCCTCTCTGCCACACACACACTTAGAGGTACTAAATTTCTGCAAAAGCTCACGAGGACCTTTCATAGCTATGTTTTTACACTTTTTTTTTTTTTAACTCATTTGAGACAGAGAGCTACAGAGAGAGAGAAAGAGAGAGAGAGCATGAGCAGGGGAAAGGCAGAGGGAGAGGGAGAAGCAGACTCCCCGCTGGGCCGGGAGCCTGCAGCGGGGCTCGATCCCAGGACCCCGAGATCATGACCTGAGCTGAAGGCAGACGCCCAAACATCCAAGCCACCCGGGCACCCCCGTTTTTACACTTTTAATAGACATACATATAGATTCCTATAAACCCATAAAAATATATAATAGGATTTTATATGATTTCAAGCCTATAAGTTAAACAGTATTTTACTATATGTAGCATTTTGCAATTTACTTTTGGTTTCTGCTAAATAGAAGACATTTAACTGCATCGATATATAGATCTGGTTCGTGCATTTTAACTGTGTTTAGCATACATTTTGCAAATTTAAGGCAATTTTGTTATCCGTTCTTCTGACGACTAGTATTTTTTTTTCCAATTTTTCACCATTATGAGACATGCTGCCACAGATATTCCTTGTGTACCTTTGTAAGAACGTTTAGAGAACATATACCTGAAATGGGAATTATTTGGTCATGGAATACGGGCATCTTCAGTATTAATACACACTTCCAAATCACTCACCAAGATGGTTGTATCAGTTTGCATCCCTGCCGACAGCACATGCAAGTTCCCATCTTGCTTTGTCAACACCTTGTATTGTCAAACTTTTTTTTCATTTTTTGTCAGATATAATGGGTGAGAATTTAAGTTGCATTTCCCCAATGACTAGGGACATTGGGCATCTTTTTGTGTATTTGTTGGTCCCCTGGGTTTCCTGCTCTGAATTCCTAATCAAATAGTTAGGCTCGTTTTGTATTGAGTATGGTTTGCCCTTTTCTCATTGATTTTTATATATTCGAGATACCGATGCTCCATCAGCTACCTGCACTGCAAACGTTTTACTGGCTTTGACTTGGATTTAACTTGTCTTTTGTCATAGAGAAGTTTCTTGTTGGTTTCTTTAAACGTTATCAAATTTTAAAGGCTTCCTTTTATCATTAGTTGGCTACTCATTAGAATCACCTGGAGAGGTTTTAAAACTACTGAGGCCTAGGGGTGCCTGGGGGGCTCAGTTGGTTGAGCGTCTGCCTTCAGCTCTGGTCATGATCCCAGGGTCCTGGGATCGAGCCCCACATCGGGCTCTCTGCTCAGCAGGGAGCCTGCTTCCCCCTCTCTCTCTGCCTGCCTCTCTGCCTGCTTGTGATCTCTTTCTCTCTGTCAAAGAAATAAAATCTTTGAAAAAATAATAAATAAATAAAATAAAAATAAATAAACTACTGAGGCCTCAAACTGGGGGAGGGGGAGGGTAAAACAACTGAAATGTGTTCTCCCGTGGATCTGGGAGCCAGAAGTCTGAAACTGGGGCGCAGGCAGGGCCGTGCTCCTAGTAACACCTATAAGGGCAGGATTCGTCCTTGTCTCTTCGGTTTCCCATGGTTCTGGGCAATCTTCGGTGTTCCCTGGCTCATGGTAGCAGAGCTCCAATCTCTGTCCCATCTGCGCATGGCTGTCTTTCATCCTCCTTTTGATCCTGCATCCCTTCTCTTCTTCTTCTAAGGACATGGGCCATATTGGATCCAGGACCTACTCTACTCCAGCATGACGTCTCCTGACTAATCATATTGGCAAAGACTGCATCTCCAAGTAAAGGCCCATTCTGAGGTTCCAGGAACAACATGAATTTGAGGGGATTCCTATCCAACCTCCCAGACAACTGCCCAACTTTGGACCCTGCCCCGTGACTTGCTGAGCCAGTGACGTGCAGACGAGAGGATCAGTGTGTGACTTCCATGCCTGGGTCCACGGGGGCTTTGTTTCTGCTCTTGCTTTAATGTCTCTGCCCTCAAAAGGAGAAGAACACGCTCTGGTCCGAGGCAGACAAGTCTCTGGAGCAAGGCCACCCTGCCTATCTGCAATCTTGCCACATTGCCAATTTGCTGATCGCTGGGAAATCAGTCCTTACTGATTGTGGCAAGCCACGGAGACTGTGTGCTTGTTTGTTATGCAGCAACAGCTAACTAATACACACGCTCCATACCGTGGCAACAATGAACAAGTCAGCCTGCTACAGTGTATCTTTAGATACACTGGTCCCTTTGTCTGGAATGCACACCCCACCTCCTATCAAGGCCATCTACCTGACAAAGCCCAAGCTCACCTTTAAGTCTAAACATAAGCATCAACCCCAAGAAGCCGCCTATGATTCACTATTTATTTAAGTGCTCCCATCTTCTACTCTCTTCCATTACAGCAATTACTGCTCTGTAATTGCTTGTTTATGTAATTATAAGGATTTGATCCCTGGCACTAGCCAAATGGCTGGTTCCCTCCCCTCCCCTCCCTTTCCCTCCCCTCCCCTTCCTTCTGCTGGTGTTGGCTGATGCAAAAGCAGCGGCAGCTACCTCCCAGCCGTGTGTCCGGCAGAGCTGTGGGCACTAGGCAAACTGGCCGGTGGTGCTCTGCTTATCAGAGCAGGGCAGGGACTTGGCCTGGGGTCTTGGGCTTGAAATCTGAGCCTTGAACCTCATCCTCCAGCTCCCTCCTCTCCTGCCAGCATTCTGGGGGCTACTCGGTAAGCTCTTCCAAGCTCCGCTTCTGTTTCATCAGCCAGAGGCAGTATCTTTGCTCACGATCCAGAACCCTAATGGATGGGCACACTCATTTCCATATCAGAATCCCAGGATTCATGGGCCACCTAAAAAGGTTCAAGTCCTAAGCAGCCCCAGCACAGCTTTCTAGACCTCCGTAACCCTGGGGCTGAGGCTTTGTGAACTATGTTTGTTTTGCTGGTTGTTTTTTGTTACGTTCTGCCGATCAGGCCCACGAGGAAGGGACGCGCTCCTTCCCATGTGCCGGCCGCAGCCGTGACCACCATGATTCACCATGACAGCAGCAATTCCTTCCCGAACTACCTGCCGAAGCCAGTCTGGACTTTTTCCGGTACTCGCAGAACTAGCTTCACTGTGCCCGAGCCCAAGACATCAGCACCAGCTTGCTGGCGTGTCCTCCTTGAACACTGGAATTTCTGGTCTCAGGGGCCCCTCCTCTAAGTCTCCA
The DNA here is from genome assembly GCA_028533885.1 of Nasua narica. Lineage (NCBI taxonomy): Eukaryota > Metazoa > Chordata > Mammalia > Carnivora > Procyonidae > Nasua > Nasua narica. Next base: position 6,346,727 of record CM052804.1, on the reverse strand, counting down.
TAGTCCTAACTTCTCCCTCTATTTCAATCCTAGGGGTGGTAGCTGCCTTCAGCAGGTGCACCTCTGAGACCTTAGGGTCCTCCTTTTACCCTAGCTAACAACTTTATACCTAGTTAGCAGTTCTTTATATTAAATTCTTCGTGTTCAAATGGGTGCTGTGGTTTCTGTCCCAGACCATCAGACCCTGACAGATACAGAATCCCAGCCTTAAGAAAAGCTAGCAGGAGTACTTCATCTGCTGCCAGAAAGCACAGAAACAAAAATAAGAAGGAAGCAAAATTTACGAGCAATTCAAGATTTCAGGTCTCAGAAGACCCTTAAAACAGTAAATAAAAAAAGAAAGAAAAGATTTCAAGGTCTCAGATTCAGAGGCCACGGGAGCAAGTTCAAGTTCCACAAGTCCGGTAAGCAAGGCCATGAATGCACCTGGGGAGTTTCTGCAAGGTGAGGAGGCAAGAGGAGAACCGGACCAGACCTATCCCTCAGAGCCACAGAGTCTCATTCTCTCACCCCATGTTCTGCAAAGAGGCCGTACCAGGGGAATGGAAATGACTGGAGATAGGGCAGGTGTGGCAGAGGGGAGGTTCCTGAGCACAGGGAGGAGAGAGAAGAGTATCGGTGTCAGGTGTAGAAAAGATGGTGAAGCCGTATCTAAAACCCTCTGCCTCCTTGCTGCAACTGAAACAACCGCATCATTGCGAATAGTTACCGAGCTCTTAAAATGTGCAGACACTGCGTTCAGCACATCTGCGTGGATTATCATGTTCATCGATCCTAAAGTGCCTTCTGCTATAGATACACCGTTCCTCAAGATTATCACTAAGAAAGAAAAATACGGTCACAATGACCTGCCATTGCCTGTATAAGGCACCCCAATTTTAGAGAGGTTAAGAGGTGCAAAAACCTTTCTAGCATCAATGAAACCTGGCAGCTAGCTCACTCAATCCCTATAACCATCTCTGTGAAGTAAGGGCGAGCAGGGCACAGCAGGAGAGAGGCTGGGTAACGAGTCCAAGGTCCTGTGGCCAAAAAGCCACAGAGCACGGATCAAATCTCAGTCAGTGGGATTCCAGAGCCCAGGCGATTGGCAATTATGCTCTGCAGCCTCTTAGGCAATTTAGAAGTCAGGGAGCAAACTCTCACACAACGCGTGCAAAAGCCGCTGTTCTATTCTGAGCTTTCAGACGTGCAAAAGATAGCACCCACAAGCAGTGAGTTGGTCAGAGAAAGGACTCACTGCTTGACTAATTCATAGACCACCACCAGCTCCCAGGGCAGGGAGGGGTGGGAGGGGCAGCAACACCAAGGAGAGAATTAACCATGCAGACTGTATTAGTTTCCTGGGGCTGCTGTAACAAATGATCACAAATGGGAACTTAAAGCCACAGAAATTCATTCTCTCACAGTTCCAGAAGCTGGAAATCCAAAACTGTATCACTGGTCTGAAACCAACGTGTGATAGGACCAAACTCCCATCAGAGGCTCTACGGTGAAATCCAATCCGTGCTTCCTCCACCTTCCAGGAGCTCCTGGCATTCCTTGACTCCGGGCTTCGCCACTCCAACCTCTGCTTCCAGGGTCACAATTCCCTTTCCTCTTCCGGGTCAAATTTTCCTCTGCCTCTCTTTTATAACTAGGGACACGTGTGATTGCATGTAGGGTCCACCTGGATAAACCAGTTTGGCCTCTTTATTCCAAGGTCCTTAACTTCATCACAGCTGCAAAGATCCTTTTCCCATAAAGTAATACTCACAGGTTCCAGGGATTAGGACCTGGAAGTCCTCAGGGGCCATTATTCATCTGACCATCCAAACCAAAGGTGGAACATGTTTCTAGGGCCTTCCAAGCCCAGATATCTAAGCAAATAGGTACAAGTTTTTGAAATGCTTATCCATATTTTAATATTTCCAAACTTGTGATGGAAGAGAACCTTTACCCAATATATCTGGAAGTGTAACGATTGCTCCAACTAGATGTGCCTGGAATAATTATAAAAGGAATCAGCGTTTAGTTTGCTAATGCTACAAAGGACTGGTCTGACAAATGACCTTGGGCAGGTCTGATGGGAATTGCGAAGCAGAGTCCCAGATGGGGACTTGAGATAGGGAAACTAAAGGGACTCCAAGAAAACCCGCTTGCGGGGGTGAGGGTGGGAGGAGTGGGGGGAGGGGGGAGAGGGAGAGGGAAAGAATCTGAAGCAGACTCCACACCTAGCACAGAGCCCAACACGGGTCTGGATCTCACAAACCTGAGGTCATGACCAAGCCAAAATCAAGAGTCAGATGCTTAACTGACTGACCCACCTAGGTGCCCCAAAAACTTGCTTTTTTCACCCCTTTTCCTGCTTCTGTTCTTGCTAGGACCTGCACCCCCACCTTACACACATCTTCCAGGACAGATAATGTATGTCTTCTTTAAAAAGGTCAAGGATTTAATGATTTCTTTAGAGGATTCCAGCACAACAGATAACATCTAGAGAGGGATCAGGTGGGGTCAACAACCTAAACACCTGTCTTTGTTCCTGGATTACTAAAAAGACACAGATGACTGTCCTCAGAAAAACCCCAGACCCCCCAAGCAAAGAGGAGATTCACTCTTCTTTCCTGAGTCTCCCAGATGCTCTGTCCACATCTACACTCTCTGTATCTTTCACAAATTCTACTCTCACTTCCCCACATTTGATTTCTTTCCAGCACAAAGTCAAGGGCCCTCTTGGCTGGTCCTGTAAGAACCCCCTCTGGGTCCTTGGACCCAGCCAGCCTGCATCAGATGGAAAACTAGAACTCTCACAAAGAAACCAGAGGAAGGAGCCTGACATCTGTTTTAGAGCGAAGGCAGACCACGTGTACAGGCAGAGAACATAATCTGGCCCCACATCAGTAAGGGGCAAAAGGACAGTCCACGGAGATGTCCTGGGGGTGAGTCCTGCATAGGCGGTGACAGGACCGCTGAGAGGCTGCAGAGAGGGGCACAGATCCATGCAAGGGGCAAAGAAGGACTGAGTCACCCAAGATCTGAGACAATAGTTTTCACCACTGTCTGAGTGAGGGCTGCCCTAGCAAAGCCCCCACACATTGGGTGGCTTAAACAATAGAAACTGGTTTCTCACAGTTCTGGGGGCTGAGAGTCCAAGATCAGGGTGCCAGGAGAGTTGGGTTCTGGCGAGGACCCTCGTGATACTGTGATTTATAATAAGAAATACGTGTTTGGTCTTTGCCCCTATTTCTGGCACAAGAGCTCTTAAAAATGCTTGGGAAGTCCTAAGCGCTAAGAGAGATTAAGGTGTCTTGATAATTCATCACAAACCTCTTTCCACCAAACCGGAGCTTATGTTAATCAGGTGACCTTTAGAAAGTGCCTAAGGGAGGGGTGGGTCGCCAGGGGAAACCAACCTTGTTTAGGGGGTTGGAACTTTCAGCCCCATCTTCCTGACCCCCTGCCTGGAGGCAAAGTGGGACTGGAGATTGAATCAATGATTTAATCAATCGTGCCCAGGTAATGAAACCTCTATAAAATATCCAGAAGGATAGGGTTCAGAGAGCTTCCAGTTTGGTGAACATATAGGGATGCGACAGAATGAGGTGCGGGGAGGGGGGATAGAAGCCCCCCCACACCTTTCCCCATATCTGACCCCATGCTTCTCTCCCATTGGCTGTTTCTGAGTTTTATCTTTTTGTAATAGACCAATAATCTCAGGAGTACAGCTGACCCTTGAACGCACGGACTGCATGGGTCCAATTATATGAGGATTTTTTCATAAATACAGTACAGTGCCGTAAATGTATTTTTTCTTCCCTATGATTTTCTTAATATTTTCTTTTCTCTAGCTTACTTTATCCCACAAGAATACGGCACATAATATATATAACACACCAAATATGTATTAATCCACTGTTTTTAGTCGACACCGGAAGCTCACTATTAACAGTTTCGTTCCAGAAGATTCCAAAGTTAGACGGGGGTTTTGGACTGTGTGTATGTGGGAGGCTGGGGTTGGCACCCCTAACCTCTGTCCTGTCCAAGGGTCAGCTGTAAGCTGTTTTCCTGAGTTCTGTGAGCCACTCTAGCCAATTAATCAAATCCAGGGAGGGAGGATAGGAGCCTCTGATCTATAGCTGATCGCCACAGCCAGGACTTGACATTGGCAGGGAGGTAGGTATCTGCAGGTAGGCAGCGTCGGGATGAACTTGAACTGTAGGATACCCCGGCTGGTGTTGAAGAACTGCGTGGCGGTTCGGAAACGGCATACATAACAGAGCTTTCCTCCTGGATGGCAGGCAGCCACTTCCTCACTGCGTCCTCACTCGGCTCAAGGCCTCTGCTGTCCCCTCTTGTAAGAGCCCACCATAAAGAGCCCCCCCCTCGGGGCCTGATCTAAGCCTCGTCCTCTCCCAAAGACTTCCCTCCAAATACGCACTGGGGTTTAGGGCTTCAACATGAGCGGGAAGGGTTGGGGTGGGGGGCGGGGGACATCATTCCCTCGGTAGCGACAACCTAGATGTCAGACCCGGGGACAACGCACTAGCAACCTGTTTCATGAGTAAAGTAAATCTAGTTAGTTACGGGTGAGGTGCGGGAGAACTGAAGGTTTCCACCTCACCTCGTCACAACGTTTTGGTCTCCGAGTGGCCAGTTGGTCACGCTTCCTTTGAACGACAATCCGCCTGAGAGAAAGAGCCCACAGGACGAGTGGCAAAGATGGGCGATGGTCCTAAGGTCCAGTTTTATAGGCACAACTTTTCTTTTTCTTTTTTTAAGATTTTATTTATTTATTAGAGAGAGAGAGAGATCACAAGTAGGCAGAGAGGCGGGGGGGGGAGGGGAAGCAGGCTCCCCGCTGAGCAAAGAGCCTGATATGGGGCTCGATCCCAGGACCCTGAGACCATGACCTGAGCCGAAGGCAGAGGCTTTAACCCACTGAGCCACCCAGGCGCTCCTAGGCACGACTTTTCAAACTGTTCCCTTGGGAGCAGTAGAAAGAAGGGGCCCTCTGCCTTCAGGATAGGAAAACATCTATGAAAGGACACCTCACCTTCTAGAACCCAGAGGCAAGATGGATTTCCATCACAATGAAGCCCTCCTCCTTGGAAGACTGCAAGTATATTCATATACACAGACATATCTCCCCCAACATACACACACACACACACACACACACACACACACACATTTGATTAAGCCTGCATCCACAACAGCTTCCACATTTCCTGGTATAAGGGAACTGGTATTTATTAAACACCTACTGTATGCCAGCCAAGCTATGTGTTAGGTGCTCTATGAGCATTATTGCAGTTAATCTTCATGGCCACCCGCACAGATGGGATTATACCCATTCTACAGATAAGAAGACAGGCTCAGGGAGATAAGTAACTGCCCCTAGACAGGCAGCCCTAGGAATCCAGGGCAATTTGGTCTAATGCCCATGCTTGCTCCCCTCCAATGTATTGCCTCAAAAGAAGCTTTATGCCAACCTAGAAATGCAGACTAGGTTGCATTTCCCACGGTGGGGACCATGGGAGTGTTAGAAAGAATTAAGATATGGGGCGCCTGGGTGGCTCAGTCAGTTGAGTGTCTGACTCTTGGTTTCGGGTCAGGTCATGATCTCAGGGTCATAGGATCAAGCCCCATGTCGGGCTCCTCGCTCCATGGGGAGTCTGCTAGAGACTCTCTCTCTCCCTCTCCCTCTGACCTTCTCCCTGCTTGGACGTGCCATCACTGCCCCGCTTGCTCCCATGCTCTCTCTCTCGAATAAATACATAAATCTTAAAAGAAGAAGAACAGGGTGCCTGGGTGGCTCAGTTGGTTAAGCGACTGCCTTCGGCTCAGGTCATGATCCCGGAGTCCCGGGATCGAGTCCCATATCGGACTCCCGGCTCTGCGGGAAGTCTGCTTCTCCCTCTGACCTTCTCTCCTCTCATTCTCAGTCTTTCTCTCTAATGAATAAAAAAAAAAAAAAAAAAATCTTAAAAAAAAAAAAGAAGAAGAACAAGAACAAGAAGAAAGAAAGAAAGAAAGAAAGAAAGAAAGAAAGAAAGAAGATACAACGTACATGATGACATATTATTACATAATGCCAGTAGGGAATACCCTTAAATATCACCACCTAAGATGCCGTCACAAACCACAGTATCATTATATAATATAAATCAGTCACTTCTATCCCCAGCTGTGATATCGAACTACAACACTCTCAGCAAGAAAGCCGAGCATTAGCTTGCACTTCCCATGCCTCGTTACCTACAGGTCCTGCCCTAAACCACTTCCGGGCATTTCATGAGCCAGTCTCCTGGGAGGCCACCAACTGCCACTTGCTCCGCCATATGGAAACTTGATATTCAAGTAGCTTCTGGCAAAATGGGGAGGGGTGTCAGGATTGGGGCGTCAGACAAAGCAGGTGATTACTCCTACAAAGTTCTCTCCTGGGAGAACCAGGGGAGGAGAAAGGCAGCGGTAAATGGGAATATGGGCCAAAAGGAAGCTAGAGCCCCTCCGGTAAAGGAGGTTCCCCAGCTGATTCTGAAATCTGCAACCCAGAGAACCAGACCCTCTCCCCTTTCATCCTGAGATGGCCCAGGAAGTCCTTCTTTCCCTCTTTTCTGAGTCTTTGGCAATAGTAAAACGTGGCTTAGAAGGGAAATAGAAAGGTGTTGGAATTGCAGTGAATTACCCCAGAAAACAATACCTGAACAAAAGCAAGTTGTGAGTAGCCTTCATTCAGTGATCACCGTGGCTCTGTGGGAGTGTTTTGTTTCGGACACCTAGGCACCCCCGCCATGCACACAATGAAATCAGAACCCCGACAGGGAGGTTCAGGTCTCAGAATTTTTCTAAAGCACCAAGGACAACTTCCCTACTCCTTCCCCCCTCCCGCCGCACCCCGCCCCAACCACCTCCCTGCGAACACACTTCCTGATCGCTTTGCTCAGAAAATGCCTGTTCTAGGGACACCTGGGTGGCTCACTTGGTTGAGCAACTGCCTTTGGCTCAGGTCATCATCCCAGCGTCTTGGGATCAAGTCCCACATCGGGCTCCTTGCCCCGCGGGGAGCCTGCTCCTCTCTCTGCCTCTGCCTGCCTCTCTGCCTGCTTGTGTTCTCTCTCTGTTAAATGAATAAATAAAATCTTTAAAAAAAAAAAAAAGAAAATGCCTGTTCTAGATGGCAGTATAAGTCTTCTGCTTCTTAGGTAAAACATCACTAAGAAAGTAAAGCCATGACAATCATAGAACAACAGATTCAAATCTCAGATTAAGTTTGTCTGTTTTTTACCCGCATGGTTAATTATCTGTGCCTCACGTTTGTTGTTCCTAGAAAGTAGTCTTTGCAAAGGGC